>JACERP010000076.1:0-386512 GCA_014080715.1 Scenedesmus sp. NREL 46B-D3 | reverse complement strand
GGTTCTCTGGCTCGTTTCCGACTTGGTGCCCATGATCTGCGTGTATGCACTGGTAGGTGGCACCGTCCGCCTTTGGTGCGGTCTGATCGGACATGCCAACGCCCTAAATGCCACTTGGGTCAGGTCGAGGACGAGTTTCACATGGTTTTTGAGTGTCCTTTGTACGCGCCAGTTCGCGAGCGTTTTGCTGCCTTTTTGAACCATTTGGAGGTTTGTCACATACGTGGGGTAGTATAGCCTCTTGTCAGCCAGGTGGTTCGCACATGATGACCTTTATGCGGCAACAACCTGCTCTTGTGGCTGCCTTTGTGCATTGTTGCTATTTGGTGCGCTGCCACCCGGAGGCGGACCCTGAGTCCTTCTTGTCCTCGGTTTCTGTCGCTCAAGCGATCGATGCATTTTTCTCTGCTGATTCTTCTGTTTGTTCTGATGACGATGATATATTCTATGAGGTCTCCCCCCCAATGAGCCTCTCGTTGGCTCCTGAATGGGGTTCCCACTCCTTGTTGGGTGGAGCATGTAATGTAATGTAATGTACATGGGTGTGCACGTCGGAAACGGAACACTTCGAGGACTGCAGCGCGCAGGACACGAGAATCAACCACGAAAAGCCTTATTTGAGGGGTTACACGGTGTGCTCAAGCGGCTACGCCACAACGGACACTGGAAGAAAAGGAAGCTGCGAACAGCTCAATGCAGGCTGTCACTCAAGGAGGCTCAACCCCAGGAAAGCCTCTGTGTGTGGGGCAAGACATCAGCCGTGCTAAGCACGTCCCGTCGTCCCCGTCGCACGCAAGTGTTAACAAACAACGTTGTTTGCTTTGGAAGTATATGAGCATGCAAGCAGTAGTTTAAGCAGTGTCAGTGACAGCAATCTATGCATGTTGCAGTACAGGAAGCGGGCTGAGCTGATGAGCATGACGCTGACTCAAGGGCAGATCAGACTCCTGAAGGCAGCAGTGAGGAAAGAAACGGCTGAAAGCTGGCCAGTTGCTGAGGGTTTGTCATGGCTGCATATCTCAACAGGCATGCAGTGACCCCACATACACCCACTTTACTTGGCGCTGATGCTATGGCTTGAATGGGTAATATGATGATGATGATGATACACCCACTTTAGAGTGTGGCTGGTGGCTTCTAAGATATAGGCAGGGAGAACGCAGCAGGACCACACATATGCATGCACATGTAAATCACCTGCGGACTACAAGTAAGCCATTGCCGCACAGCACAGTGTGCCATGCAAAGAACGGCTGCCGCCTAAGCAGCTGAACTCTGTGACGACCAGGCACCCTAGCTGTAGCAGCAAAGTCAGCAAATGCATCCCACAAGCCGCCAACTGCCGCTCGCATCGCCACTAGTGGCAAGTACTTGCTCAACAAGCACAGGTACACCAAGCCGACAAGAGACCGCCCAGACTACCCTGCGGCCATGTTCACAAGCATGTATGGCTGCCAAACATACCATGTCCCAGTGGGGCGCGGGGCCGATGGCGCTGATGCTATGGCTTAAATGGGTAATATGATGATGATGATGATACCATGTCCCATACAAGGCGGTGCACATCAGGGTGAGGGGCACATGCCAACCACACAGCCCTGCAGGGCAGGTTTTCACCCGTCGTGAGCATGTTAAAAGCTCTAAGTCGACGCTCCACCTGTTCTCGCACGGCAAAAAGCCTCAGAGAAGCAACTTTGCAGCTTCCTCACCCAAAATACTGCAAACTTTGCGCAGAGAAAGAGCATCAGGACGGAACAAAAGGTGTCAACGTCAGCGAAATAGGAATGGAACATGCAGACATGGCAACAACTAGCAGGTGCTGGGCACCTCGGTGCTCCTGCTTCAGGTTTTGAAGACATTGTACAACGTGATGATCAACATGATCAAAAGTCTCTGCTACTAGGACGCGCACAAAGCAACAGAATAACCCGCAGCGCCGTGGCACCACAGGCACCTGCCACCCTACTGATGTGTCCGGCAAGGCCGCACCCCGGGATGCCAACAGACATCCACCAAAAAGACGACAATAACGAACAGTAGCACGCAAATGGTCACCTATTGCGTCACAACTAAGGCAACAGGGAGGTTAAGGTCATTAAAACGAACCGGGGTGCTAGAAAGTTTGAAGGACAGCCGCTGATCATCATCATCATCATATTACCCATTCAAGCCATAGCATCAGCGCCATCGGCCCCGCGCCCCACCGGGGCGGAAAGAGGAGGGAGCATTGCTCCAGAATGTTTGCATGCATTGCGCACATCCCAAGACTTGACAAGAAAAGCAGCAATACAGGGTGACACCATCCGACATCTTTCAGAACTGCCCCAAATATCATCAGATACAAAACGCAACACCTTGATTGACGAATCAGCCATAGACATAAACGCTGCGCAACTTTTCAGCGCAACCAGGCAGGGATCTGATCTCAGCAAACATACTATCCCTCTAAGCAGAAGTAGCAGGGCAATCAAACATGAAGTGTGACAAAGACTCAACTTCTGCACCACAACAAGGACATCCTGAAGTGGAGTTGCTCTGCGACCCCCAAACTGACTAGTACGCTCATGTACACATAGACAACCCATACGAACACGCAAAGCAATTCAATACCACGTGGAATTGCCACTGAACGCAAGTACGACCTAGGCCTCCTGAAACCCATAGCACCAACATGAGTGGGATGCACATGAGCCACATACCGACTCAGAGTGGAGTGTTCCAACGTTTCACATGCAATCCTTTCAGCATGTAGTGTCCTGACCTGCGCGTGCTTGTTGACATGACTCTTGCACGCACTGGCTCTGCCTTCCGCGGTCACAACATTCACACCATACTTGCACAGCAGGCTCTGCACATACTTGTGCCACGGTGTCACCGCCACAGCACCACTAGCACGCCTCCATTCAGCTGTAAACACTTGATTTGACAGCCGCTGATAACATGTCAGTGGTTGCAGTGCTCCATAACATGTGGGATGATAGGCATACTGACAACGTCTCAGTATGCCTGGCACTTTTGCTACTTCTTGCAGCCTTTGGAACCCATGAGGAAAGACAGCCCTGCGCCTGCTGGTCTGTGCCCAGTTGGCGATGCAGTGTGGCGCAGCAGCAGCTCTCAGCATTCCCAGCCGAACAGCTCCCATATTGTGCGGTGTCGCGTTGTGGTTGCAGCTCACATATTATGTTTGGCTGGCCAACCGTGCTGGAGGCCCCCCTTGTTAACCATGCGTGCAGGCGTGGTTACATGGTCTTCGCGTACAGTATGTTGGGATGACAGTTCTTTGTCAAGTGTCACACCAGACTGGATCAAGCACCTTGTTTACACTCGTTTTTTTTAAATTTTGTTGTAGTGACTATGCATGCAGTGTTGTGTGTACTGCTACTTGATGAAGAGGTGCCAAAGCCTGGCGCCCATGAGTGACTTGCACCCTGCTGTCCAACAGAACAACTGGTGTGTGCGGAGGTGTGCTGTAACTTCTTTCACATATGTATCACTCATCCCGTTGTGCGTGATCGCTCGTTCCATGTGAACAGCCAGCTCAGCAGAGCCTTGGAGCAGGGAATGAAACAGCAGCCGCATGAACTGGTGACGGAAGTTCTTGAGAACCAAATTTGGATTGGGTTAGGCGTATGGTGAGCGCTGACTTGAGGCAATTCGACCAGCAGCAGCAGCAAAGTGTGTCAGCTGCTTCCTGATGGGTCACTTCCTCGGAGCAGCATGCAGGAGGAACCCACTGCTGCAGATGTAAACACAACATGAGTTAGAGCAGAACTATCGCCTCATAGATGGACTGTCTGCCAGACAGCGGTGGTGCCCAATGTACTTGACAGCTCACTGGCACAACGGTCACATGATCAGCACACAACATCATCTGCTCACCACCACACGACACCAATGGATGCGTGTATACTCGCAAATGTCACAGCTCTTCAATTGCTAGCTTGTTTCCTTGCAGGACGTGCCTCCTCTGGCACTGCCGTACTTGCTGCTCACCCTCACCATGCTTCCGTAACTGTGCATCTACAACTGCCGTTCCCGCAACCGCCCGAGCAGGCGGGAGGCGTTTGTCGTGCCCTTCATAACTGGCACCGTGCCAGCTTGGTCTGATGCATGCTTCATCGCCATTCAGTGGGACAGCCCGCCCCAATGTGATGGGGACCAGGGCTGGCAAGTGGCATGCAGTGCAGCGACAGACCCAGAAGGATGGATCTATGGGACAACGTTTGACCATCTGCAGTACGAGAGGCCGGGTGGCAGGGCCAGCAAGCGAGTGAACGACAGGGTCCGGAGCAGGCTGTGGCGGCGGGTGCAGCAGCAGGTGCGGTGATATGGGGCCAGCGTCTGCTGGTGCAGGCAACACTTGTATGTGAGCCTGCATCCAGTGCATGCCGCAGCAGACAATGCGATGCATCCATGTACCAGCAAGTTCCTGCATGTTGTTGAATATCCTGCAGCCTTACAGCCCACATCCACCACCTGCATCGCCGCTTAATTGTGCCTGCTTGCAGGATGGCAGCAGCACACAGCAGCAGCAGCAGCAGCAGCAGCAGCCTCAGGTGCAGCAGGCCGAGCCTCACCTTGCTGAGCCCAGCACAGCCCAGCAGCTTGGCCACTCTGCAGCAGCAGCAGGTGCAGCAGCGGCGTCGGCAGTGTCTGCAGCAGCAGGCCAAGCCGCAGCAGCCGGCAGGGCAGCTCTCTCTGGCGCGTTCCAGGGCGCTGCCGTCACCGCGGCAGCAGCCACAGCATCGGCACTGCCGGGCGCAGCCAAGAAAGCGAGCCTGTCAGGCATGTGGGCGGCATTCAGCAAGCTGCTCAGGGATGCTGCGGAGCGCCACAACACGACGATGCTCACGCCGGACTTCTCCGGGTGGTTCTTTGTGATGAGCAGTCACGCAGAGGAGCTGCGGAGGCAGCAGCTGGGGCAGCTGCCACACCTGGTGTGGTTCACGCGCGAGCCCGTCCTGCAAGCAGCGATGAAGCCTGGAGGGCTTGGCAGCAACGCAGCAGGGGTGACGCTCCCTGCAGGGCCAGCCATTGCAGCAGCCAAGCGCGCAGCAGCAGAAACTGGTGGGGGCGGTTCTGCAGGTGCAGAGCAGAGTAGTGGCAAGGATGCTTTTTGCCAGCTGCGGGCTGCGGGCGGGGGCGGCAGTGCTGCTGCAGCAGGCGTGAGCAGCAAGGCCAAGCGGAGCAGTGCCAGCAGTGGGGCCAGCAGCAGCGGCGACGGCGGCGGCGCTGCGCAGCAGTACCAGGTGCCTGGGAGGCCTTTTCGGGGCCTGATGCTGCAGCTAGGCAGCAGCGGCAGCAGCAACAGCGGCAGCAGCAGCAAAGACGCACAGCAGCAGGCTGCAAGCGCTGCCGCGGAGACCAGCCAGGCGCGCCCCGCTGCTGCTGCTGCTGCTGCTGCTGCTGCCCGGGCAGGCGGCGCCAAGGATCTGCAGCTGCATGTTGTTGGTGTGCAGATGCTGGAGGAGCTGCTTGCTGGCGCGCGCTACAGCCATGCGGCGTACGGCTACGTGGCAGCAGCGGGACACCTGAGCAACATCGGCAACGCACTGAAGCTGCTCGCGACGCTGCCGCTGTTCGACCCAATAACAGGTGCGGGCCTACGCCGACTCAAAGCTCATATGCTGCATCTGCAAGCACAGGCGATCGTGCAGGCGGGTGTGTCATTGCAGGCCTGTCAGTGCTACATCGTCCCCGTGCTTCAGCCGTCAGCTTGCAGGAGCAGCAGCTGTGCAGCGCCGGTCACGAGGCAGGGTGCACAGCGCATGCGGTTTGCTTGGTGTGCAGCTGCAGCAGCAGCGGCTGCAGCAGCTGCCTTCACAGTGACAGCAGGCTCTGCACCAACCTCACCTCTGCTGCTGCTGCTGCTGCTGGCTGCTGCTGCTGCTGCTGCTGCTGCTGCTGCTGCTGCAGGCGTGTCGCTGCAGGCCAACAGCCAGGCGCTGATGTCGCTGGCGGCTTTGACGCGCCAGACATCCTGCTGACGGCGTGGGACAACGACACCTTCCGGCCGTGCCATTACGTGGCAGTGGACAGGGCCCGCCGCTGCCTGGTGAGCTGCGGCATTATCACGGCTGCACCTGCTGCGCCCGCGGTGTCAGGACGCACGGCCGGTTCGTGAGCAGGCGCATTACTTTTCCTTTAGCCATGGGGAACGTGCTCAGCGGCACGACAGCAGCAGCGCCTGCAGCCCTGACACGCGCCCTGTCTGCCTGGCCCGCGCCTTGCTTGCTGCTTGCTGCTGCTGCTGCTTGCTTGCTGCTGCTGCTGCTTGCTGCTGCTGCGGCGCGTGTGCCAGGTGCTTGGCGTCAGGGGCAGCCTGGAGGTGGGGGACCTGGAGACCGACGTGACGGCGGCGCCGCTGGCCTTTGAGTTCCAGGGCGTGGCCGGCTGGGTGCACGAGGGCCTGCTGGCTGCTGCGGCCTTCGTGGTGGCCAACACCGTCGACGCTCTGGCCGAGGGCTCCGCGCAGCACCCCGGCTGGCCGCTGGTGGTGGCAGGTGGCGGCGGGGTGTTGGTGCCAAAGCCCCGTTGGTGGTGGCGGGTGGGAAGGGCGGTGCTTGGAGGGTGCAGGGTGGCTTGCTGCTGTTGGCTGCTGCTGCTGCTGCATATGCGGTGGCAGGTGGGCGGCAGTTGCGGGTTTTAGACCGAGCGTCCGTCGGTGGTGGCGGCTGGGAAGGGCGGTGCTTGGCCGGGTGCAGGGTGGCTTCCTGCTGTTGGCTGCTGCTGCTGCTGCTGCTACGTATGCGGTGGCAGGTGGGCGGCAGGTTGCGGGTTTAAGTATAAAAATCGAGCGTCCGTTGGTGGTGGCGGCTGGGAAGGGCGGTGCTTGGCCGGGTGCAGGGTGGCTTGCTGCTGTTGGCTGCTGCTGCTGCTGCTGCTGCTGCTGCTGCTGCGTATGCGGTGGCAGGTGGGCGGCAGGTTGCGGGTTTTAAACTGAGCGTCCGTTGGTGGTGGCGGCTGGGAAGGGCGGTGCTTGGCCGGGTGCAGGGTGGCTTGCTGCTGTTGGCTGCTGGTATGCGGTGGCAGGTGGGCGGCAGGTCCTTGGTTCCGTGGTTGGTGTGTTGGTGTTGGCGGCTGGGAGGGCCGGTGCTTGGCTGGGCGCAGGGCGGCTTGCTGCTGGTGGCTGCTGCTGCTGCGTATGTGGTGGCAGGCGCAGCTGCTGCGCGTGCGCTGCGCTTGCAGGCTGGCTGGTCAAGTCGCTGGCTGTAGCGGGTGGACAATTTTCTGCTGGCTCTTGTGCTCTTGCACTGTGCAAGCATGCCTTCAGTGCAAGTTCTGGGATGTGGTGTTGGCTGTGTTGGTGACACTGCTCTTGCGCATGACATGAGCATGCTGTGCTGAGCAACCCGCCTTATTAACCGGCACTGTTGACCAGTCTGTGGGGTGCAAACCGGGCGCTGGCGTAGGTGCGTTGTTGCTGCTGTCGCAGCTTCACTGACGCGTGTCCTCCATTCCCACACTCCCACTCTTATGACGCACGCGATCCGCCGCCACCCCCGCCACCCCCACACGCCTCACCATGCTGTCTGTCACCATGCTGTCTGTCCTGTCTTCCCGTCCCCACACTCCCACTCTTACGACACACGCGATCCGCCGCCACCCCCGCCCCCTCACACCTCACACCTCACCATGCCGCCAGGCCACTCCCTGGACGCGTTGCCGCGCTGGTGACGCTGCTGCTGCAGCAGCCCGGCGCCGCCCCCGCGCGGCGTGCCCGGCGTGCGTTGCGTGTGCATCGGCCCCGCCGCCGTGCTGAGCGAGGAGCTGTGCACGCTGTGCGAGCAGTACATCACGACGGTGGTGGTGGGGGCAGACGTCATCCCGCGGCTGAGGTGGGGAGGAGTTGCCGGTTCCGGAAGCACAGCGTGGCGTGATTCGCAGGCCAAAATTATGTGCGTGTGCGGCTGGGCTGTGGGGCTGTGCTAACTGAGGAGCTGTGCGTGCGCTGTTTGAGCGTGATATCGGCAGCGCAGCGGCGGTGATGACAGCAGATGTCGCCCTACAACGTGACGCGTGTGGCGGCGCGTGGGCTGCTGTGCTGTGCAACAAGTGCTGGCTGCTGGGCTGTGACATACAGCGGGAGCAGTACAGCGCGACAGTGGTGGGGGCAGCAGATGCCGTCTCATGATTGAGATGGGCCGGGGGGGGGGGGTGCGTAGGTGGTATGTGGGGTAGGTGCCAGCTGCTGTGCTGTGCGTGCTGTGGCAGCAGGACGTTGCGGCCGTGGCAGCGGGTGCGCATGCCGCGTTGGAAGTGAGGGCGGCTGCCGACCATGTTGACGTCATCATCAGGTTGTGCGGCGGTGAAAGGCGCACTCAGTGTGTGTTGTTGGTAGCCGCACATGCACGTGAACACCTCCCTGGTGGTGGTTGTGTGCGTCAGGCGAAGGACTGCGCTTTGGGCAGGTTTGTGTTCTTATCTGGGGAGCAGTTGGATTGCACTTCTGTAAGCCATGCTGCCGTGACCATGACAGCAGCGTACCACCCCCGCCCCTGCTGGAGCGCACAGCTGCCGACCGCTGCCGCAGCAGCCGGCTCCATGCATCGCTGCACTCCCTCCAACGCTCTTGCTGCTGCGCAGCACTGACTCTGGCAGTGCCGCTGCTGCTGCTGCCACCATTCGTGCACGCCCCTCACCACCCCACGCTGCATCCCATCCTCTCTATGTGCAGCACCTACAGTGTCGAGTCGCTGCTGCTGGACCTCGTGAACGCCTCCATCTCTCGGCGCGTCACGAATCAGCTCGCAGCAACCACCAGCAGCGTGGCCGCCAGCACAGCAGGAGCGCTCAACTCGCTCACCCAGGGCCTCTCCCGGCTGGCCAACCAGGCCACAAATAACGTCTTCAGTAACGTAAATAGCATGGCGGGTGCGCTTGCTGGCAGCCTGGGGTCCAGCAAAAGCTACTTCAGCGGGAACCCGCCTGCGCTGGCTGGGCCGGCAGGGGGCCAGGCAGCGGGAAGTTCAGCGGGAAGCGGCGTGGGAACTGTGGTGGGAGCTTCACACCCGCATGCAGCAGCTGCTGGAACAGGCAGCATGGACTTGGAAATGACACGGCTGATGCTGCAGGGGCAAGCAGCGGCACCAGCAGCAGCAGCAGGGGCGGGTGCGGCAGGGACAGCAGCCAGCCAGGCCGCAGCAGGTGCTGCATCCACAAGAGAGGGCCTGAAGCACCTGCATGACCTGCTGAGGGATGAGAAGGCGGACGACCTCCGGCGCCGCAGCTGTGACCGGCCCCAGCCGCAGCAGCAGGCCATCGGCGTGCAGGATGCTGCAGCGCAGGCCGCAGCAGATGCTGCTGCTGTCGCCACGGCCGCCAGCAGCAGCAGCATCAGCAGTCACCTGAAGCCCTGGCCAGGGCCTCCGACGGCTACCCCCACCAAGCGCCCTGGCAAGGCCGTTGCATTGAAAGATCACCCCACTGTTGGCATCAGCAGCAGCAGCAAAGTGGCCTGTGCTGCTGCTGCGGGCTCACCCCCTGCAGCTGCTGCAAGATCACCAGCGCCACCCAGCAGCAGTCAGGCCGGCAGTGCTGCTGCTGCTGCTGCTGCTGCTGCTGCTGCTGCTGCTGCTCCTGCCAGCAGCGTGCAGCAGGCGGCGAGGCCCGGTGGTGCCAAGCTGGTGGGCGCTGCTGCTGCAGGCGCTGGCCAGCAGGGCATGATCTTCGGTCGGGTCGATGACGCCAGCATCATCACAGGCATCCAGCAGGCGTGTGCGGAGCTGCAGCAGTGCGGCGGCAGCAGCGGCGCTGCTGCTGCTGCTGCTACTGCTGCTGTTGCTGCTGCTGCTGGCAGCAGCAGTCCAAGCAGGTCTCCGTTTGGCTCCTGCAGCGCTCCCCAGCAGCAGCAGCAGCAGCAGCAGCAGCAGCAGGGTGCAGCAACTTTAGCAGTGCGCAAGAGCGCTTCAGAGCCGTTGCTGCAGCAGTGGGCATCTGACGGTTTGCAGCCGCTCGGTGAACCCTCCTGGGCACGGCTGGGGCGGCGACAGAGCTCACACTACGGTTTGCAGCACAGTTCACACCAGGGTTCACAGCAGGGTTCACGCCCTGGATCTGCTGGCAGGCAGGGGTCGCTTGGTGCATGCGACAGGGAGCAGTGCACGGTGGAGCGAGGGGGCAGCGGCAGCGGCAGCAGCAGTGGCAATGCACGTGACAGGAGGGGTGCCGGCGGCAGCGCCAGCGGTGGCGATGCTGGCGAGAGCACAGTCAGCGCGTTGGAGTGTGACCTGAAGAACACCGCGCGGCTGTACCCACCTGGCAGGTGAGTCGGCAAGTCGCTAAACTAAACTAGAGTGTTTTATTATTATTATTTTGCGATTTGAAGAACGCCGCGCGGCTGTACCCACCTGGCAGGTGAGCCGGCGACAGGGCGAGGCGCTGAGGTCCCTGAGCGGCTCGACGCAGTTCAGGCAGCTTGGTGCAAAGCTGCCTGCATGCAGTCCCACCGCGTTCGCGCTCAGGTGTGCAGGTCCCTGTGTGGCTCCAGGCAGGCCAGGCAGCTCGGCAGATTGGTGCAAAAGTGCCTGCCTGCAGTTGCACGGCTGGCGGCCCTTGAAGATGCGGCGGGGTCGGCTGTGCTGACCTGGCAAGTACGAGTCAGCGCACGGCGCCACCTGGCTTGCACTGTGCTGTACGGGTCTTTCGGCAGGCGGTGTGATGTGCTTAGGCTGCGGTGTGAGGGTGTTGCTGCCGGTCACTGCTGCGCAGTGCTGCAGCCGTGTCCGTCCCGTGTACGCCCACGCGGCGTCGCTTCCCTCGCAATGTGTTGCGGCAGGCGGCTGGGCTGGGCCCGCAGCACAACAGCACTCGCTGTTCGCAACATTGCACATGTGCACAAATGATCCGATGCAACTGCGCCTGCTGACCGTCCTGCCACGCTGCCTGCTTGTGCCTGGCTGCTCAGGGTGCTGTGGGTGCTGTCGGAAGACTTGGTGGGCCCGGCAGCACACCAGCTGATGACTGCTGTCGCAGCGCACCTCCCACGCTCAACTCCAGCAGCAAGCGCCAGCGCTGCAGCAACTGGCGGCAGCAGCAAGGGGCCGGGCAGCGGAGAGCAGCCAGCAGCAGCAGCAGCAGCAGCACAGCAAGGTGGCAGGGATATGCGAGCACCACCACAGGAGCATATGGACAGGCCAGTGACCGGCAAGCAGCAGGGACAGCAGCAGCAGCAGCAGCAGCAGCAGCAGCAGCGCAGCATAAACTGAGTAAGAAGGCTGTCGCCCGTGATACCGCAACCGCACACGCAGTCGCAGCAGCGAGCGCGCAGCACATCCTGGAGGACGTGCACAGCCTGGACGCCAAGCGCACAGCAGTGGCGGCGCTGCATGCGGCGCAGCACGAGCACGCGCCGCTGCACCTGCAGCAGCACGCGCCGCCGCAGCAGCTGCAGCAGCAGCTGCAGCGGCAGCAGGCGTGCGAGGCCGGCGACATCGAGGCAGGCAGGGGAGCCGTGCCTGAGCAGCAGCAGCAGCAGCAGCAGCAGCAGCAGCAGCAGCAGCAGCAGCAGCCATGGCCAGTGACAGGGGTCGCAGCAGAGGAAGCGCAGCAGCAGGGAGCAGTGCTCAGCCAACAGCACGATGTGCAGCTGCAGCAGCAGCAGCAGCAGCAGCAGCAGCAGCAGCAGCAGCGGCAGCGGGCGGCAGCAGGGGCAGCAGGGAGCACCAGGCCCCACCCTGGTGCAGATGACGAGCAGCTTCGCCAGGGCTGCTAGCACCCCACTGGAAGTTGATGGGTCGGCATCAGGGTTCAGTGGTGTGATGCCAGACCCTGAACCCCAAGACCTGCCACCAGAGCTGCAAGAGTTGCTGCACATCTTGGGCAAGCCAACAGACGCGGCAACCGCCTTGGCCATCGGGCACAAGAAGCAGCTGCTGTTGCAGCACTTCTGGCGGCAGCGACGGCAAGATGCAGGAGCAGAGCAGCGGCAGCAGCAGCAGGCTGAGGTACAGCAGTGCAGGGCCGACGCCAGCAGAGGCACTACGAGCAGTGCAGGTCGCAGGTACAGGGCATTTAGTGACTCTGTACTTCTGCGGTACGAAGACATGGTTGCTTCGGTCGACGAGGCTTGCAGCAGTTGTGATGGTGGGAATGGTCCTGCTCGCCGGCGCAGCAGCAGCATTGGTGCGGACGGTCAGCTGGAGCTGGTGCCATGCAGCAGCAGGAGCAGCAGCGGGGTTGTGGCTGATGCTGCAGCTGCAGCTCCTGCAGGCAACAGCACAAAGCTGTGGAGCCAGCAGAGCCGGCACGGCACCCACAGCTGCAGTCACAGCCGCAGCCAGTCTTGGTCGGGCAGGCCAAGGCCTGCGTCTGCTGCTGCTGCTGCTGCTGGTGCTGGTGGTGGTGCTGGTGCTGCGAACCTCGTCAACAGGCGCAGCAGCAGAGCCAGCAGTGCAGATGGTGTGTGGGGTGTGCTGGGCGCAGCTTCCGGCTTGTCCAGGCAGCAGCATGCGGCTGCGGCTGCGTGTGAAGGCAGTGAGGAGGAGCTGCAGCAGCAGCTACAGCTGTCGCTGTTCAATCAGTCAGAGGAGTATGTCACCTGGGCCGCACAGCAGGCCCTGCAGCAGAAGCAGCAGCGGGAGCAGCAGGCGGAGCAGCAGCGGCAGCGGCAGCAGCAACAGCAGCAGGCAGACAGTGGCCGCAGCTTGCAGAACTCGCAGTTGAGTCGTTGATTGAGCTTGCACACCTGCCCGAGCGGTTAGCAGAGTCCCTGAGTGCACTGCAGATCGGTGGAGGAAGCAGCGGGACTGGCGAGAGAAGCAGCAGCGCCGGGGCAACTGCGGCAGCTGCAAGTGCTGCTGCTGCGACGGGTGCTGCAGCTGCTTCTGGCGAGCACAGCTGCGAGAATTCTGTGCTTTCAGCACTGTGCGCACCCGTGGTGGCACCTGCAGCAGCAGCAGGTGCTGGGGCGGCAGCTGCAGCAGTAGCTGGTGCTGCAGCTGCCGGGTCCGCAGATGGCTCCGTCTCCGGCCGCAGGTGAGGCGCAAAACCTCTGCATAAGAGCTTACGGCCTGTTTGGTTATGTCTTCGTAAGAGGTAGCCTTGTGGTCTCGTATGCAGACGCACAGCCTGTTGGTGCCATGCACATGGAAGCAACCACGCTCTATGTATCACAACATCTTTGAACCAGCTTCCCGAGCCCACCTGTCACACTCTCTGCACATTGCTGCAGGCTACCCGTGGTGGTTATGCCGGAGCGTGATGTCTTCGGAAGACTTCTGCTTTACAAGTCGGCGGTGCAGGACCATTTGCCGAGCAACTACGTACGAGTGCTGCAGGAGCTGAAGGAGTCGTATGAAAGCGTGTCGATGTGACTGCCATGTTGTTGCTTCGGTTTAATGGGTAACACACACTCGACCGTCGAGGGGCTTCTGTCAGCTGCACAGACTGGCGACGCAGCGGTGCTCAGCAAGGTGCAGGCCGAATTCGGTTTTGAAAACCCTCAACTTGGCCAAGCGCGCCGACTGCTCAACACAAACTCCGTAATCTCCATATGCAACAAGACGGCCTTACCAGATCGCAAAGGGCATGTTGACTCCCCCTTAACTCCTGTCACACCCCTTGTAGCGGAGGGGTAAACAGTGGGAGTTAGTGATTCTGCTTGCACAGCTGTGTTGTACGTGGTCTAAAGGGGCATCAACATACTGGAAAAATAATCAACATACTGGAAAAATAACTTTCTACTAACTAACTCCCAACCTCCATAATTCTGGGCTCTCCCAGTAGATTTTACCTCCTGACTTCCTGCTGAAAGCCTCATTTCAGGAATGTAGGGAAAGTTAGTGACACAAGCCTGGAAGTTAGTAGTTGCCAAGCCACTAGTGTTATCTGACATCATTTCCAGGGCACAGACTACTCTCACCACCGGCTTAATTGACGGCAAGTGCCCATGCGCAAAGCATGCGACGCAGTGGCACCGTGAATTCATGGTGCAGCAATGTCTTCGAAGACATTGCTGCTGAATATAATATCAATTGGCTATACTTGAAGATGGACATGTCCATCACCACCGTCATCATCATCATGTTACCAATCCAGTTGTAGCCATCAGCATGTACATGTTACAACATATGCGAACACAAGATGCACCAACTTCCAAGCTTGCTGCAAGTTGCAATTGTGTTGTGCAGTAGCAGTACACTCCACCACTCGTGTGGCTATGGGGCGGCAACTGTGCCGTGCGGCCTCAGCGGCTGGCCTTTGCATGCTCACAATGTTATGCATGTCACCTGATATGTAGTGTTCGTAACAGGAAACGGCTTTGGGATCTGTTGAGGGAGCAGGCACTACCACAGACACAAGTGCATGTTGTTTTGTTGTCACGTTTGCCTCACCAGGCCGTCTTTGATGGCTCAAAAGCCCTGCAGGACGGCGGTGATATTGGCAATGCAGCCAGGCGTGCCTCTGGAGCCGTGGGACCTGCAGGTCAAGTGCGGCCTCCCTAAACCCGACGGTGCGGCAGCTGCTGGCAGGTGCGGCAGCTGCTGGTCTTAAACGTGGAGGGCAGCTTGATGGCAAGCATCGTGTGCAGTGCACGTGCACCTACTTGTGCTGCTGTGGGGTGTTTGTGACCTATTATCTGTTACACTATTTGTGACCTATCACTGTAACACTATATTGGCAGCTCAAACCCATATCAAGGTCATCATATCAATGACATTGTTTCAACGCTGTTGTATTCACACCAGTTACATCTGTGTAAATCGACAGAGGAACTGCATCATTTGTAGGAACCTTGCAGACAGTTGCCTGCCAGCAAACTGGTGATTGCATACAGATTGCATGCCCGGGGCCCAGCCCTTTGTGTCTCGCCCACGCTGCAGGTGACTCATGGCACAGGCGCATGATGAGCTTGCTTTCAAGCCCAGTTGCCACAGTACACCATGCACACCCCAAGGAGGGGCCCAGGGACCTCTGGCAGTTACAGGTGCCCAATCCATGTCTTGAGCAGCTAACTCACCTAAGTCCGTGGCTGTTTGCACTAACTTCCTGCTTTTGCCTTACCACTAAATCCCACTAGCTCCCAACTTCCCCGGTTTCAACCCTGCCCACTGAAATATAACTGCCAACTTCCGCTGATTTCCCACCCTTTTTGAAATACATTGGAAGTTAGTGGAAGCTTAGCACATAGACATCCCTCTGAGGCATGTAGAAACATTTCTGTCGTTTTACATTTACTAACTTCCATCATCTACCCTTCTGCTACAAGGGGTGTGACAGGAGAAGGGGAGTCAGAGCCCCCTTAGATCGCAGTCAAGCATGGGCGGACGGCTTTTCTGCAGGCCATTCCTGGCCAGATGATGGAAGCAGTACAGAGATGGATGACATCACATACCTTGGCAAGGCAGCATGCTAGCGCTAGCTGCGCAGCTGTGCTAGACTGGGTGCTGAATTAACAGGACAGCAGGAGAAGGTGAGCAAGCGATTCTTGGTCTGTTGCAACGGCCAGCACAGAGAGCAGCACACGCACACGAACACACACGCGAGTGCCATGCAAGGCGCACACAATTGGTGTGCATGTGCCTAGACTTCACGCGTGCAAGTCATCAAGGTGGCAGCAGGACGTCAGTCGCAACTGGCTTGTGCAGCTGTGCAGCGGGCAGTCCATCGGTGGCTGCAGTCTCGGCACCTTAAAAATGTTGTTGTCGGGTACAATGCTTTCTGCAGGACACCTCTTCTGGCAGCTTGCCATGCTGGGCAGTCGGACTGCGACAACTACTGGTTGAAACCGGCCCCAACATTTTTGCCTGTGACAAAGACGGCAATGGTGTTCTGCACCTGACCGCCATACACGGCCACGCACGGCTCCTGCAGCAGCTGCTCGTCAAAGCAGAAGCGCTGTCAATCACGGCGCAGCCAACAGCAGCAGTCTAACCTCAGCGGGGTCACGCCGCCGCACTATGCGGCCTTTGCAGGAAGCGCCGACTGTGCGCGGCAGCTGTTGGCTGCCGGCGTTGGCCAGCTGCAGGGCAGCTGGGGCAAGTATGACAGGTGGCTGGTGGTGGCAAGCGGCAGCAACGCCGCTGCATGAGGCTGCAGTTTGCTTCAAGGCTGGTGCATGCATTGCACTGCTTGAGACGTACGCGCTGCAAATGCCGTATGCTGCTGGGGTTCTGATTTCTCAGGGTCGCTGCTCAGGGCAGCACATGATACACCTTGGCCCTGTTGAAGGGCATGCATGCCTTCAACGGCATATGCCCGCCAACTGCGCGCTCGTGTGGCTCACAATCAAAATGCAGATTTACGCACAGTGATCCAGCCAGACAGCCTGCAGAAAACAGTAGCAATGCGACTAAGGGGTTTGCGAGCTGCGCTTCATCGCAGCGGAAGCCGCGGTACAGCACTTGCTGCACCAGCTGCCAGCACTGCCACCTGCAGCCGAAGCAGGCACTGCTCTTGCAGCAGCGCCACCACTGTCATCAGCACAAGCAATGGCATGCGGCGCATCATGCAGAACGCGCGCAGCCACCACTGCACCGCACAATCAGCAGCGGCAAGCGCTTAGCTGCCGGCAGCAGTTCCAGTGCACAGCCTGCTTCAACACCAGCACCAGCACCAGCAACAGCAGCAGCAGCAGCAGCAGCAGATGACTTGACAATAGCAGAGGCACATGAAAAGCTGATTTAAGGGTGTAGCACTGGATGTGTTACCTTGCGGGAAGAGACGCCCACATCGCCTGCAAACGCTTAACTGCAGCGCTGCAACATACTTTCCTTCTTCCTCATCATAGTTTCAGCCGCTGACTCATGGCATACATAACCTCCTTGCTATAACTGTTACGCTGACACAACATAACATCATACCAGCTGTGTCCAGAGGCGCAGTGCATCAGGCTGACTCTTAGTACAGCAGGCATACACACAGAAGCGCTGATACCAATCCATCCCGAACTCACAACTCACGGCTGTAGTAGTTCATACTAAAGCGCTGTGTGTAGCCTAGCCCTTCACCCCCTCCCAAAAGAGAAGACTGAGGCACAAGCGAGCCAGCACAAGCCAACACCACACCAACACAATCAACAGCGACACAAGAATTCAGGCACCACCAAAACTCCAGCCAGGGACATGCAGATGCAGCACAGGGTGGTAACAACCCGCACCCTAAAAGCCAATCACTGAGCACCACTGAGAAACACAGACTAAACACCCAACAATGTGCTGTGGCGAGTGTGCTGACTATAGGCAGGCGCAGGAACTGGGCATGTGTTACTGCAGGGTATAACAACCCTAGAGCAGAGCACAGCAACAGCATTACTGCAAATCACACACTACACTATGTAGCACTGGATTGTTACCACCGCTGCACGCATGTAAGCTGCAGCCCTCCAAAGGTAGGACGCTGCCAGAGCAGCACGCACAGAGCGCTTGTCCAGGTATCTAGCCAGATTGCTGACGTGGTGCGTAAACGCAGCAGCACCACGAAACCCAGTGCTACCAGTAGTAAGCAGAACCACACCATTATCGCGAACTTCAAGCACACGGAAAGGGCCACGAACACCGTCTCCCAAGTTAGCCACAGGACCAGAAACCACCTTCAACACAAGATCGCTTTTATTAAAAGAAACAGAGCTGTCACAGTGTGACGGGCACCGCGCAGGGGCCAAGCACGCGCATTCCGCTGAAATTGCTGCTGAATTTTGGCAATCACCTCCTGATCAACAACTGCCAACTGCTGACGCAGCTGCGCTGTATGCAAGGCTGGATGCTCACACTCAAACAACTCAGGCCACACCCACACCCTAGCAGCTGCTGCTACCGCCAGCACATCACGCGCCAAAGGCAAGACAGGCACTGGCTGCCGGCCAAACACCATCTCTTGCGGCAAAATGCCCAGGGTCGTATGCACACGAGCCCAGTACTGCTGTCGCATCACAGGCACACTCTGCACCCAGTGAATCGGATGAGAATTCACATGGCGTTCCAGCATGCTCTTGAAGGAACCAACAAGCCGCTCCGCCACACCATTAGCAGCAGGATGACATGCCGAAGTGTGAACATGCTTGATGCCCAAACGTGCCAGCAAATGGCCAAATTGAACCTCAAACTCTGTGCCGTTGTCACTCATCACATGACTAGGCACAAAGTAACGGCAGATCCAACTGAAGTAAAACGCCCGCGCAAATGAAGTTGCTGTCTTATCATAAATCACAGCAAATTCTGCAGCTTTTGTGAAATAGTCAATCATAACCACCACCCAAGCCTTGAAAACTCCCTCAATCTTCACCACAAAGAATTGCTTCCAAGTAAGCACGAGTTGTTCAGCTCGTAATCGCAAACGCGCGTGTAGGGGTTGGGTATTGCCAGATACTTTTCGCTTTTTCAAGAGGGCGGCTCAACTGCAAACGCTATGAATGTGCCACAAGTCTAGATTCAATTTTTCATATAACACCCAACAATGTGCTGTGGCGAGTGTGCTGACTATAGGCAGGCGCAGGAACTGGGCATGTGTTACTGCAGGATATAACAACCCTAGAGCAGAGCACAGCAACAGCACATTACTGCAAATCACACACTACAAGGGGTTCAATGCAGTGCCACCAATTCAAACCTCACAGGCGCAGCAGCACTGAGCCCCCAGATCGCAGCAGCAGCACACAAGCAAGCCAGCTGCCTTTGCACCCTGGCAGGCCACAACCTCAATAACACGAGTTGCCATCTGCTAGGTGCCCAGAAGCCAAAGCTCGGCCAGCAGATGGGCTTGCTCTGCATGGTGCTATCCCTAGCTTCACCACCACAACAGCAGCAGCAGCGGCGGTGCGCACGTTATCATGCCAGCTTTCCACACCAGATCTGCAGAGCAGCAGCAGAGCTTGCGCTAGCTGAGCTGCAGCAGCACTTGCAAGAAGTTGGGTCTCCTGCAGCAGTGACAGCTTGTGATAGTGTCAGAGCCAGCAGCAGTGACACCAGCAGCAAGCCCTGCATCAATAAGGCGATCAAGGAGCTTTCCCAGGAAGAATATGCAGCAGCAGTGCTGGCCTGTGCCTTGCCCATGTGCTGACCAGCAGCGGCCCTTCGGCGGGTGACCTCAAGTGCAGGGCCCAGCAGCAGCAGCAGCACCAGCAGCAAGATGAGAAGAGGCAGGCAGCGGCTGCCAGCCTGCATGTGCAGCTGCTGGCCCCTAGGAGCTTGGTGGGCGCCAGTTGTGCAGACGGGCCACAGCGGCAGCACCACACCTGCTGTCGGCAGCAGCCACACGTCCCTGACTGTGGCGTCGTTCTGAAGGACAAGCCGGGCAGGCAGCCGCGTTGGCTCCCTGAAGGAAGCGAGCAGCAGCAACTCATGGGGTTAGGGTAGGGGCAGTGAGCAAACATGCAGAGTGTCGTGCAGCAGCACCACTGATCATGATTGATGAAATAACAATGTAATGCATGTCAGTGATAGCCAAGAGGCATGATGCTGGGACGGCCTTGTGTGCTACTGGCAACAGATAGTATCTGTGGCTCCTGATTTGGGTTCCACTTTGGTCTTTGCTGTTAGGATTGGGGGATCCACTTCTGTGATGGGTGGGCCATTTGATTCAATGCGATCTGTTCTGGAGTACTTATGTCACTACCATACCACACCATACCTTACCATGCTAAGTTGCAGTAAGGCCACCGGCTTACATGTGGGTACACACAGCCTAGGCCGGGGGAGCCAACAAAGGCTCATGCGGTCCACAAGCTTCACTACACTGTTGCCAAATGTACGCGTCACTGCAAGTGTTCTTATTGAAAGCTTGTATGCGTGTATGCGAACTGCTGCACTGCACTGCATGACGCTGACGCACCAGCTGGTGCTGCTGCAACAGTAAGGCCCTTACTGTATCCGATACGTATCGGACACTGACAGCATCTCAGGATCTGAGAGGCTCATCTGGCAGTTCCTGCGATGTGCATGAGCCATGTTGGTGAGAATAGGCAAGAAACAGTAAGCTAAATTGAAGGCAGCATACAGGCAATGGTCCGAGCAACTGACTCAGTGAGAAGGTCCGAAGGGTGGAGACCGACGCGTCACACTGCCACACGCAGGTTGCGGCCTGTATATATCGACTGCCAAACAAAATTTTATGCATTTTTGAATCCTAGCTATGGTAAGAGTGGCGACTTGCGAGCAGTGAGGGCTGGGATTACTAACGATTACGCCTCCCTAAGCAAAAACCATCGTCCGTAAAATAGTAAGCGCCGGTGACGCTCCCGGTAACACGTTTCTGTTGAGTGGTGCACGCGTAGTGGTGCGTCACTCAGCGTGCTTGCGTGTAATTTGTGCTGGGATCAGACCCTGGACAACAGTGGGAAGCTGAACATGCATCAGTCTTCTCTTGAACCCAGCAAACTTAGACTTATCAGCGTGCTGATTGCTGTTAAAAAATTTGAATGACATGGGGAACACGCAGACCAAGGAGGAAGTGTTCATCTCAGCAGGTGCCAGAGGAGACACAAACCACGTCAGGCAGGCAATGCAATCTGATTTTCCTGCAAGCGAGCGGCTGCTTTCAGCGCATAGTGGCTTCTTTGCTGGAAGGAAGACCATTTTGCATGCTGCCGCAAAGGCAGGGAAGGCAGATGTGATAGCTGCAGGTGCGGCGTGGCAGTAAGACAGGTGCCGTGTTGATAGCGATATGAAAAGACAACAGCAGCAGGGCAGCAGCAGCAGCAGCAGCGCTGGGGCGTCGCTTTGTGTGCCATGCACAAGACTTAGCGAACATTTTGCTTGCAGCATGCAGCATTGCATGCGTGAGCAGGCAGTTCCTGGCCCAGCAGTTGCAAGCCCAGCAGTTGCAACTGAGCAGCTGTTCATTACTCAAGTGTGGGCCGCCTTGCACAGCGGCCCCACGGTAACATGCCTGCATAGTATTTGCTTGGTTGTTTTGGGTGTTGTAACGTCTGCAATCGCACTGTACAGCATCCGCACCTTCTGCTCACTTGCACCAACATCTGAAGCTGTGCATGCATGTGCTGTATCATGTGGTTTTGCCGCTCTTGCAGTGCTAGGCCCGCTCATGGATCGAGTCACCGCTGAGATCGCGGATGGGCTCTATCCAGGCCAGGAGGCAGCACTGCTGAGCAGGACGGTCAATCGGCAGGTGAGCAGCACTTGCTACTGTCTGCTGTCTGGTGGATGCAAGCCCTGCTACAGGTTGCTGAGCGATTGTGGCGAGGCTTGGCATGCGGTGTACGGCGGCAGCTGCTGCTGGGTCGGCGGGTCAGGCAGTAGGTGAGCGGTTGGCCGACATGGTCCGACTGTTGCAGCAGCATTTGCAAGAGCAAGGAAGGTGCGGGAACCTGCTGGTCATGTCCTGCTGTGTGGGCTTCTAAAGCCGGAAGTTCAACTCAGCAGCAGCAGCAGGTACTGTAGCTGTAGCTGTGGCTGCTTGCTGCCTGTGCAGCATCTGTTACTGCCACTAGGTGCTGCCGCGGCAGGCAGCGGCTGCCTACTGCACTCCATATGTCGGCTTACCACAACTCCTTGTTCTGGCAATTGCAGGCACTGAGAACGCCAGCCACTGGCGTTGGTCAATTTATCTAGTGACATAGTGAGTACTGTTGCTGACGTCGCTACGTAATCTCTCGTGCTGCTTGCAGGACAGCAGGGGGCGCACGCCGCTGCTCACCGCGTGCCACCACGGCCATTGGGACTGCGCAGAGCTGCTGCTGGAGGCAGCATCCAACATCTTTGCCTGCGACAAGGACGGCAACAGCATCCTGCACCTCACCGCAATCGGCGGGCATGCGCAGCTGCTTCAGCAGCTGCTCGCCAAAGCCGAAGCGCAAGCAGTGACACCCCGGCTTGCAGGAATGGTCAACCTCAGTGGGTTCACGCCGCTGCACTACGCGGCCTTTGCAGGAAGCGCTGACTGTGCGCGGCAGCTGCTGGCCGCCGGCGTCGACCAGCTGCAGGGCAGCTGGGGCGCGTATGACAGGTGGCTGGTGGTGCCATGCGGCAGCACGCCGCTGCATGTGGCTGCAGCCGCGCAGCACGCCGGCGTGTGTTTGGTGCTGCTGCAGAGCTACGCGCTGCAGCGCAGGGAATGGCTGCCTGGTGACGCAACTCCGATTGACCCACGCGGCAGGTGAGGGCGAGTGTTGCGACAGCCGCTGCTCTCCTTCCCTGCTGCTGCAGCAGCCTGGCGCACGCATGGGGCCGGCGAGTCGCTTGCTCCGCGTGCACTGGCCAGCAGAACTCCTGCAACGTTTCGGGTTGCTTGCAGGTGGTTGCTGCTGCAGTGCAGCTGGATGTGCTGCAGGATGGCCTTCCACAACCAAAAGTAGTGCCATGTCGGATGATGCACTGCAAGGAGAAGCTGCGCGATGCCGCATATGCGCTGAAATGCATTGAATGAGGGATGGCGTTGCAGTAGGCTGTTCGCCGCCTTCAATGGCATGCGCCACGCAGCATGAACGCATAGTGACATTGCACTCTGTGCTGCCGCCTTCAATGGCATGCGCCACGCAGCATGAACGCATAGTGACATTGCACTCTGTGCTGCCGCCTTCAATGGCATGCGCCACGCAGCATGAACGCATAGTGACATTGCACTCTGTGCTGCCGCCTTCAATGGCATGCGCCACGCAGCATGAACGCATAGTGACATTGCACTCTGTGCTGCCGCCTTCAATGGCATGCGCCACGCAGCATGAACGCATAGTGACATTGCACTCTGTGCTGCCGCCTTCAATGGCATGCGCCACGCAGCATGAACGCATAGTGACATTGCACTCTGTGCTGCCGCCTTCAATGGCATGCGCCACGCAGCATGAACGCATAGTGACATTGCACTCTGTGCTGCCGCCTTCAATGGCATGCGCCACGCAGCATGAACGCATAGTGACATTGCACTCTGTGCTGCCGCCTTCAATGGCATGCGCCACGCAGCATGAACGCATAGTGACATTGCACTCTGTGCTGCCGCCTTCAATGGCATGCGCCACGCAGCATGAACGCATAGTGACATTGCACTCTGTGCTGGAAATAGTCCTTGTGGCAAGCTGCCCCTGACATTGCCACGTCACTGGTGCTGCCGCTGCCCCCCTCCAGACCCAACATCAGCGGGGAGCTGCCGCTACAGGTAGGATTTAGAAGTGGACTGCCAACAGACTCCCAGCTGGCGCTGTGTTTACAGCCCAACGTCAGCATCTTGTCGCTTTTCACCCCCCAGCAGCTTGATGAGATGCGACAGAAAGGGGCATCCTCACTGCGTGTGCTGGCAGCGGCAGCTCTGCGCGGCCATCTGCTGCAACAGCTGACACAGCAGCAGCTGCTGCAGCATGAGGTGGAGATGCAGCAGCAGCTGCTACAAAGGCAGCGGCGGTTACACCGGCAGCAGCAGCAGCTACAGGAACAACGGCAGCGGCACCTGAGGGCGCTTGTTGACAATGGCCCTGGATCCTCTGCAGCAGCAGCTTCTGCTGCTGCACCTGTTGTTACGGGTGTTAGTGACATTGTTACTGACAGTAGCAGTGGGAGTGGATGGCAGCGCTGGTGGCGGATGAGGCCCAGCATGGATGAAGGCAGTCCAGTCACGCAGTTCAGTGCTGTGCCAGGCAGCACTGCCGTTGCTACTGTGCATGACCGCAGGGGCCAGGCATGTGGCAATGGTGATGCTAGGGGCAGCAGCAGTCGCCACAAGAGCAGCAGCCAGCAGCACGTTGAACTGCTGCAGAGCCTCCACCGCACCCCTTCCATCACCCTTGGGGCTATCCATTGTGCTCAGCATGTATCAGACAAACATGTGGCAGCCACCGACAGACACAACACGCAGCGGCATCACTGTGGAGGCGCAGTGCTGGATGCAGCAACAGCAGGTGACCATGTCAGCACAGCAGGTACTGCCTGGCACAGCCTGGCACCTGCTGGACACGCTGTGACACCACCAGCAGCAGCAGCACCAGCAGCATCCAGATGTAGCAAGGGTGCTGCTATTGTTGCTGCTGGCAGACCAGCAAGGAACTGCAGCGGGCAGTTGCAGTCAGCCTCATCTATCACGCTGGGGTGCTTGGACAGAATTTGGCAGTATGATTCAGACAATCAGCAGCAGCAGCAGCAGCGGCAGCAGCAGCAGCAGCAGCAGCAGCAGCCAGCAGCAGCAGCAGCAGCAAACAGCAGAATCAGCCGGAGGATGCTTGCAGGGAGAGATAGAAGTCACTGAACCAGTACCACTGCTACAGGAGCAGCAGCGTCCCAGCCCACGAGCTGAGCATGCATATTCTGCTGCTGCAAATTTGGTTGCAGCCACTCAACAGCCTGCAGCTGCATTCACCGCCGACAAAACAAGCAACAGCCGCAGCAGCAGCAATGGCAGCTCTCCTGGGCATGCTGTGCCTGCCAACACAGCTGCTGTTGCTGCCGGCCTGCACACGTATCTGCACATCAACGAGCATATACACAGGGCAACTGGAGCAACAAACGGCTTTGCACTTGCCAGCACTCCACCTGTTGCTGCCGCAGCCACTGCAGCAGGCAAGGGCGGCAGCACAGCAGATAACAGCCCTGGCAGCAGCAGCAGCAGCAGCAGCAGCAGCAGGAGCAGCATTAGCGACAGCTTGCACGCTGATAGAAACACAGGGAGCAAGCAGCAGCGGTTGCAGTCTACTTCCATCACATTGGCAGAGCTTGGCCACCAAATTGACAAGCACGCAGACAGCAGCAGCAGCAGCGGGGGCAGGGACGCAGCAGCAGGTCTGAAAAACAACGTAAGCAGCAGTAAGCAGCAAGGCAACAGCCTGCCTTTGAGGGGTGGCTTGCACAGGCGCACCCACGCTTGTTGAGCCGGCCTCCTGGCGCTGAGCAGGTGCTGGCAACAGCTGGCATCAAGGCAAGCGGCAGAACTTGGGAGCAGCTGCTGACGCCCTTGAGCTGGAAACTCTACCAGCAGCAGCGTGACGCAGCCAGACACAAACAACAGCAGCAGCAGCAGCAGCTGGGGCCAGCTGGCATGAGCATAGCTAGCTCGCTGGCAAGCAGCAGGTCTGGCGCGTTGGCCGGCACTGCTGGCAGTGGCTTGATAATGCCTTCATCGTTTGCCTCCCCAACTGATGTAGCAGCAGCGGCAACTGCCAGTGACGCCAGCGGCTGCAGCAGCAGCCTTGCTGGCAGCAGCGCAACAGCAGATGCACGTGGGTTCCGGCTGTCTCGGCTGGCCAGCAGCAGCAGCAGCAGCACGGGCATGCACAGGCGCAGCGTTGAGCTGCCGGGTGCTGCTGTGGCCTGCGTATGTCAGCAGTGTTCGGTGCCAACAAACAGCACGTGTCACGGATGCTGCGGGAAGCCGGCGCTGTCGATCCCCGGGCTCTGTACCGCATGCTCAGCCGAGGGCAGGGCGGGTTGGCAGTGGCGACGTCGCTCGCGGGCGCGCTGCCCGGCTGCGTGTCGGAGAAGCTCGCGCAGTGTGTGGACGTGAGCGGCGGTCTGGCTGGCGCGGGCGTCGGCGCGCGGCCAGGCGCTGCTGCAACAAGCAGTGCATGCGGGCCAGGGGCAGGAGCTGCGTCAGCTGAAACTAGCACGGTGGTGGTAACCGACAGTTGCAAGACCCGTGTGACTGCTAATGGGGCGGCGGGTGTGGTGGGCGGCAGCTGCGGGAGCATGCAGGGCGGGGCGTGTGCGGTGTGTGCGGACAAGCTGCCCAACGTGGCGCTGGCGGGGTGTGGGCATGCGCTGTGCTGCGATTGCACGCGTACGATTGTGGGGGAGGGTGTCGGCAGCAGGCCGCCGCTGTGCCCGTTTTGCCGGCGCACGATCACTGGGTTTGCAGTTGTCGTACCTCAGGCTGCAGCGGTGTAGGCGCGTAGCACGGCCGGGCAGCAGGTGGCATGGCTCTTGGTTGCCAACCCATCAGCAAGTACACCAGTGCTGATGTGCGGCGTGTTGTTGCTGTTGTCCAGTTGTTTGCATGACGGCATTTATATGCAATGGCTGGGCTCAACTGGTGGTGAGGTGGGAGTCGGTTGCCTGAAACTGCTGCTCTTGGAGGCAGTAGGCAGGCATGCACTGCGTCGGTTGTGTTCCCTGATGCACCGCACTACCTAGCAGGCACATGTGCGGTGTGCTGCTGCTTGTTTACATGCATGTAAAGTGTGCGGTGTCGCCATCATGATGGTCCAAGATGTTCATTTGTTCTGTCGCCCAACTGCACCATGCCGCCAGACAGAGGGTCATCGTTGGACGGAGGGTTATCAACTACCATGCTGTCCAAGATTGTTGCATGTTTCCAGACTTGCACCACTGCTTCTGCTTCTCAAAGCTTGAAGGAAAGTCAAGTACAAGTCAAATGTTTATTCACACTCTCCACATGCAGTGCACGTGGTTGCTGTTGCAGGGAAACGTATGCAGCAAATGCAGCAATGACATGGCCACAACGGTGCCCGAGCCCGTCCAGCAGCTTCTTCTTGGCACCCCATGCCCATTGGCAACCGATGGGTTGCATACATGCATCTGTGAAGAAAGCAGCACTCTAACGCAGCAGCAAAAGGCAACAAGCAAGCAGCATCACCCTACCCCTGCGCACATGCATGCGCGCACAATGCAACCTGCATAACGGTGCTGCATGCATGCGCGGCTGCTCATGTAATTAAAGCTGGATCAACCCACTGTTCTGCGCCATTGGTTGTACTGATGAACATGAAGCAAGTTGAGGCCAATGGAGCCGCTTCTGGGGCGCCAGCCCTTCCACGTCCAGGAAGCAAAGGTAGAGGCTACGCACGCACGCACGCCCTTCTTCTTCACGCCCTTGAACATGCATATGTGAAGAAAGCAGCACTCTACATGCATATGTATAGACCTTCACAGTTTGGATGTTACATGACGGGAACATCGCCCGATTTCGAGCCAATGACAGGCTCATTGGGCAACCAACTAATCCATCAATCTTCAACTTCTTAGCGGGGAATCGGCCAGTTGCCTTCGGCTCTAACGCACTGGCACGCTGCTCTGTCACAAGCACTCCTAATCCTGACTGCATGCACAGCAGCCCTCCTCCACTTAGCCTCTGCACGGCATCCTTGTGCACCGTCAATTCCATAAGGTGCCCTGGCAGGGTTCGAACTCACGACCTTCTCCTCCTATTCCAGCGTCTTCAACACTACACCGGCTGGACGAGTCTAACGGCTTCCCAGGCCTCAAGTGGGTCAGCCTTGGCGCTGTAACAGCAGGTCAAAACAAAACTGCACGCGCCACTGGCAAGTGCCAAGCATTAAAACACACCCCTCAAACTGGAAACATTAAAACACAAGAGCTTGAAAACGCCAAGTTACAGGGGAGTTGCAGGGGATATGGTCTGCCTGGCATCTATACATGCGTTTGAAAAAGGCCGCAGAGCGGCCTGGGCTGTGGCAAGTGATCTTGTGGTGCCCGTGCTGGTGGAGCAGGTGGCGGTACGTGCGGCACTTGGTGCTTTTTGGGATGCGCTTGCTGATTTTGCCGCTACGGCCAGAGTGCCGCGGCGGTGCAAGAACCAGCTGTTGACCCGGCAGCCGTTTATCTCTTGGCACACTGTGTTGCGGGGTAATGGTCTGCATGTGGTACGGCGGTGATAGCCACCAATTTGCATGTATTCATGCCCGTTTGCTTTCTGTCAAGAGACTGGTGGTCCTGCGCTGCAGGAGCTGTACGGTTTGTGGTGCGGCTGCTGCAATATGCAGTTGCATTGCCCCTGCAGCAGCTGCCAGGTACTCTGCTCCTTCCCCCTTGTTTGCTGCCTCGGACCAAGGTATTGACCTTTACTGGCCAACTTTGTCCCGTTGAGTTCAGCCCGCCCGCTGTACTGCACAAGTATGGCCTGCTGTCACCGACACTGTTTTAGGTTAGTCATGCTGCTTGTCCCAATAGAATTCTACACTGCGTGTTGTGAGCCCGACGGTTCTGCCTGCAGAGCCACGTGTCGTGTCTCGCACACAGAGGCTTTCTTGGGGTGGGCCTCTTTTGGGTGACAGTCTGTCTTTCCGCTGAACTTCTAGCAGCTCTCTTTGTTTTCGGGTGTTCGTTGCGACGTAGTCGCCTGTGCACACCATGTAACCCCTCTTCTTCTGGAGTTGCAGACCCCTCTTCTTCTTCTGGGAGTTGCAGATGCTGACCCCTGCGACTGCTGCTATGAGTCAGTGGATTGCCTGCCAGTAGTGCTGTCTGGGCACTGTATTTATTTGGTTGGTGTCTCCTGCGCGTAGGGAGCAGCAATGTGCTTGCATTCGATTGTTGTTCTCACATCAGCCGTTGCCAAATGTGTGACGTGTCAGGGCAGCTGCTTGTAGTAGTGCCCTTTTCTTGTGGTGACAGCGTAGCCAAACGGTGGAGTTGCTGCAGGTAGTCAGCGGTAGGAGTGCTTTTTTGTTTTTGTAGATCAGCTTAGCTAGCCGCAGTCAGCGGTAGGAGTGGTTCTGTTTGCTCGCCTTTAGTGTAGTCTAGTGCCGGGACTGCAGCAACAGCAGTTTGGGGTTGCAGTCAGGTCTTTGTGGGTGTCCGCTTACATGCCAGTCGTGTCGTGCGCTTACATGCCTGCTTGCCAATGCCATGCTGTGCCTTTGGAGGAGACCACTCAGAACGGCTGCAGCGATGGTCATATTGCTAGGCGTCAGTGAGGCTCCAGACTTACTGTTCGTCGTGGTGGTGGTGGGGATGGAGTTGGCCATGACACCCTACCTGGCCGGTATGATACGCCGGTTCAAGAGCCTTGAGTTGACAGGCCCCCACGTGTAACAAACAAAACTTAAGCCACCAAATCGAGTGTTAGGGGGGTTTCGGTGGTTTACCCCGTACCCGGAGAGGAGAGGAGTCTGGGTAGACCATTCAAAGGTCGTGTACTGCGCACTGCAGTGCTTGAATACCCGGACCCGCACACCTTTTACTTCTTTTGCCACCAGCCCAAGCAATTGCTCCCCGTCATGCAGCCTTTGTTGCTAGTGTTAGAGCCTTGGATGCGTTGCCGGCCGTGGCACAGTTGCCACAGGTGCGACTGGTTTTGTCACGGTGGTGGTGTGTGCAAGTGGCTAACGTGTACAAAGAATTTGCATGGCGCCTGGCCCTGAATGCATTCCCTACTGCTCAGCGTATGCAGACTGCCACGGGATGCGCAGCGTGCTCTGCTGCTGTGCCGGGTGTGGAGCATCATTTCTGGACGTGTCCTGCTGCAGTTGCTGTGGTGAAGAGATTGAAGGTCAGCTAAGAGCATTCAACATGTTGCCGGCAGGTGAGAGCCTGCCGTGTCGTACAGCGTGGCTGGCTTGCTCCCTCGTCACAATGTGCACCAACGGGTGTGGGATATGGTCTGCCTGGCATCTATACATGCGTTTGAAAAAGGCCGCAGAGCGGCCTGGGCTGTGGCAAGTGATCTTGTGGTGCCAGTGCTGGTGGAGCAGGTGGCGGTACGTGCGGCACTTGGTGCTTCTTAGGATGCGCTTGCTGAATTTGCTGCTACGGCCAGAGTGGCGCGGCGGTACAAGACCAGCTGTTGACCCGGCAGCCGTTTATCTCCTGGAACACTGTGTTGCGGGGTGATGGTCTGCGTGTGGTACGGAGGTGATAGCCACCATTCTGCGTGTATATATGCCCGTTTGCTATCTGTCAAGCCTGAGACTGGTGGTCCTGCGCTGCAGGAGCTGTAAGGTTTGTGGTGCGGCTGCTGCAATATGCAGTTGCATTGCCCCTGCAGCAGCTGTCAGGTACTCTGCTCCTTCCCCCTTTGTCTGCTGCCTCGGACCAAGGTATTGACCTTTACTGGCCAACTTTGTCCCAGTGGGTTCAGCCCGCCCGCTGTACTGCACAAGTATGGCCTGCTGTCACTGACACTGTTTTAGGTTAGTCCTGCTGCTTGTCCCAAGAGAATTCTACACTGCGTGTTGTGAGTCTGACGGTTCTGCCTGCAGAGCCACGTGTCATGTGCAGAGCCACGTGTCATGTCTTGCACAAAGAGGCTTTCTCGGGGTGGGCCTCTTTTCGGGGACGGTCTGTTTTTCCGCTGAACTTCTAGCAACTCTCTTTGTTTTCGGGTGTTCGTTGTGACGTAGTCGCCTGTGCATACCATGTAACCCCTCTTCTCCGCCACCAGCCCCTCAAGGGGCTCTGAGCGTAACTGCCCCTCACATTTTCACATTTTGTTACGTTTATGTGATGTCCTAGCATCGTTGTCACAGCAATCATCTTGCCTTTGTGCTTGTAGTGCTGCGTTTGTCAGCGTTTTGAGTTCTTTGAGCTTTCACCAGTTTGTCACTTGAGACAAGGTTGCCTATGGACCTTTTGGAATTTGCGCATAATGTTGCATTTTGATGCCACCTGAGCCATGCTGACATTTATATTTGTTTCTCGGTTGTGCTGTTGTTTGAGGAGTATGCTGCCCCCACAGAGGAGGGCCACAACCCCCATCCTGGTTTGTTGCGTGGTTCACCGTGCCACCTATGCTGCTACCAGATACTGTGCCCTTTCGCATGGATTTACCGCTAGATATATGGATTTACTGTATGTTGGCTGCTTGTGTGTGCATGCTCTGCCTCCCTTTCCCCCCTTTGGTTGTGGAGAGACATTTTGGACCCCATGAGCCTTGTTTGGCTCCTTTCTGAGTTCTGAGCTCTCTGAGCTTGTTGAGGTTGCGGCTTCTTTCGGTTGATGGTCTTCTTTTGAGTTTTGTGGACCCCATGAGCCTTGTTTGGCTCCTTTGCGGGTGGGCCAGTGGCCCTACTTTGGTAATTCGGTAATTCGGTGATTCGGAAGTTACATGGGTAACTTCGCCCGTTTGGGAGCCAATGACAGGCTCATTGGGCAAAGAGCAAAACAAAGGCAAGCCAAGAAAAGAACAAAGGGACAAAGCTGTCCCTACCAAATATCATCCTGAAAACCATCCCACATCAGATCGCAAACTGATTCCTGATGTCTTACGTCCAAATGTACCAGTTCAGCCACAGCTGTTTGGTCTTTATGGTTCATCAGTCGCAGCATGCAGTCTGGGTCACTGGGACCCCCAGTGTTCCGATATAGCCGCTAAACCGCTCACGCAGGTCACAATACCAATGGCATTCAAACATGACATGCTTCTCATCCCCAATATGCCTGCCTGCACACCGTGGACACAGCCGATTACCTCGACTCACACCACGCCACCGGCCTTAGACACCTCCAAATGATGCACACCCAACCTAAAACGAGCCAAAGCAGACACATGCTCCCGGCGGATCATTGTTGATGGGACAAGGGCCAGTCACATACGGTGCTGGTACATCAACATTGCTCGACATCCCTTGACAGTATGTAGCAGCAGTGCCACGACACTGCCGTGGGTTTTCATCTCGTGGCCACACCCACCATGCCGCCTTCCACCTGCCAGGACACCCATCACATCAATCTGCGGCACTTCTCCCCATTGCCTGGCTGTCACAGCAGTACACACCGCCTGCGCTGTGTCATGAGCACATGTTCTAAGCATCTGCAACATATCAAAGCACCACGAATGCTCATGCCTGCCACATGCCAGTACCACTCCCAGTAGGGACAGGGTCGCACTGCAACATATCACTAATCAAGGACAACACAGGTCGCTGTGCCCATGAGGGAGCCATTGACATGCACAAGTGAGAGATTTCAATAAACCAGAGTAATAGAAGCAAAAGAAACTTCACCAGCACTCACAGTTTGAATGTTACTCACACATGTGCAGCCCATCCTGCAAGCCTCCAACCAGGCATCAAAGGAGCATGTCAACGTAGCATGAGCCAACAATAATGTGTCAGGACACAGCACTGCATGCATACAAATCATGTAAACCAACTGCCTGGCAGCAGCTTGCTTGCGATATTTCCAACAACCGCTGCAACCAGGGCCGCGGGAGGGGGGAGACTGTGAGGCCCTAACAGTGTCCCCATAAATGAAGAATCAGCAGCATCAGCATAAGTATAGAGGTTGGTGCAGCCGCCCGGGTGACAGCTGGTCATTGCAGTGCTGCAAGTGCAACCCTGAAGAAACGGCCTCGCTGCCGCAGCTGCATGCTTATACTTGAGCCTTGCAAGGAACCAAGTGATGACAAAGGGCAGAGGACATGCCAGCTAGCCTTTAGGGGCAAGTGCGAGACAGGCACGTGTGACAGCGACTCACCCAGAGGCATTCACAGATAGACACACATGGTTGAGTGCAAGGCAGTCTAGAGTGGACACCTTTGACAGCAGGCTCAGCAGGCTGCAACACACTTGAGTGCATTCAGTAGTAAGTTTTCAATCAACACCCACTGCAAGCCGGCCTCCACCAGCCAGACATGCTTTTCTTGCACAACGCAATGCAAAACGAAACATATATGCTCTAAAAATAGAGCAACAGCGTCGACCGCAGTAGTGCATTGCAGCAGCAAGGGTCCAAAGGCAGCAGTCGCAGCCGCTACGTGGCTGCAAGATCGCACAGAACACGCGCCCGCACACCAAACGCAGCTGCGGCTGCCTCAGAGGATGTTGTGCTTGGTGCATGCCTGCTGTTGTGCTTGCAGCACCATATGCTGGGAGGGTGGTGGGCTGTGGGCGCAGCTGTACGCTTGCATGCGGTGCTGGATCCATTCGGATGTGATGATTCACGTATACCTGCCAGCATGCTAACCGCACAGGCTCCAGGCTACAAGCAACATCAGCGCAAGCCGCAATCTGGCAGAACAGGCTCGGGCTGGCCGTCTTGATCACACGCAGCACAGACGCAATGCACAGCCCTTTTCTTGCTCAACATGTACACCGCCTCTTGTATGCATGGGGCACGTACAACTGCCAGCGGTGCGGCCCGCAGTCCACGCCATTGCCGCAGCGTCACAGCGGTGACACGTCACATCCCACGGCGCATCACGCAACAACCGAGCGCGGGCGCATCAGCTCACCGCCCCCTACTTGCGCTGCAGCCCCGCCGGCCGCGTGGCCAGGTACTGCTGCCAGCGCTGCACCCCATACCCCTCAAAGTCAAAGTCCACGTCGGAGACCCTGCTCTGGATCACGCCCCACAGCGCCCACAGCAGGTGTGAGGCCGCCATGTAGGCGCCAGAGGCGGCCGTCAGCGCGCCCGCCAGCCTGCCGAAGCACGCCGCGTCCAGCTGGCGCGTGTTGGCCAGCAGCCGCCGGTCCGGCTGGTGCCGCTCCAGCCACGCCCACACGCTGCGCAGCTCCGCCGCCGCCGCCGCTGCTTCCGCGGCCGTCGCGGCGGCGCCGGGCGATGTGCCGGCGTCTCCCGCCGGGGCGTGTGGCGGCGGCTGCCAGCCGCCGCCGCCCCTGCTGCTGCTCAGCGACGCCGTGTCGGCCGTCTCGCTGGCCGCGTCCCAGCTGCTGTCTGCGTACGTGGCCGCGTCCGTGTCGACCGGCATGGACAGCGCGGAGCCGCCCCTGCTGCTCATCACGCTCCAGCTCGTCCCCAGCCCCTCCACGCTCCCGCGCTCGTCGGCCTCGTGATCGTCCTGCGCGCTGCACCCGCCCGCGCTCCCCCGCGCGCCCAGCCGCAGCCCGCCCCCGGGCGCCGCTTCCACCGCGCCGGCAAACCGCACTTCAGCGGCGGCATGGCCCACCGCGCCCGCCCCCGCCGCGTCGCCGTCGGCGATGCTGATGCCGAGCCCGCCCAGTAGCGCGGTGAGGTACGCCTCCACAAACGCGCGCCGCTGGCGCGCGTCAGGCGCCTTGGCAAAGTCCAGCACGTGCGGCGTGCGCGTGTGGTAGTCGGCCGCCCACTCGCACCAGTGGTTGGCGATGTCGAACGCGACCGGGTTGAAGCCGCTGTACTCGTAGTCAATCAGCGTCAGCGCGACCGGCGGCGCCGGTCCTGGCGCCTCCTCGGGCGCGTCCGCCGCAGGCGCAGACGAGCCGGCTCCGCCGTCGGCTGGGGCGCCGCGGCCGCTGATCCCTGCTGACGCCGCCGCAGCGGCTGCGGCAGTCGCCGCCGGCAGCTTGTCCTGGATGCCGCCGCCGCCGCCGGCGCCGCTGCGGTCGTCGCGGCGCCGCTCCGCATCGCCGCCGCTGCTGCTGCCGTCGACAGCGCATGCTGCTGCTGCTCCAGCATCACCAGCACCATCACCATCAATGGCATCATCACCTGAGGAGCTGCCGCTGCCGCTGCTGCCGTCCCCATCGCTGCCTCTGAAGGTCGGGAACTCGATGCCTGGTGGTTGGGCCGACACCACAAGCACAGCAGCCGACAGCAGAGCAGCACTCTGAACAGATTGCCGTTACACGCACGCGTGAGGCGCGGGCTGTCACGCATTCATGGCCTGCTGACAACTCAGAGCTGCCAATGGAACGCTCTTGTGCCCAACAAGACGCAACCGTAATGCGGCGCTGAAGCTGGGCGAGGCACCGGCTGCCGCAGTGGGACACACCCTATGCCGCTGCGCTGCGCTGCCAATGTGGTGCGCCATGCAACACTTCGTACAGGCCTGAACCACGACAAATTCACCAGCAGCCGGCTGCCGCAGTGGGGCACAGCCTCAACCCTAAACCCTAAATCACGACGAACTCACCAGCAGCCAGCTGGCGCTGTTGGACACACTGTCAACCCTAAACCCTAAACCCTAAAACCCGACAAACTCAACAGCAGCATGCTGGCGCTGTGGGACACACCCTCAACCCTCGACCCTAAACCACGACCAACTCACCAGCAGCCGGCCGCCGCAGTGGGGCACACCCTCAACCCTAAACCCCAACGAACTCAGCAGCAGCCGGCCGGCGCAGTGCAACACACGCTCAACCCTAAACCCTTAATCACAACGAACTCACCCCAGCAGCCGGCTGGCGCTGTGGGACACACCCTCAACCCTAAACCCTCAACCACGACGACCTCACCAGCAACCGGCTGCCGCTGTGGGACACACCCTCAACCCTAAACCACGACAAACTGACCAGCAGCCGGCGGCCGCAGTGGGGCACATCCTCAACCCTAAACCCCAACAAACTCACCAGCAGCCGCCTGGCGCTGTGCGACACACCCTCAACCCCAACCCCTAAATCACGATGCACTCACCCAGCAGCCGGCTGGCGTTGTGGGACACACCCTCAACCCTAATCCCTAAACCACGACAAACTCACCAGCAGCCGGCTGCCGCCGCCGCCGTCGTAGCCTCCTGTAGTAACCCGCGTCCCGCGCCGCCGCCGCCGCCGCATCCGCCGCCACCTCACTCATGCCGTCATCCTCCACAGGCCGCCGCGCCGCTGCTGCCGCCGCCGCGTCCCCGCCGCTGCTGCTGCCGCTGCGCTCGGCAGCGCCGCCTCCAGCGACCGCTGCGTCTGGTGCGGGCGGGCCGATGCCGGCGGTGTGCGTCGGCAGCGGCGGGGGCAGGATGGCGTCCGCGTCCTCACTGTCTGCGGCGGACTCCGAGGTGCTGAGGCCGCTGCTGCTGATGCGGCCGCGCCGCCGGACTCGGCCGGGCGCGGCCGCCGCTGCTGCTGCCGCGGCTGCACCGGAAGCACCTGCCGCGCGCAGGTTGTGGCGGCCGGGGCGGCGGGTGAGGGGAGGCAGCGGCAGCGGGAGACACGTGTGTGAGCCGCGTCCAGCTGGCTGCAGCAGCGCCTGGTGCACATGTGGCTGTTGGGTGGCGAGATGTGCGTCATCCTTTTTTTGTTTTCTTTATTCACACTTTAACCACGCAGGCATCCAAGCAGACAGCAGACGGCATGCTGCAGGCAGGGGACTCTACCCCTGCCGGGCACAGGAGGGGCCTTGTGGCAGGAAAGGCAGGACAGCGCCACGCCTGCCAACGCCCGCCACAGCATCGATGCACCACATGATAGCCAGTTGTTTTGGGGTTTAAGGGTTTGAGGGTTTAGCCACGGCGGCGCTGAGACCAGCTGGAACCAGCGCCCCCCACCTGGGGTGCCGGCAGACACAAACAGCTCGTCGGCGGACGGCGCGTGCCGCAGCACGGCAGCAGCAGACGGCGGCTGCAGCCCCGCCGCGTCCGCCGCCGCCGCCGCTTCGAGCTCCGCATCCGCCACGTCATCAACGGCGGCGCCGCCGCCGCTCCCAGCCGCCGCCGCCGCTGCCGCCGCTTCAGGCAGCGCCCGGGCCCCAACCGACGCTGCACTCGCGCCGCCATCGACAGCAGCAGCGCCGCCGCTCCCAGCCGCCGCCGCCGCCGCAGCCTGCATGCCGCTGCCGCCGCTGCTGCGCCGCTGCACCCCGGGGCCTCCAAGCCCTGGAGCCCCTCCTCCGCCTCCTGCTGCTGCTGCCGCTGCTGCCTTCGAAAAGGGCTCGGGCCGCCCCCCCGAGGCGTCGGGGCTGTGGCCCCGCGGCCGCGCCTTCATGCCCGGCAGCACCAGGCTGCCGTCCGGCAGCTGCATGTTGGCCCCGCTGCGGCCGCGCAGGTTGAGCGAGCTGCCCGACCCCGACTTGTGCAGCTGCGCGGGCGGCGCGGCGAGCGAGCTGCTGCCTGCAAGCGCGGCCACGCCCGGGGAGCCGGCTGCTGCAGCTGGCAGGGCGTCCAGCGAGTGGGCACGAGCCGCGCCGCTGCTGCTGTCGGCAGCGGCAGCAGGACCGGCAGCGGCAGCAGCAGCGCTGCAGGCAGCGGTCGTGCCCCGGCCTGTGCTGCTGCTGCTGCTGACGGCGGTTTGGTGCTGGTGCTGCTGTAGGGCGTCTGCTGTTGCTGCAGTGTGCCCAGCAGCTGCCGCACCTGCTGCTTCTGCTGCGTCGATGCGCAGGCCCCCGAGGCCCTGCTGCACTCCGTCTGCGGCTGCTGCTGCTGCATCACTGCCTGCTGCTGCTGCTGCTGGAGCCATGATGTTGCCGTACTGCAGGTCGTTGTGGCAGGCGGCCACCCAGCAGGGGTGCGCGCAGCACAGCGCCTGCTGCAGCTGTGTGATCTGCACCGAGGTCGGGAGCAGCAGCAGCAGCGGCGGCAGCGGAAGCAGCGCAGGAGGCGTGGGCATTAGGATGCAGGGGCATGCGAGGACGCCGACTGCTGACAGTCGCCCAGGCCGTAGTGATGTGTGCTTTTTGCGCCTGCTGGCGACGGTCGTGCGTACCAGCCATGTGTCACACAGCAGTGCTCAGACATTCCCACATACACCCACCCAGCTGTGCCAAGTTGAATGTGCACCGTTTGCTGCGACTGGCCCTGCTACCGAGTCAAGCTCAGTTCAACTCGATTGAGTTGAACTGTAGTCGGTAGCAGCAGCCGGTCGCATCAAATGGAGCACATTCAACACACGCCCAGATGTGCCAAGCAACCACAAAATATTCCTGCAACTGTTGGCGCACAGCCGCCTCGCAATCAATCCATGCTGTGGATGCAGGCTCCTCCATGCTGCAACACAGCAGGCCAGCTGCCCTAAACCCCAGCCCAAACATCCCGCAAAACCCTAAAACCTGCACACTCCCACCTCGTCCTCGAGCCCCGCCATGCCCATCTGCTGCAGCTCTGCCGCGCTGCAGTGCTGCTGTGCCAGCTGCCTTGAACCCTGGACCTAACATCCCGCAAAACCCTAAACCCTGCACACTCCCACCTCGTCCTCGAGCCCTGCCATGCCCATCTGCTGCAGCTCTGCCGCGCTGCAGTGCTGCTGTGCCAGCTGCTGCCAGGCGCGCAGCCGGCCCCACAGCTGCACGGGGCCCTGGTGATGCGGGTCGCCAGCCAGCGCCTCAGACTGCAGCCAGGGTTCAGGGTTCAGGGTTCAGCAGCAGATACACACTTCAGGGTTTATCTGACCAGCCTTGTAGGGTTCAGCAGCATTGTGCAAGACCATGCAGCGTGCCCCGCAGCTGCATGTGTTGCTGGAAGTGCTGGTCGCCAGCGAGTGCTTCAGACTGCAGGCAGGGTTCAGGGTTGAGAGTTTGGGGTGGCTGCTTCAGGCTTCCTTGCTTAACGACAACATGTCATGATCACAGGGTGGGGGCTTGTGCGGGTGTCCAGCAGCGGATGACACAGCCAAACGCCTGCTCTTGCACAGCAGCACGCACGCGCCCCTGACGCCGGACCAGCCGCTGCCCAGCAGCAGCGCGCCTGCTGCTGCACAGCAACACACACGTGTGTGCACACGCGCGCACGCTGTTTCTGGCTCGCAAGAACCGCCGCTGCCGCCCACCATGCGGGCGTGGAAGTGCGCCACTGCGTGCGCGATCGCGGCGCTGACGGCGGGCTCGTGCAGGTCGGGCGCCGCCAGCGTGACGTGGCGCGCCAGGAACTGCTCCACGCGCCCGTTGCCAAACAGCAGCAGCAAGCGGGGCCCCAGGCCGGCGGCCGACACGCTGCGGAACGTGGCCACCTCGGCGGCGCGGTCAAAGAGGTCGCTGGCGCTGGCGTGCACGCGCATGAGCACCAGCTGCAGATGCATTGGAATTTGGAGATACATCGGAATTGGAGATTCCAGATGAGTTGGAACTGAAGCGGAATGGGGCTGAATTGTTTGCATGATCGACGACGACGACAGAGCGGCAGGGTGTGTGGATCAGGGGACGTGGCATGGGGCAGGGGCGCTGCAGCGCGGCATGGGTTGGCTGCGCGAGCCGCCGGCTGCACAGCCCGTGCAGCAGTGCTGCTTGGTGGTATGCGAAGCAGCGACGTCGCGGCACGTGCGCTGCTGGCCCCAACGCAAGACCAAGCTTGCACATGCACGCTGGCCCGCCAGCCTTGCAAGTGGGAGGTCGTTCAGCAAGACAGTTGCTGCTTCAGTGCTATCACAGCAACCACCACTAGCTCTTAAACAAGTCAATGCGGTTGTTGAGAGAACCAGCAACCATAGACAGTTTGCCGCCGCTGCTGCTGCTCCTGCTGCTGCCCACCTGAGTTTCCTTGCCATCCTCTTGCAGGCCACAGCGGTACACCATGTTGGTCATGGCGCCCGAAAACTGCTCCACTGTTATGTTGTCCTCGCTTGCCTGCAGCAACAGTGGCACAGACAAAAAGGCAGCAGCAGCAGAGCAGTGCTGAGCAGGGCGTCATCAGCCAGTACGCATGATCGACTGACAACCAGTGTCCGTAACATGGTGTTGTCCATCATTGCAGTGATGCGCTTGTGAAGCGACCGTTACAGCAGCATGGTGAAGCAATGCTGACTAGGGTCACTCCAAAGGACTGCTGCTGCAAGCAGGGAGCGCGCTCACCGACTCCCATCCCACTAGCAGCTGCAGAACTCCCACTAGAGCCGCTTTTGGCCGCCCGATCAACAGCTGCACATCAACAAAAGTGTCCGGGGCAGACGCTGGCGGGACGACGAGATGCCCCTCCTCTAGTGTGCAACTCGACATCACTCCGGTCGCACAAACGCCGAGTTTCCAATCAGGAAAGATGTACACAACCAGAAGGAATCATCAACATGGCACCACAGGTGTGTACACGTACGAGCACTTCACGAAGCTAGCATGGCTGAAAGTCTTCATGACAGTCGCTTCCAACGGAAAATCTGCACAATCCTGGTGCCCTGCACCTTGTCTCGTCCTAGGTCTCTGAAAGGCTGGTGACGCTACACCGTTGGGTTGCAGATGGAGGCTGCAGATGTCATGTTGGTATCAGTGACATCGATGTTGTGTTACAGCTCCGCTGCCAGCAGGCCCTAGCAGCGTCGAAGGAGCATGATAGCGCACGCACCTGCAATTACGGTTACTATGCTGTGCCCTTCGAGGAGCTGCAGTGCTATGGCAGTGCTGCGTTTGCATGCAACATATGTCCCTGTTCTCCTGCACATACGATACTGTGCATGGCAGTAACACCTCTCAAGCCGTTACATAAACTCCGACAGCAGTACAGCTGGTGACAATGTGGCCCAAGGAAGCTCAGCTTGCCATGTGCATCGGCATCAGACCCAGTCCACACTTGTCACCGCAGGTCACTCGCAGCGGCGAACATGCAGCTGCCGTCCCAGCTTCGCTGCTGCTGCCGTTGCAGCCTCCTGCAAGCTGGCCGCTGCCTTCGCGTGCGCTTGCACATGCAGCAGCAGCCCCTGCTCATCAGTGCAGCCGGTCACACCCAGCAGCTCCTGCAAGTACTCTGCAGCGCCCAGAGACCCACAGCAGCGCTGGAGGCCGCCCTGCCCTGCTGAGGCATCACCTGCAGCACCAACCGCGGCGGCACCCAGGCCAGTACTTGCACACGCCACACTGGCCCCAATGCTGCTGCCTGCCGCCCGTGGTGCCTGCAGCAGTGCCTGGCACTGCAGGGACAGCTGCCGGATCTGGCCTGCCTTTGAGGCCCTGCCTGCCTGCAGCGCCTGCTCTGCTGCGGCCAGGTCGCGGTTTGCTGCATCTCGCGCATGCTGTGCCTGCAGCAGGTGTGCCTTGACCTGCAGTGTAGGCAGGAGTGCAGGGCATGTGGCAATTGGAGGAGCGGCAGACGGCGGCCTAGTATCTGCACAGCCTGTTGGTCCTGCTGGCTGGCTTGACTAGCATGTAGAGCACCACCAGCAAGCATGTGTTTGCATGCTGATGCTCTCACAAGTTTGGTCACACACTCAATGGTGTTTGAGCTGACAGAGCAGCAGCTGCTGCTGCAGCCGTCATGCGCCCCTTGTCGCATATACAGCGCCTGCTGAAACGCGGACAGTGGGGACCGGCTCACCTTGGTGATTGCCTGCTGCTGTCCTGCAAGCCCAACTCTAACCTGATCCAGCTGCCTTCCAAACTCTGAATGCCCCTGCTGCAGCTGCTGGATGACACCAGCGTACGATTGCTGTGTGTGCAGGGCTTCAGCCAGTTGAGCTGCAGAGCTGGCAAGCTGCGCTTGCAGGTGCTGCACGCGGCGCTGAGCTGGCGCGTCCTGCTCTTGTGCTGGCAGGCGAACAGTGCAGAAAGGGATGCTTCATCATCATATTACCCATTCGTGAAAGGGATGCTTGTTTAATTCATACCTTGTGGTCATTGATATTGCAACCCTGCATTGCAACCCCACAGCAACTAGCATTTAGCCTCTTTGCAGTGCACAAGTACCCCTTGGCATGCATGCAGTGCTGTTTCCTACACAAGCACCCGAGCTGCAGCTGGGCACCTGCCAGCCTGAAGTACCCCAGTGAAGTCTTGCAGGATGCGCTGAAATCCCTCACCTGCTGCAACTGCCTGCAGCTGCTGCCATGTGGCAATAATGTGCTCTAGCTCAGCTGCCTGCTTTTGGCGCTGCTCAAGCAGGCCATCGTACTGCCGGCGTGCTCGCCGTGCCTCCCTTTCCAGGCACTGCAGGCTGGGTGCGTTGCTGATGCTGGGCTGGCTGGCTAGCCTGCAGGAAGCCTTGATTTCGGCAATTTCCTGCTTGAGCTGGTTCAAGATGAGAGAGACAGTGGGAGGTTGAGCTGACATAACCATGGCATGTTTCCTGCTGCTTGACTGAGCTTTCTTGGCATTTACACGTCTGCAGCAACGTCCCCAGGATCATCCAAAATGACGAATAGTAAAAGTATGCATATGAGGCGTGACAGGTATTGTTTGCACGTTGTTGGACGTAGTATGAGAATCTAACTAGTAGTTGCGGAGTCAGTTCCTGCTGGGTTCTTGCTGATGTTGTGGGAACAAACGAGCCAGTCCTGCTGTGTCCCTCACTGGGCTTTCAGCAACTCGGGATGCTTACAATGGCTGCTATGGTGTTGGGAAGGGCTTCATCAGCGTACGGGTTATTTCACGATCCCCATCAGCTTTCCAGTGCTTGACTTATTGTGCATTATATCGCTAGCATGCAGCACCCATTATTACGGAAACGGCAGCCAAAGCCTCCGTCATCTGAAGCTGTGGCCGCAGCTGACCTGAAGGCCCTGGTAACAGAGTACAGCAGCAGGTACAACAGTAGCGTCAAGCGTGACTGCATGCATGAGCCTTTGAAACCCCTGCTTGGTTATGTTGAGCTACCTTACACATGTGTGGAACGCTGAACTGCAGCAAGTCACGTTGCCCTCATCACAGCGCAATGCAGCTGCACACAGTTGCCACAGGCGGTGGCAACCTCGTCTTCTGCACTGCGTGTGTGCAGATGGGAGGTGCAGGCAGCTTGCAAGGGCACCACAGACGCAGCAGCACAGCTGCAGGCAGCCAAGGGCTTAGCAGCGCTGCTGTCGCACGTGCAGCAGCACCACAAGGCGACCTGCAGGCGGGCTGAAGTCAGGTGCGCCCCTCCTGCGCAACAGCAGCAGGCACATTGCGCACGTGTGCAGTTTGCTGGCGGCAATCGCCAGACGCATCACGACAAGGAGGTTGCAACAAACTCAAGCTCTGTTGGTCTAACCGCATCATTTTTAGTTGCATTGGTTCGCCCCACTTGAACGGTCTTCAGCAGCACGCCAGGCGTCCAAGGCAGCCACGCCTGCTGCTGCTGTGTGCGCGCTGCTGTCCTGCAGGCAGCACTTCAGCCAGCAGCTGCCTCCATGCCTGCTCATTGCACTGCTCAGCAGCCGCTCAGCAGATGCCGTCGGGCTCACCTTGGACGCCCTGCTGGCCGTGGCCCGCCTGCTGCCCGGCCTGCTGCCAGCAACGGCAGCTGCCCGGCTGCTGCAGCTGCTGTGCAGCACCGCGCATGGTGAGCAAGCGTCCGAGCCTGCTGCAGCGGGCGCTAGCGCAGCAGCTGCCACGTGCATGCGGCAGCGCAAGAATTCGTGCCTGTGTGCCATGGCGCTTGCATGACTGTGCATGCAACTTGCTTGCGGTTGGATGCCACAAGCACGCATCAGCTCAGCTGGAGACCACTGCCGGCGGTTGCCGCCGCAGGCGCTGCGGCAGCACGGCTGCTGACGGAGCAGCTCACCCACTGGCTGTTCAGCCAGCTCTGGGGCCCGTACTGGCTGGCAGCAGGCACGACGGCGCGCCTGTACCAGCACATCTCGCAGCAGCTGCTGCCGGTGCTGGGCGGCGGCGGCGGCGGCAGCAGCGGCAAGGCTGCAGGCGCAGCAGCGGCGGCAGCAGCGCTGGAGGCGTGCGCATGCCAGGTGGCGCTGCTGGCGCGGCTGGCGTCGCTGTCTGAGCACCAGGTGGTGCCGCAGCTGGCCGGCGATGTGGCTGATGCAAGCAGGTGGGATGCACTTGGCGTGGGCCCCCACCACCTGGGTGTGTGGTTGTGTCTGTGTCGTTCCGTAGGGAGCCCTGCGCTGCCGCGCGCTGTTGTGGCTGCTGCATGTACTGCAGTTGCACAGCACTGCTGCCGACTGCTGCCGTGCTGTGTGGTGGCCCTGCTCATGCTGTGCATGTGCTGCTGCTGCTGCAGGTGGCTGCATCTGCTGGTGCTGGCCTGCTGCCCGCAGGCCCCAGCAGCAGCCGGCAACCCCTGCTACTCGCTGCTGCTGGACAGCTGCTGTCAGCTGCTGCGCCGCCTGAGCGCCGCACCAGCCGTCACGGAGGCGCTGCAGCAGCAGCAGGGCCTGCGGGCGCGGCTCGTGGAGCTGCTGCACAGGGTGCTGCACAGGTTGGTGGAAACCCTAAACCCTAAACCCTGCTGCTGCTGCGTGCGTGGACGTGTGGCGCCACCTGGCCTCCCGCCGGCGTACTGCACATTGAGCTGTTTGCATCGGCTGTGTTGTGCAGAGCGGCTGCATTTAGTTACATGAAAGTGACGCACGGCTTGCTGGCACTCCGACTTGAACTCAATCTTCCAACTGAATCAACCATGCCGGCGTCTGACTGCTCCAGTGCGTGCTGCCTGCTTCTCACACCCGACAAGATGCGCTGCTAGGGCATGTGCTGCCGGTTGCACTTGCTTGTTTGCCTATCGCGTGGATGACATGCAACGGGATGCAACAGGATGCAACAGGGTGCTGATGTGGATGCTTGCAGGCCGTGCTGCGCGAAAGCGGCTGACGACTGCTCGGTTTCACGGTGGACCCATGCAGCACATGCAGCCAGCATTCCTGTGCTGTGGGTGGAGGATGCAGCTGCTTGTCCCGCTGCATGCGCAGCAGCACTGGAGCGGGAGCAGCGGCTGACGACGATGGCTCTCTCAGCAGCAGCAACCATTGCAGGCGGCTCCAGCACATCTACTGGCAACAGCAGCAGCGGCAGCAGCGGCCTTGGCAAGCAGCTGCAGCAGCTTGATGCAGCGGCGGTGGCGCTGCTGGCGGCTGCAGTGCTGCCAACTTCAGTGTCGTTCGGCAGCAGCAGGCGGGTCAGCGTCAGCCGCTTCATGCCGGCCCTGCTCAGCAGCGACTGCTGCCACGTGCTGCTGCACGCGCTCGCGGTCGCAGCAGAAGCAAACCCAGCCGGCGCAGCGGCAGCGCCACTCAGCACCGGCAGCGGCGCGCTGCCAGCTGTGGCAGGCCACGCAGCAGCAGATGCAGCGGCTGGCTGCCAGCTTGTCGTGGCAGTGCCGCAGCACGGCTCGCTGGCGTGGCTGCTGCTGCGCATGATCTGCGCGCAGTGCAGGCAGGCAAGCGCTGACGGCGGCATGCCCGGCCGTGCATGCAGCTGGCAGAGCAGCGGCAGCGACAGCGACGGCGGCAACGAGCAGCCAACAGCAGCAGCAGCAGCGGCAGGTGCTGCAGCAGGGGAGAGGCGCCCCAAGCCCAGCAGCATGGTGCAGCCGCAGCAGGTGCTGCGGGTGGTGAAGGCGTATGCGGAGCACATCCCAAACGCCGCGCCGCTGGTGCCCCGGCTGCTGGGCAGCTTGCACGTGCTGCTGTGCCAGGCCGCACTTGTGACGCAACACCAGCAACACCACCAGCAGCAGCAGCAGCAGCAGCAGCAGGTGCAGCCACGCGCCACGCATGCAGGTGCGACAGACGTCAGCAGCAGCAGCAGCGGTGGGAGTGGGAGTGGGTGTTCCGGCATGGTGTTCCAGCTGCTGCATCGGGTGCCGTCGCTGCCGACGTTGCGCAGCCTGGTCCAGAAGCTGTCCCCTCTATGGGAGGTGATGAGCAGCCAGCTGGCACCCGGGCAGCAGCAGCAGCAGGCGGTGTTTGCCGCATCTCGTAGTCAACGCAGAATCGGCAGCAGCACTAACAGCAGCACCAACAGCAGCAGCAGCAGCAGCCAGTGTCAAGGCCTAGCTTGGCAGCTGCCCACATGTGCATATGTGGTGCTGTCAGTGGCTCTGGCGGTGCAGAGCCGAGGGTCGGGGTGGGATGCGCCTGGCAGCTACGACCGGCTGGGTGATGGGCGGGTGGGGGCGGAGGGGCATCATGGAGAGCTCACAGTCGTGCTGGCTGCTGCACGCATGGCAGCAGCCGTGCTGCAGGTGCTGCTGCCAGCACTGCTCGGCGGCGGCAGCAGCAGCAGCAGCAGCAGCAGTGTATTTTCAGCTGAGCGGCAGCGGCAGGGTGAGGCTGCGGCGGCGATGGGGAGCAGCAGCAGCAGCAGCAGCAGCAGCAGCACTTTTGTGAAGGACGCCCCCATAGCATTGCAGGGTGTGGTAGAGTGCAGCTTGGCTGCTTTGCAGGCGCTGGTGCTGCTGGCAAGGCACTTGCAGGCACGCCTAGGCTCAACCGTACATGTTGGCGGTGTCAGCAGTCTGCTGGCATGCAGTCCAGCGGAATGCAAGACAGCGGAGGAGGCAGCAGCAGCAAAAGCAGCACAGGCAGCAGCGGCTCGTCTGGCAGCGGCCCTGGACAGCCGGCTGTGCAGCTTGCTGGAGTGTGTCGTGTCAGCATGGTCACTGTTGGTCCCGGACAACAGCAGCAGCAGCAGCAGCCGCAGTGGTGCTGTTGCTTGCGAAGCGGATGCAGCAGCAGGGGTGCAGCCATGCAGCAGCAGCAGCAGCAGCCCAGCCACGTCTGTGCAGGCCGCCCTGCAGCACCACAGCCAGCAGGAGCTGCGCTGCTGGGCTGCTGCTGCGCTGGCTGCCTGCTACGGCCGCCTGGGCGCCAGCAGCAGCCGGGGCCGGCTGCTGGGCGCTGCGCGGCGGCCTGGCGCGGTGGAAGCCGACGCAGCGCTGCAGCCGGCGGACGGCGGCCCGGCGCTGCCCGTGCATGCTGCTGTGCTGTCGGCCGGATGCAAGGTGCTCGGGCAGCAGCTCCAGCAGCAGCAGCAGCTGCAGCAGCAGCAGCGGCAGCAGCGGCGCGACGGACCGCCCAGTGCGCACCGTCCCGGTGAACTCCCCACCGACCGCCAATCGAGTGCGAAGTTGACTGTGAAGCTGAGTGCTGCTGTGGACCGTGCAGCGCTGCAGGCTGCGCTGGAGTACGTGTACACAGGGGCGGCGGCTGTGACTGAAGCCGGCTTGGCGGCTCAGCTCACCGCTGCAGGCAGCAGCAAGCCTCAGCAGCAGCAGCAGCAGCAGCAGCAGCAGCAGCAGCAGCAGGATACAGGGCAGCAGCAGCTAGCTGGCCTGGGGCGGCTGGCAAAGAAGCTGCAGCTGCAGGTGCTTGCTGCGCTGTGCCGCCACACGGTGCCGAGCCCCGGGCAGCAGCTGCAGCTGCTGCATCCGCAGCTGCACTGCCTCGTGCCGCAGCAGCTGCTGCTGCTGCAGGTGCCGGGTGGTGAGGTGCAGCGGCAGCCTGATGTTGAGGCAGCTGCTGTTGCGGCCTGCTGCTGCTGCGGTGGTGGTGGGGTCTGTGGCGTTGACGGGAGCAGCAGTGCTTCTGCTGCTGCAGCCAAGGGCGGCGCAGCATCAGATGATGATGTGCACCAGAGCAGCGCAGAGTCAGCAGCAGCAGCAGCAGCAAAGTGTCTTGGCAGCAACGCACTCAGCAGGCACAGCACTGAGGGGTGCGATGGGGAGCAGCCGCCGTGGGGAGCTGGCCTCGACTGCCCCACAGAACGAGTTGTTGTTGCAGGCACCAGCAGTACCGGCGAGGGCAGCAGCAGCAGCAGCAGCAGCAGCAGCAGCAGCAGCAGCAGCAGCACCAGCAGCATGCGCCTCATGCACAGCAGTTCTGGCGCTTACCTGGGCATGCTGGCAAGGTCCATGGAGCGGCAGGCGGCCCCGGCGGCCATCTACACATGCCCCCAGCAGCAGCAGCAGCAGCAGCAGCAGCAGCAGCAGGAGGCGTGCATAAGCCTTCAAGGGGGCTTCCCAGGAGCCGCTGCTGTGCCTGTTGCTGTTGCCCATGCAGCAGAGTTCTGCTATGCAGATGTGCTGCTAGCTGCCCCAGCAGTGTTGCAACATCAGCCTGTACACCATCATCATCATCAGCAGCAGCAGCGCAGCAGCGAGGTGCTGGCAGTGCTGCCGGCGCATCAGGTGCTGCTGTCGGGCTGTGGTTACTTTGAGGCCTTGTTCTCCCAGCGCTGGCATAAGCCAGGCTGGCAAGAGCCCTGCAGGGGCAGCAGCAGCAGTTACTCACAGGAGGCTGCTGCAGATGTGGCTAGCTCAGCAGCTGGTGGCAGCAGTGGCAGCAGCAGCAGCAGTTGTTTGCAGGAGGCTGCTGCACAATCGACTTGTTCACCAGGCAGCAGCAGCAGCAGCAGCGGGGGGCAGGTGCGGCGGCTGCAAGTCGTGCTGGTGCCTGAAGCAGACGTCCATGTGGCAGCTGCCCTGCAGCACTGGCTGTACACTGGGCAGCTGCAGCTAGCGTTGCCACAGCACACCACAGCCAACTGTAGCACGGTACAACTGCCGCAACACCAGCAGCAGCAGCAGCAGCAGCAGGACCAGCAGCAGCAGCAACACGACCAGCAGCAGCAGCAGCAGCAGCAGGGTGGCGTGGTGCAGCTCAACGGCTGCTCGCCTGCCTGCCATGCCTGCCGCACTTTGCTGCGGCTGTGGCGTTGCGCGGACCTGCTGCTGCTGCCGGTGCTGCAAGGCCAGTGCCTGGGGGCGCTGGAGGCGGCTGTGATGCAGCTGCTGCCGTGCAGCTGTTGCCTGGCGCTGCTGCTTGACTGCTGCCAGCTGGGCGTGGCTGCTGCAGCTGATGGCGTGGTGGCTGGGCTGCTGGAGAGATTTGGTGGGTAGCTGCACGAGGTCACTGAAGCAGATTGGTGAATCGGTAGGCCTTGCAGGCCGTGCATGCAGTTGCGAGTGTTGGTTGTTCTCCGGGGCACAGCATGGCAAGTGCATGAATCAGTGCTTGCAGCACCTGTTTACCAGGGCCTTGGCCTTGATTCAGTTCTCTTGTGCAGGCTTGATCAAGCGCTTTAGCTCCCTGACGGCCTCACTGCACTCGACTCCGGCTGTGACGTCGTGTCCGTGCTGGTGCTCTTGGGTGGTGCAGACAAGGAGGCTGCTGCCGCGTGCCCTGATTGGCTGGAGCTGCCGCCAGCGCTGCAAGATGTGCTGGTGCGGGGGTGGCTGGACAAGCGGCGGCAGCAGGCAAGCAACGACTGTGCAGTAGAAGCCGGTGTTGGTCTGGACATAAGCAGCAGCAGCAGCAGCAGCAGCAGCAGCGGTGTTGTGGAGACAGGAGTGAAGGCACAGGCGATGGCGGCCACTGCAGCAGGCGTGCCGTCTGAGGCTGCAACAGGCAGACCGTTGCAGAGACAGCTCGGGCCGCCATTGCCGCAGCAGCAGCAACAGCAGCAGCAGCAGATGGCAGCTATACTGCAGCATAGCCGCAGCCAGCAGCAGCTTGAGCAGCAGCCACTGGTGGTGCCCAAGGGCTGCATTGCTGAAGTGTCTGATGCCATGGCCGCGCTGGTGCTGCAGCTGCGCAGCACAGGGCTGTTGCCCTGATCAGGTTGGGGATCAGCGGCGTGCGGCTGCTCTTGTCGCCTGTGTTGGTGTCGAACGCGGTGCTGTGCCAAAATGTGTGGATGTGCCTTGCTGCTATGCTGTATGCCCTGGCAGCGTGGAGCTTGCATGATAGCGCACAGTAGTGCGTGGCTCTTAGCCATTGCAAGCAAAATATTAAGTTTGAGCTAGGATTACCCCAGCAAGCAGCGTGCGCAGCGCTTGTTGTGGATACTGTTAAGCGTGTGTTGAGTATGCCTTGTTGAGATCCTTGGTGGGTGGGCTTGTGGCCCCACTTAATCGTAATCTAATGGGTGATTACCCACACACAGCACAGCGCTGTGCTTCCGAGTGCCGTAAGTGCCTCAGAGGCAGAATCTTCAGAACTTGTTGAGGCTTCAGATCAGCTGGATGCAAGATTTTTTCTTGGCTGTTGTGGGACCCCATATGCCTTGTTTGGCTCCTTAGTAGGTGGGCTTGTGGCCCTACTTTGGAAGTTCCATCATTCGTTATTAGCAAATACCAATCGGTATCTGGTATTTGCCTTCATGGTAAGCGCACATGCCGCCAGTTTGTTGGGTCTTCTGCGGTGCCTTGTAAGGCAATTGCCTGCAGGCCAGGTCTGCAAGACCGTCTGGACCTAGGCAGCCTGTTGGGCCGAGGTGACACCCATGGCCGCCATGCCTAAAAATATGGCACAGGCATGTGCCAGGCAATACCCATGGGCGATGGTGCCTGCATTAGCTGTCTTACACTGCTGCGCTGGCTGCCACGGCGTTCGCCTATCATTCCCTACATTTGCTGCTGGCCATCTGTACAGGCACATGACTGCGACCATCTCCCAGCTGTTTCAGGGCGGTCATGCTGTGTGGTTCATGGTCTTGCGCTGAGTGACGTTTTGGGTTGGAAGTGGGAGGTGACTGCGGTTTCAAATGTAAAACTTTATAGCGTTGCCTTTCAAACAAATACTGCTGAGTTCGCCACCGATCCTTCCGGGACTTGACCCTAATCCAGGGCCAGTGAGGTACATTACTGATAAAAGAAACAGCATTCACCAATCTTTACATATGCATCAAAATAGACTCCTTCAAGCGTCAGCAGCGCCGGCTCGGTGTCCGTATGTATCCAGATCTAGGTAGGACGGTGACACACTCAGTCACTGCAGCTTGTACATCGTGAATATGCAAGTGCACAGCAACCATAACAACTCTGAACTGCGCACAGGACCCAATGCGTGCGACCCAGAGCAGCAGCCAGCAAGGTGAGGCTCTGCTGCATGCATGCTCAGTGAAGCAGCAGGGACAGCAGCATGGCAGCCATGTCAGGCAACCTACTGCACCATCACCCTGCATGGTTGGCTCAGATTTATGCGGGTTGGTACTGTTGAGGTGGAACAGCGGCCACGCATGGTGAGACCAGTCCGACAAACTAGTTGCCAGCCCAGGGCTCTGCAGCTGGTGGCGTCGCCGCGTCACCGCCATGCATGGGGCTCACTGTTCAGCAGCTGTGCATGACTTTTCAACCGTACGAGCAGCATGATCTACAACAAATTCCTGGCAACCCTGTGCTGTGGTTGCTGCAGCAGCCGTCTGCACAGCAGCACAGCAGCAGCCCAGTGACCAGGCGGGACCTGCTTGCAGGAACAGCAGTGGCACCTGCACTGCTGCTGCTGCTGAATCAAGCAGCAGGCCCTGCTGTAGCAGACGAAGCAGCAGCAGCAGTAGCAGAGGAGGCTGTTGCAGCAGCACCAGCTGCCCCCGTGGCAGAGCCAGCAGCAGCAGCAGCAGCAGCCCCTGGCACAACAATCACAGAAAAACGCACTGACGTGAGTGCTTGCTGGCTGTCAGCCCCATGCACTCACAGTGGATTGCCGCTGGTTCTGCCGCTCGGTAACGGCCATGATCAGCTCTGCAGGTTGCAGCACAGCTGATCAAGCAGCAGCACAAGCACCGCGCCAGGTTTTGGCAAGCAAAACCCGCTGCACTGCATTTACATAACGGCTGGCTTGCTCGATCCCTGCATGCCAGCGGATGCAACCCAAAATCTCGCCTTCCAGCTGCTGTTGTTTGCAATGGGGGCTTGCAGCCAACACAGGGCACCAATGACCAAGTCTCCTCTGCTGTATTTGGTCCGGGTGCTGGGCACCTCCTGGATAGGGGTTGTTGGCGGTCTTGCTGGTGGCGGCAGTGCTGCCGGGCCTCCAGCAATCAGGTGGTTTGCAGTGTATGGCCAGCCAATAAGATATTGGCCCCCCTTGTATCCAAAAAAAACTACCAAGTCCTGCCGCGCCACATCAGCGTGCCTCACCATGGCTGCGGCGTGCGCTGCTCTGCCCTGTGGTGTGCTGCTGCAGGAGGGCGCCATCAGACTGGCCACAAGTCAGCAGGCGACACGCAACATGACACCCACGGACAGGCAGGTGAGCGGCCGCGGCGATGCAGCCGACACTGCGGTGCACTGCGGGACAGCCGCTCCCACTCCGGCACACCTGGCAGCATCGCGAGCCTGGATGCCGCAAAGCATGTGCGATGTGAAATGTTGGTCCACCACGCAAGGTGAAGCATCAGCAGTGCACCAATGCGTCCTGTCGCTGCAGCTGCTGCAAGTATAGGCATGCAACTTATGACACAGGTGTTGAACTGCTGCTGCACCGGAAGTGGAGGTGTCCATGTGTCACTGCAGCAAGTACAGGCATGCAAAATTGCACGGTGGCGAACTGCTGCTGAAGTTTAAGTGGAAGCTGTGTGCTGAGGGTTCATTGCGGCATGCATGCATTCACACCCATGCATTCATACCCATGTATGCTGTGCGCGGCTGCCGCTGTGTCATCGCAGCAAGGCAAGTTGTGCGACTGTTATGCAACCTGCAGATCTTTGCACTGAACAGCCGGGTACAGGCGCAAAACCGCGCACCTGTGGACTTCCCTGGGTTTATCCGGGAGGGTTTTGACATCACAGTGGTTGGCGAGGGCTATGTGATGGACCAGAATGGGTGAGCCGACTCTCGTGCAGCTTTGGTGGTCAGCGTTGGCTGACGACACAGCAGCAGAGCAGCAGCAGTGCAGCAGCAGCAGCAGCAGCAGCAGCGGCCTGTGCCCGCGACGCGTGTCACACAGCTATGCTGCAGATATCTCAATGGCGTTGTGAGCAACAAGATTTGGTTGAGCAGCAATGGCTATGGTATCGATGCAACGGGTTCAGCTCCCTGAGGATCAGCTCCTCAGGCAGGTTGCGCCCGCAGCAGCACGAGCGTGTGTGGAGAGTCGTTAGGCACAGTGGCACCCTAGCTTTCTTGAAAAGTGCAGCAGCCACGCGTTGAGTGGTGAGCCGCCACTAGGCATCTGCGGTGCCGTCGGCAGAGAGCTTGGCATGTCTCGGTTGTGCACGCACCGTTGCTGGGCTGCGCCTGCGCACATCTCCGTTGCCATGTCCCGCCTCGCTCTGCGCCCCCGGCACACACTTGGTGTCAGTCCCTGAAGAGAGGTCTTGACACAGGTTCTTGTCGACTCCAAGCCTGCCGTTTGCTTGCGCTGGGTGCAGGCTCATCTACAAGGACTTTGCGGTCGGGAATGGCGCGCTGCCATCGGAGGGCCAGCAGGTTGTGTTTGACTACACCGCATACAACGAGAGCGGCGCGGTGATTGACAGCAGCTACCGCAAGGGCCGTGCTGCTGAGACGCGACTCGGCATCCAGGGCTTGATTCCAGGTGGGCTTGTTGCTCGTCACGTGCGCCGTGACATGCCGCCTGGGTGCTCGGCCTCACATCTGGGCAATCCAATTCACAGCAGTTGATGCTACACCAGACAGGGGCCGACCTGCTGTGCTGCCATGCTCTGCAGTGCTGCAGCCGGTCACAAGCAGCGCAGGCAGCTGATGTGTCGATGGTGCTTGAAACACGTTGTCAACATGTATTGCAGGGTTCGAAATGGGCATCCAGGGTATGCGGCCGGGTGGCAAGCGGCGCATCGTGGTGCCGCCAGCGCTGGGGCCGCCGGTGGGGCCCTCAACCTTCTTCAGTGCCAAGCAGTGCGAGGTAAGCTGACACTGCTGCCTCCGCATTGTGCGGTGTGATGGCGTCATGCGGCTGCATGCAATGCAATGGTCTCCATGGTGCTGCTGGGGTTGGCCTCCCCAGGGAATCCCGTTGCTTTCTGCAGCATGAAGCTGTGCGCAAGTCAGCTGTGTGGAGCGGCCGCCAGCTGCTGCAGTGCACCACTGAACATTGCAGATCTGGAGTGCATCCCACATGCAACACGGCACGGTTGAGTGTTGACATCAAACACACATGCCTGCCTGCTGCTTTCCTGCTGCTACTGCTGCTGCTGCTGCTGCTGTTTGTGGCAGGTGTTTGATGTTGAGTTGCGCCAGATTCGCAAGTGTGAGCGGCGGCAGATGTTGATGTTCTCAGATGTGGTGTGCGAGTGATGTCGCAGCTGCCGCCCACTGGCTGTGTTCAAGCAAGGCTGCGGGTTGGGTGGACGAGTGGACGTCAGCTTGAGCTTTGTTTGGCAGGTCTGATCAGTACAGGAGCGGTACACGGAGTGCGCTGAAGTTGCTGCCCAAACGAGTAGGAGGTGTTTGAATGTATCCATGCCGGCTTCTTCTTCTTCACATGCCGGCTGCCGCTTCAGTAGCGCCCTGCAGTGTGACAGTTGGGCAAGTGGTTGGTGTGTGCAATGCCGCCAACCCGGGAAGCTCAGGAAGGCCATGTCACATATGCTGCGTTGTGTTTGCAACATATGTCTTCTTGCAACTCTTTTCGAGGTGCCAATCCTTTGCAGCGGTCCAACGACATGCACGTTTGAATACTGTTCATCGGGACGGTCATGGATATTTCCGCGCCGGCGCTGTGCTCGGCTGCCGCGCAGTGCAATGATGCATGCCAAGTTGTCCACGGTCGTTGGTTACATCACGGTTGAGCAAGGCATCAGAGGACTGCGGATACATCATGTTGATGATCGACATGTCTCAACGGCGGCGGCGGCAGCAGCAGCAGCAGCAGACCACTGTTGGCGTCTTCCAGGAGCGACTTTGATCGCTGGCAACGCCAAATTCGACGTTTTTCACTGGATATGAGTGAATTGCACGGTATGTGTGTCACAAGTTCAACTCGCAAATTGCTGTCTCGTAGCAACAGCTGCGGCAGTTTTACGTGCTTCAGGCGAGTGCGTCACAACGGCAACCATGCACAGGGGGACCGCCTTAGCTGCGAAATGCATGCAACGTCTGTTAGTACCTGGTTATTGCAGGTGAAAACCTTTGCACACGGTTTCAAGTATCGTGGCTGGCTCAGCCAGTGACTGTATGAGTCCAATGTTGTTAACAATAATCACCTGCGCGGCACACCTGCGGCGCACCCTCGCACATTGCTGTTTGCAATTGTTCATGCTTGTCAACAGCAAAGTTTGCAGGAGCATGCATGCAGCTATGCGCGCTGATATGCCGGCCGTTTCTATAGTAGCAGAAACGGGCGGCACTGTCTGCCAGCACAGAACCAGCTGCGCTCCACACATGTTTTTTGTTTGAGTTATACACAGTAAGGATGTGCCAAAGCCGCGGATGCCGTGCTCCTGGTCGGTGCACAGCTTTTACAGCATCTCGCACAGCAAGCCGTGGATTGCGGCGCAGACCAAAAGTAACATGTCATTCATTGTGATCTGTATCAACACAATCAAAATCTTTGATCCGTCGCTGCTGTGGTGTGTGCCATATAGACAGGCAGCTCTTACGCCCAGCAGCAGCAACACGCAGGGATGCTGCATTCCTGCTGTGCCCAGCCACGCCAGCAGTCATTACCAGTGCATGCAAGCGATGCTGTGAAGCATGTACAGTGACTGCATATATGGCTGAGCAGCAGCCGCCACACCAGCATGTAGCGGCAGCAGCTGCCTTCAGAAAGAGAGGGTGGAGATGAAGCCATATGGCATGCGTGCTGCAACTTACCATATTACCATACTACCATAGTAGGGCCACCGGCCCACCCACTAAGGAGCCTGTAGTGTGAGATTTGCCGTCACGTGATTAAGACACGTTTACAGTCTTTTTGTTGACCACAACTCGCATCGCAAACTTCAAGCACAGAATCACACAAGGGTGACTTGTAAGCAGCTGTCAGAGCAAGGCTTGACCTACACCCGTGCCGGGAACCTGATTCTCTGTGGGCCCCATGCCACACTCACAGATTTACAAACACTTTCAATGCCTTCAGTCCACATCATCAAGATTGTTGCCTCAGAGGGATAAATACAGGATGCTCTAGCTATGCACACACAGCGGTTGCATGGCACAGGCTGAACATATTGCTTCACATGTGGCACGCCACTACTCTCCCCCCTCCCCAAGGGAAGCCTGTGACAATGCAACAAGCAAAACAAGCAAGCTGCCAGAAAAAAAAACCTCGGTATCCCTCACAAAACCTGAGAAAAATGACAGCAAGCCAGGGCGCGCTGACATACAATCAGCCGAGAAATCACAGACATGCAGCACTCAGGGGACCAGCCTGAACACGCATGCAATAGCAATGGTAAACTGCAGCTGGTCTGGTCACCAGGACAATGCAACATAGCGCACCATAACAACCAGGCCGTACACGAAAGCACAACGCGCTGCCCTGAAACAACAACAGTTGGTGTATATGTCCAGAGGCTGACGCTGGAGCCACTGACATTATAGGCCTTCCTAGGATAGGCCTTCCAAGGGCCAACAAACGCAGTTAAAGTGCCATTTAACTGGGGGTGGCGACTGTGAACTGCTGCATACCCAATAATAAACCCATAGAGCCGCCGGCGTCGCAAACACCAGAAAAAACACACCACCGAAGAGGCTGCGAGCACCAGCAGCCTATGAGTGGACATGCTTCTACATAAAGAGTGTGAGATTTGCCGTCACGTGATCAAGACACACAGTTACAGTCGCCACCCCACTGGCACAAGGACGCAGAGGGGCAACTGCATGCCACACCCAGACTGCAAAAACACCAGCGTCTGCTGCTAGTATGCCGTACTGATAGTGGAAGGAGGCCATACTGCAGGGGAACAAACCACGTGGCCTGGCTAACGCTGCTGCTGCTGCTGCTGCTCCAGCCGCCACAAATACTGACAAGCCAAGCAAGCAACCAGGCAGAACTCTACTGCTGCACTGCGCTGCTGCTGGTTGCGGAAATACCTCTCTCCTGCGGGGGTATTGTTCCCTCAATCTCCACCAAACAAGGTGGGGAGATTGAGGTGGAGCCACATCTGGCCTAGATATAATCACAAATACTGACAAGCCAAGCAAGCAACCAGGCAGAACTCTACAGCTGCACTTCGCTGCTGCTGGTTGCTGAAATACCTCTCTGCTGCGGGGTTATCGTTCCCTCAATCTCCACCAAACAAGAGGCTGACGCTGGAGCCACTGACAAAATAGGCCTTCCTAGCAGAGGCCTTCCAAGGGCCAACAAACCCAATTAGAGTGCCATTTAGTCGCCACCCCACTGGCACAAGAACGCACAGGGGCAACTGCATGCCACACCCAGACTGCAAAAACACCAGCGTCTGCTGCTAGTATGCCGTACTGATATTGGAAGGAAACCATACTGCAGGGAAACAAACCACGTGGCCTGGCTAACGCTGCTGCTGCTGCTGCTGCTCCAGCCGCCAGCTCCAGCGCCCCCAGTCTTCACTGCCACGATGTTATCACTGCTGCTGCTGCTGCTGCTGCTGCTGCTACTGCTGCTGCCACTGCTGCTGCCAGTAGCCAGCCATCACATATTACTGTCAAGCCAAGCAAGCAACCAGCCAGGACTCTGCTGCTGCACCGCGCTGCTGCTGGCTGTGGGGTTTCTTCTGCTGTAGAGGTATTGTTCCCTCAATCTCCACCAAATGTGGCTGCTAGCTGAGCTGCAAACGAGCTGAAGCTATCAAGGGGCTTTCCCGAATCATCATCATCATCATCATCATCATCATCATCATCATCATCATCATCATCATCATCATCATCATCATCATCATCATCATCAATCATCATCATCATCATCATCATCATCATCATCATCATCATCATCATCATCATCATCATCATCATCATCATCATCAATCATCATCATCATCATCATCATCATCATCATCATCATCATCATCATCATCATCATCATCATCATCATCATCATCATCATCATCATCATCATCATCCATCATCATCATCATCATCATCATCATCATCATCATCATCATCATCATCATCATCATCATCATCATCATCATCATCATCATCATCATCATCATCATCATCATCATCATCATCTGACGTAACATATTAGCGCTTGACAGATAAGCGCTAAGGCATGCATGAACAACATCAGTAATACTGGAATGCTGCTTTAGAAACAAGTGCTGATATGCTTGGCTGCTTTGTAACAGTCATTATTGGCTGCCATACTGCAAGTTCTGCTGACGGGCACGCTGTGCCACGAACAAGTGTAGCCACTGGCTGGCTGGTACAAGCAACCCCCCTGCCGAGTACGCTGCAGTCTACTGCTGCAAGGTGTGTTCGCCGACAGCTAAGGCTGCCTCAACACTCTGCACACCCGATCAGACACTGCGTTGCTGTGTTACCTACCTAGAGGTAACTCTCCTGATGACGGCCCGAGATTGCGCTAGTGATATACTCTGACCGATGTGCTGGCTGTTGCGTGCTGCTCCACTGCCCAACAGAGTCTCAGTCACTTATAGTTGGTTACAGAGGCTCAATCACTCTTGTGCACAATTCTCGGCGTGCCGAACTCAGGCACGCCACACCACAAAAGGCCGTCAGCGCCCACAAAACCACAGATGTGGGCCCTGATTGACAAAATCACGCAATCGCGCACAAGCCAAATGCGCGCTTGCTGCTTTCCACAATAGTCATCCAAACAACGACATCACCAATTCCGGTGCTCTAATCAACGCATAGCCGTGGCTAGGTCAACCAAGTTGACGGGTCAAACCCACCAAAAGAGGGAACAGCTGAGCATAGCAGTGCTCAGCACACAAGCTGGAGCTAATCGGACAAGGAACTAATCGGTTACGTCAGCTGACGTAACATATTAGCGCTTGACAGATAAGCGCTAAGGCATGCATGAACAACATCAGTAATACTGGAATGCTGCTTAGAAACAAGTGCTGATATGCTTGGCTGCTTTGTAACAGTCATTATTGGCTGCCATACTGCAAGTTCTGCTGACGGGCACGCTGTGCCACGAACAAGTGTAGCCACTGGCTGGCTGGTACAAGCAACCCCCTGCCGAGTACGCTGCAGTCTACTGCTGCAAGGTGTGTTCGCCGACAGCTAAGGCTGCCTCAACACTCTGCACACCCGATCAGACACTGCGTTGCTGTGTTACCTACCTAGAGGTAACTCTCCTGATGACGGCCCGAGATTGCGCTAGTGATATACTCTGACCGATGTGCTGGCTGTTGCGTGCTGCTCCACTGCCCAACAGAGTCTCAGTCACTTATAGTTGGTTACAGAGGCTCAATCACTCTTGTGCACAATTCTCGGCGTGCCGAACTCAGGCACGCCACACCACAAAAGGCCGTCAGCGCCCACAAAACCACAGATGTGGGCCCTGATTGACAAAATCACGCAATCGCGCACAAGCCAAATGCGCGCTTGCTGCTTTCCACAATAGTCATCCAAACAACGACATCACCAATTCCGGTGCTCTAATCAACGCATAGCCGTGGCTAGGTCAACCAAGTTGACGGGTCAAACCCACCAAAAGAGGGAACAGCTGAGCATAGCAGTGCTCAGCACACAAGCTGGAGCTAATCGGACAAGGAACTAATCGGTTACGTCAGCTGACGTAACATATTAGCGCTTGACAGATAAGCGCTAAGGCATGCATGAACAACATCAGTAATACTGGAATGCTGCTTTAGAAACAAGTGCTGATATGCTTGGCTGCTTTGTAACAGTCATTATTGGCTGCCATACTGCAAGTTCTGCTGACGGGCACGCTGTGCCACGAACAAGTGTAGCCACTGGCTGGCTGGTACAAGCAACCCCCCAACAAGCATCACACCATCAAGCGGGTGTGTGGTTGTTTATATACCAAGCCAGCACAAACTGCCAACTGAATTTGTACCACAGTGCCACTGCATAAACGCAGCTAGAAATCCAACATAAGGACGTACGTCAGCGTGTCCAAACGCTGCACAAAAGCCTGATAGTAATATAGCGAGCAAGTGAAGAAGCAAGCTGTTGACATGCAAAGCTGTCCCAAAAGCAAGACTAGACATCCTAGATCACACGAGCCCTGCTAGCCGCAGGCAGTAATACCACCAAATGCATCAAGCAGCGCGCATCACTGGCACGCATTGCACACGCCAAGTCAAACTGCCCGCAACCACTGCAACTACTACAGTCTCCTAGCGTGAAGCAGCATACTCTGGCGATCCCCTTTCCTTAGCGCTTGTTGCTGGCTGCTGTCCCTGCGCCTGCTGCGCCAACTGCTGCTTCAACTCTTCCAGCGCCGCCACCAGCTGAGCCATCTGCTGCCTCAGAGCCTTTACCTCCAGCCACGCTGTGTCTCGCTGATGACGCAGCCGATGGTTGTCTGCCACGAGATGGCTTGGCTGCTGCTGCTGCTGCGCACTGAACTGCTGCTGCTGCGCACTCAGCTGCTGCTGCTGCTGCAATTGAACACCCTGCATCATTATCATCTGCTGCATCTGCGCGAAAGACTGCTGCTGCTGAGACAAAGCAAGGGCTATCTCACTGCCTGCTGTGGTTGGCACTACTGCAGACGGGGCGCCGTACCCAGCTGCTGGCGCCCACGCCGGCTGCTGCGGCTGCTGCTGGTGCGGTTGCACGCCTAACACAGGCCCTAACACTGCTGCTGCTGCTGCTGGTGCAACTGACACCTCCAAACTGACCACAGGACTCGATGCCACTGCAGTGCGTACTGCTGCTGCTGCTGCTAGTGCAACTGACACCTCCAAACTGACCACAGGACTCGCTGCCACTGCAGTGCGTACTGCTGCTGCTGCTAGGCCCACCCCCCAGCGGTACATAACCCCTTTGATAGGCAATGGCTGCAGCTCAGCAGGCTTTGCATATCAAGTACGAGAATGCCGAGTACGCTGCAGTCTACTGCTGCAAGGTGTGTTCGCCGACAGCTAAGGCTGCCTCAACACTCTGCACACCCGATCAGACACTGCGTTGCTGTGTTACCTACCTAGAGGTAACTCTCCTGATGACGGCCCGAGATTGCGCTAGTGATATACTCTGACCGATGTGCTGGCTGTTGCGTGCTGCTCCACTGCCCAACAGAGTCTCAGTCACTTATAGTTGGTTACAGAGGCTCAATCACTCTTGTGCACAATTCTCGGCGTGCCGAACTCAGGCACGCCACACCACAAAAGGCCGTCAGCGCCCACAAAACCACAGATGTGGGCCCTGATTGACAAAATCACGCAATCGCGCACAAGCCAAATGCGCGCTTGCTGCTTTCCACAATAGTCATCCAAACAACGACATCACCAATTCCGGTGCTCTAATCAACGCATAGCCGTGGCTAGGTCAACCAAGTTGACGGGTCAAACCCACCAAAAGAGGGAACAGCTGAGCATAGCAGTGCTGCAACAGCTGAGCTATCACGGGCTTACAGGAACTAATCGTTACGTCACATCATCATCATCATCATCATCATCATCATCATCATCATCATCATCATCATCATCATCATCATCATCATCATCATCATCATCATCATCATCATCATCATCATCATCATCATCATCATCATCATCATCATCATCATCATCATCATCATCATCATCATCATCATCATCATCAGCAGCAGCAGCAGCAGCAGCAGCAGCAGCAGCAGCAGCAGCAGCAGCAGCAGCAGCAGACCATTGTTGGCGTTGAAGCAGGAACGACACTGCCTCGCTGGAAATGCTCAGATCAACGTCATTACCTGATAAATGTTGAACTGCACGGTATGTGTGTAGCTGTCTCGTAGTAATTACTGTTATATCAGCTGCGGCAGCTTGTCGTGCTTCAGGCAAGTGCTTCACAACGACAACCATGCATAGGGCGACGCCTTGGCTGCGGAATTCACGTTGGCATCTGGTAAGCGTACACCGCTTGCACACGATTTCTGGCGTGACTGGCTGAATGCAGGAGCTCGACTCGATTCTAACAGCAACAACCTGTACGGCACACCTGCGGCGCACCCTTGGAGGTTACTGCTCTGCGGTTATTCGCGCTTGTTCTAAGTTCTTACGATGACAGGAAAACCTATAGCAGCATGCATGCAGCCATGCACGCTGTTATGGACGGCGGTTTCTATCGTAGCAGAAACGGGCGGCACTTACTGCCAGCACAAAACGAGCAGCGCTTCTTCCAGAGTTATTGTAGTAAATACAGTAATGCTGTTCCATTCCTGCCGATGCCGTGCTTCTGGTCGGTGCACAGGTTAGCAGCATCTCTCACAGCAAGGTGTCGAGATATTGAGGCGCACTTTACTTGGCCTAAAGGCACAGCAGCAAGCAGTTATTGTACGTTGATACACCCATAAAAAGGCAGTTTTCCTGGTAAACACAATTTCCTGGTGGTAAGCCAGCAAAGCGTGCCTTGCACAAAGCGACTCTGTTGCCCACCAACCCCGTTCGGAACCCACAGCCATCCAACACCAGACGAAGGCAAGAAACCAGCAACTCAGAAGTTCCCTTGCGACACAAGTTTTGGCACTGCAACAGCATAATGGGACATGACGCTGGAGCAGTGAGGGTGTGCCAAGCCACTGCACACACATGTACATGTCGTAGCATGCTTCAAACATCAGCACGGGGAATGCAGCCACTGAGCCACCACCAAACCCGGCTTCACATATTTAACCGCACTTGTGTGACATGTGCGGAAAATATCAACGCCCAAATGGCTTGCAGACATGTCGAGCAGCTTAATCTTCCTGCAAGAACAACCAATACCTGGCAGCTCTTGCCAAGCAGGCCGCCACAGCAACCCCAGCCCCAAACCCAAATCCGCACAAGCACAGACAACTTGTCATATGAATGTGGCAATTGGAAGTAAAGCACAGCAGACTTGCAAGTCAAGCACAGCAGACTGCAATGCACACCCTGCACGATGAGCACGGCACCCCACACACGGTGGGCGGCAGCCGGGCATAAATAACAGAGGCACAGCACACCAGAGCTTGGCGCGGTGCTGCCGCCTGCAGGGCCAAAAGTCTCCATGCAATGAGCTGCGTCTCCCCAAAACTGCAATGCTGGTGGCATTGCACTGTGCACACCCAAATACTCACAGTCGGCGCTGCGACGGCCATCCGTTCGGCTGCAGGGAAGCTGTGCCGGCAACCAGATACAGCAGCAGCCATCCAGCAGGGGCAGCAGGCAAGTGTGTGTAGCCAGCTGCAGACGCATCCTCCTGCACTCCATCACTGCTGCTACTTTGGGCACATGTGGTGTCTCCAACACGCAACACTACACGGTGTAGGCTGCCAAAACTGCATGGAGATGTGTCACGGTGTCAGCCGACCCCCGTTTGTCACACAACTGCTCTTGTGCGCTACAACTCTTGATGCGTCAGGCCACTTGCTGTTGCATGCCACACGCCTCTGTGGCACGGGCGCGTATTCAGCACAGTTTGAACACGACACGGATCCGACCTCCTCAATCCGAAAAAAAAGTTTGACCGACCGGCGCTCCACCTTTTATAGTGGCCGAGGTAGCAAGCGAAATGCTGCGCCACATGTGATGATGCTGGTGCAAGTCACCGCTTGGAGGTAAATCTTCAAGGCATGCGCACACCCAACGCAACACCTTTTGCCAACAGTTTGTGCTGAGCTGTTCGCAGCTGCCTATTTGACCTGGTGTCCATCGTGGCGTAGCCGCTGGATCACACCAAAGCACCCTTCTCCCCTTCCTTCCCTTTCGCCAAACCACAGCCACTCCTGCGCAATGTCCATCGCCGCACATAAGAAGCACAAGATGCGCTGCACAGTGCACCTTTGGAGGCAGCAAGCGACTGTACGAGCTGTCCCCGCCAAACGGCCTGCGTGTGCGGCCGATGCGCTGGAACGTACCAGATCACCCCCGGCCTCCGGAAGGTGCTGTGCAAAACAAACAGTCGCTGCCGAGCCACAACCGCACAGGCCTGCGTGCATCATTGCTGTGCTGCAAACCTGGCCGCAGCCACTCTGTGCGCGCCACAGCCTGTGCACTCGCGTCCCCGCCCGTTAGCCGTGCAACTGCCCGACAGCCACACCGCAGTCGCGAGCCATGCCGCAGGGCTACTGCTCCTTGGCGCCTGCAGCACCAGCGTCACTGGAGGCCGGCTCTGCGGCAGGTGGCGGTGTTGGTGCGGGCGGCCTTGTTCGCCGCACCCTGCTGCTGCTGCTCTGGCCAGCCGCCTGCGGCTGGGGTCCAGCAGCCACACCTGCTGCTGCTGCTGCTGCTGCTGCTGCTGTGGCGGCTGAGCCAAGCCCGAGCCTGATGTTGCGGCTCTGCTGATCCAGTGCTGGCCTGGCCCTGCCCGGCACCCCAAAGTGACCCGGCGGGCCCGACAGCCCCGACAGCTGCTCGGCAGGGCCCGACCCCGGCCGGACTTGCCCCTGAACGGGCCAGCGCCGCCACTGCGAGGCCTGCCAGCTGCTGCAGCTGCTGCTGCAGCACTGCTGGTTCCACTGTCAGCTTGCTGCTGCTGCTGCGGCTGGTCCTGGTGCGGCGTTGCAGCATCTGCAGCATCTGCTGCACCTGCCGCCGCCTGCTCCTGTGCCGCACCCTGCTGCTGCTGCTGCTGCTGCTGCTGCAGCCGCTGCTGCTGCCAGAGCTGCTGCCGCCTGCTCTGGTGCATCCAGGGGCCGCCCTGCTGCGGCTGCGCGTGCGCCTGCTGCTGGTAGTACGCCGCCGCGCCGCCGTAGCTGGCGCTGCTGCTGTAGCCGGCCGCCGCCAGCTCAGTGTCGCGCGCCAGCCGGCGCCGCTCCTCCTCGTATCCGAGCTTGGCGCCGAGCCACCTGTTGATCTCCCGGGGCTCCAGCTTGAGCGCGCCGGCGGCGGCGTCGACGCGCACGTACGCCTTGAGCCGGCGGAACGTGGCCGCCACGGCGAGGCCCGTCACGCCGCCCGCCAGGTACCTGCCGGCCGCCAGCGTGGCGCTCCCTGGCGGCCCCGCCGCGGCGCTCGCAGACGGGCTGTTGAACTGCTCCGCAGACAAGGCCATGGCCTCGTCGAGCGAGTCGAGCGCGCCCCAGCTCCCGCCCAGGTGGTACCCCGAGCGCTGCTGCCGCTGCATCGCACGCTGCTGCAGCTGCTGCTGCAGCTGCTGGCGCGCAGACATGCCTGCACCCCCTGCTGCATCCATGCTGGTGACGCTGCCTGGGCCAAACGCGAGGTTCAGCTGCTCGTCTGGGATGTCCTCGTCGTCCAAGTCGTCTCCGTTGAAGCGGCGGGCTGCCAGTGCTGCTGCGCGCCTGCGAGCAGCCTCTGCCTCGGCCCGCAGCTGCGCCTGCAGCGGCAGACAGCGGAAGCGCAGGAGAACGAGGTCGACACAAAATGAGGGTTTGTCCAGAACAGAAGCAAGACTGGAGCGGCTTCTAGCACTACGCCTGCGCACCCACGGGGAAAGCAGTACGCTGCAGCAGGAACCATCGTGCTGCTGCCGGCGTGCTCCTGCCCTACTTCTGGTGCAGTCGCGGCTGCCGTGCCTGCACACCGCCTGCCGCCAGGCTTGCAGGACCAGCCGCGCATGCTGTAGCAGCAGCGCCCAGGCAGCAGCCCGCTGCCTGCCTGCTGCTCTGCCGCGCCGAGGCCAGCGCCCCGCCCCACCTGCCGCTCCAGGAGCTGCTCGTTGTAGTGCACGAAGAGCTTGTCGACGTAGCTGGGCCACATCACGTAGTTGGGGTCAAACGGCGGCACCACCAGCCGCACCGGCTGCGCGACCACGCGGCGGCGCGCCACGTCGCCGCCGCCGGCCGCCGCCTGGCCGCGCGCCTCGAGCGTCTGCATCAGCAGGTGCACGTAGGCCTCTGCCACCATGGGCGGGAAGCTGCGCATGTCCACGCTCAGCGGCGCGTCCAGCTGCGCGGCAGTGCGGACGGCGCGAGGAGAAGGATCAGGAGAGCAGCGATGCAGCGGTGATGCAGCAGTGATGCAGAGCAGCGGGTGGTGCACTTGCATGCCCGCGCTGAGCGGCGCGTCCAGCTCCACGAGACGGCGACAGAGATGTCAGCGGGGGCGCGGCACGTACCGGGACAGCAGCGAACATGCAGCGGGGTGATGCAGGGCAGGGTGTGGTCAGCGAACATGTAAGCCGAGGCTGCTGCTGCACCATCGGCTACAGATGTGGATGTCCCGTTGTGCAGTGTGCGCCAGGCGCTCGGCAGCGTCGGCAATGCTGTGTCGAGAGCGCCGCGGCAACGCCAGCTGCAGCAGCGCCAGCCTCGCGGCAGAGAGCGCAGTGCCCGTCGTGCCTACATCGTCCAGGTCATGCGCCAACACCCGGCGCCGATTCCTGCACAATGCGACTGACCACCTCCGCTCTCACAGGCGGCAGGAGTGACGTGTCCCAGCGCAGCATGCACAGCACACGTCGCCACCTCGCAACAAAGGCACGCCACAACACCGCACTTGCAGGCGACACCTGACGCATGCGCAGCGACGCAGGGCAGCCCGCCTCACCTTCATGGGTGGCAGCAGCGCCATGTTGATGGCGTCCAGCACAGCATCCATCGCACGCTTGTCAAACGGCACCTCATACGGCCGCTCCTGCAAGGACGCCCCCGCTCCTGCAAGCCCCAGGCTGCGCCTGTCGCCCGGGTTGGCGAGCTCCTGCAGGATGGCCTGCTGCTGCGCGCACGGCTCGTCGTCCACCGCACACTGCTCCTGCAGCAGCGCCTGCGCCTGGCCGGGCAGCAGCGGCTGCAGCTGCGCCTGCAGCTGCTGCGCGCGTGCCGAGTCCGCGGCCTGCTGCTGCTGCTGGCGCGGCGGCTGCAGGCGCAGGCAGGCCAGCAGCTTGTCGAGCACCTCCAGGTGCGGCTTGTAGCCCCAGCTGATGAAGTCCCTGCAGGACGCATGCAGGAGCATGCAGCAGTGTAGAACGTCAGAGAAGGTATGGGCACACGCAAGGCGCTGAGGCGCCGGCTGCGAAGCGCCATGCACGATGCAGCTGATGGGCTGCTGCGTAGCAGCTACAACTGGCGGCAGAACATTAAGATACAAACCTGCAGGATATGTGTGCATGTGAAGTAGGGAAAGTTGATGTGCCTGGGCATGGTGATGACCACAGCACGCGCTGACCCCAGCTGTACAAACTGCATGCATGCGGATGCCGCGCGGCGTACAGAGACAAGCATAAGCCGCAGCCCGCCCTGCCCCGCACACCTGTACGTGCTCAGCGCCAGCAGCGGCCAGTTGATGTTGTCCGCGTTGTCGACAAACGTGTAGCGCCGCGCCTGCTGCCCCGGCCTGCCGCCCGCGGCAGCAGCAGCAGCTGCTGCGCCACCTGCTGCTGCTGCTGCGCCTGCGCTTGCACCTGCGCCTGCAGCTGCAGCCGCTGCTGCAGCCGCTGCTGCAGCCGCCGGCTGCAGGACGTGCAGCAGCTGCCGGGCCTCGGCAGGCCGCAGCCCCGAGGAGCCGAGCGAGCTGTAGGGCCCCGCGGGCTCGGCTTTCGGCGGGTAGCCGCCGGGCCGCCAGCCGCGGCGGATGCGGTTGTAGCAGGCCTTGAGCAGCGTGAAGCAGATGGAGTGGGCGTTGTTGTGGCGGGGCTGCAGGCCGCGCGCCTTCATGATCTGGTACAGCTCGAACGCGAGCTCCGCTTGGTCAGTGCGCTGACAGGCCAGCAGCAGGATCCTGCAAGCACAAACACGCGCAGCACTTTGGCGATCGTCCCACCTCCCCAGACAAATGTCGCCCCAACGGGGCCAACTGTTATAAGCTGCCGGGTAAGCGATACTAAGAATTTGATGAAACAACGTGCAGGCAACAGTCAAAACACACACACTCTAGCAGGCACGCCCCAGCACACGCGCAGTCAGCACCCACGCAGCAGCCCCGCGGCGGCAAAGTGAACGGCGCCAGGAGGCGCGTCGCGGCGCGGCGCCCCCGCCCCCACCTGAAGGTGTTGGCGTTGGGTGCGACGCCGCCGCCCACCATGGTCGTCAGCACCGACACGACGTTGCCGAGCTGGTAGCGCAGCGCGTACTGCTCCATGAGCGCGTTGTACTGGCTGATGTGGGGCGGCACGCCGCGCGCGATCAGCGTGTCGTACACCTGCACACGCAGCCGCGCATTGAAGAGACAGGTTGAAGAGCCAGACGTGCAAAGGAAAGCTGTGTGAGGCGGGTGCACCGCCAGATGTCCTGCCACCAAGCACAGCACATGGCCGTGTCGCACGCCTGCAACCAGTCGCGGCTTGGCACCACAGACATGCACACAGGCACCCAAAGATGTGGAGGGCAGGTACCCCCCGACATCGCCAGCCACGAAGCACGTCATGCGTGCGAGGCCACGGACAGCGCCGTGACCTGCCGAACACCCACTGAGCAGCGGCGCATGCACGTGGTTCGACCCGCTGCTCGCCAGCCCATGCTCAACAAAGGAACTCCGCCGCTCACCTTGCGCGCGGCCGCGAAGTTGTTGTTCTGCAGGCAGGCGTACATGAGCGCGCTGCACGTCGGCGTGGACGGCTTGAGCCCGCTGGCGCGCATGTCCTCGATCAGGTCAAACGCCACCTGCAGCAGCAGCAGCAGCAGCAGCAGCAGCAGCAGCAGCAACAGCAGCAGCAGCAGCAGATTCCGTCGCAGGAGCAACCAAGCGCAGAGTCCCAGCCAGCCGCAGCAACGGCTCCCAAGAGCTGCACCGCCTGCCAGTGGCTTCCGGATGCCCCGCGTATGGCGGCATGCCAGAAGCAGCTCCAGCTGTATCGGCTGCTGGTGCTGGTGGCCTGCGGCTGTGCTCCATGCAGGCTGTCACACTGCGCTTGTGCCCGCTCCCTGCACTCCCCACCAAAAAAGCCTGCGCCAGGCTCACGCCAGGGCCAGCGCCGCGGCGCACCTCCAGCTTCCTGCAGCGCCCGGCCAGTGCGATCAGATGGCCGTACAGCAGGTCGTCCGGCTCGACGCCGTTGCGCTGCATCGTGGCGTAGATCTCAAACGCGGCCTCAAAGTTGGTGCCGTCGTTGGCCATGCACGCGTTGATGGCAGCCGTGTACAGCTGCGCGCAGGGACAGGGAAAAGGAACGCCGTCAGGCGGCAGCACGGCGGCAGGTCGGCAGAGAAAAGGGTCAGGGGTGTTGAAGGCTGCCGCAAGTGGAGCTACTGCACGGCCTGGTGTCGGATTGCAGTGCTGTGTGCTGATGTCTGACATAGCAGCAGCGCCAGCCGTGAGCGCTGCAGTGCAGCAGCAGTGCCGACGCTGCAGCAGCAGTGCCAGTTGTCAGTGCTTCGTGGCCCCCCCCCCTCTCAATCTGCGTCTGAGGCGCAATTGCTGCCCTGATGCACCAGCATCACAGCTGCTCTGGCCAAGGCTTTAACTCTGTCACAACAGACTCAGCACGATGCGTGTTTACACCACCAGCTGCACGCTGCTGCCGTGCTGTCACGCGGTTATCTCTCTTATCCCAGCTCAGCACAATGACACAGCTGCGCTGACTGCTGCTGCTGCTGCTCACCTGCACGCTGCTGGTCACGCCTGCGCCCATGGCCCGTGCAAACACGCGCTGGGCCATCTCGCACTCCCCTGCCAGCACTGCTGCCTCAATCAGGCATGTGAAGGTGATGGGGTCACTGGGGACGCCAGCACCTGCAGCAGCGGCGGCAGCAGCAGCAGCAGCAGAAATCCACAGGGTTGGCAACAGGACGTAAGGGCACGCCACGGACCCCAAGCATGACTGCTGCCCCACCACCATGCCAAAAGTACCTAGTGGTTGGCGGGCAGCAACTGCGCATGTGTAGCACAGCACAGCATGCTGCGTGCGCCGGCTGCGTGCGCTGCTGCATAGCTGCTGGCAAACAGGACAGCTCCACAGCCAACCAGAGGGATGCTCTTCAGTGCAAAGACTGCTGCTGCTGCCATGAGCTTCGTGGGCACGCTGCAATGCAGCAGTCGCTGCAGCGCGCGCACCTGTCATGAGGTCCAGCACCTCAAAGCAGCGCTGCAGCTGGCGGCAGCGGCCTGCAGCAACGACGACGCACCAGGCGGCAGCGGCAGGGGCAGCGTCAGCCTGCCACCAGGGTTCCGGGTTACAAGCGGGCTCCACAGCCCTGTGTTGCAAGACCGCTGCCCATAGGTTTGGCGCCAGCGCACGACGACTCGGCGCTTCCAGGGCCGGCAGGTGTGCTTGATACATCCATGCCCTGTGCACGCTGCTCCTGCTGCTGCTGCTGCATGTGACGATCACCAGGCCAGCAAACTTGAACCTCTGACAACGTCTCGCGCACGCGAAACCAGCGCACGCTGCCGGCAGCAAGGACGCCCGTGCGCCGCCGCCTCGTGCGCGTCCCCAGCCGACAGCCACACACCACCGCCGCACCCACACCAGCTGCGCCTGCCTCACACCAGCAGCACCTCGACACCGCGCAGCGCGCCCCAGCAGGCTGGATCAGCCGCCACACACCTGCACACATGAGCAGCGCATTCCACACCGGCGTCTCCAGATGCACCGCGCCGTCCAGCGCCTCCTGCAGCACTTGGAACGCCCGGTCCAGGATGACGAGCTGGTCCTTCCTGTCGCTGCTGCGCGCCTTGATGCCCTGCGCGCACGCGGCGATCAGCGCGCCAAACAGGTGGCTGTCGAGGCGCGGCGCGTCCGACGCGCTGCCCGCCGCTGCGGCTGCTGCCGCGAGCTGCTGCTGCGCTGCCTTGGCCCGCTGGAAGACGGCGAAGGCCTGCGGGACGTCGCCTGCGGCAGCGCACACTGCAGCGGGACGCGCGCCAGAGCAGCAGCGCGAGGTCAGGTCAGGGACTGGCAGCAGGGCACACGCATGGCAGGGCGCCTGAACAAGAGGCGTCCGGGAGCTGCTGCGGCGGTACGCATGCGTGCCCATGCATCCTGCAGCCAAACTGCGCTCGAAACAGCATGGCCTGATGCAAGCGCTGCGCCCCATGCCGACAGCCGTCGCTGCGAGCCGAGCATGCACGGCTGGGCCTGCCGCCGGCTGTGCCCGGCTGCGTCCGCCGGCGGGGACGGCTGCGGCTGCAGCGCCTGCCTCCCGCAGCCCGTTGCAGCGAGCCAGGCTGTGTCCGGCTGCATCTGCTGACAACCAAGTTTTCGGCTGCAGTGCCTGCCTCCCACAGCCAGGCCTCGTGTGTATGTGCAGCCGGCTGTCCTGCAAGCAGCCCTTGCACCCCCCCCTCCCGCGCCTGTCATCAGCGTGTTGTGCAAGGAAGCTGAGTTTCCCCTACTCCTGTGCACACAGCAGGGATTGAACTCCCGCCTCGCACCTGTGATGAGCGTGGTGAAGTGGATGATGTCGCATGGTGCCTGCCTGGCGGCCATCAGGTCGATGACCGCCAGCGCGCCCTGCAGGTCCCGCGCCGTGCTGCAGGCCATGATCGCCATGTTGTACGTGCGCGCGTCCGCGCAGTCCGCCGGCAGCAGCTGCAGGAAGCGCAGCGCCGCGCGCGTGTTGCGGGCGGCGCCCGCCGCCCGCAGGAACACCTTGTGGCTGACCTTGTCGAGCACGTCCGTGCGGCTCGCAGCGGCTGCGGCCTCCATCAGCAGCAGCGCGGCGGACAGCTGCCCCCGGCGCGCCAGGTTGGCCTGCAGCTGCGCGAGCTCGTCTGCTGGAAGGCTGCCGATGCCTTGCAGGACATGCTGAGGCAGGGCGTCGCTGCTGTCGGCTGCTGGAGGTGCCGGCTGCTGCGACAGCTCCCACACGTTGCGCGTGGGGCACAGCAGCTGCTCAATGACGCCCTCCAGGTGCGAGTCGTGCTCTTCCTGCAAGCCGCCCTTCCCAGGGTACGGGCCACCCCTGAAGCTGCCGCGGTTGCTGGCAAGCAGCTGCTTCAGGTCTTCGACCACTAGGTTCTGGCCCCTGCCACGCTGCGCTGCTTGGATGTCCCGCTTGCTGCGTAAGCGGATGCCTTCTTGCCTGTACTTTGGTGGCTGCCAGGCTGGCTCGCTGCTGCTGCTGTCGCTAGCTCCGCCTTTGCTGCTGTGGTTGCTGCTGTGCGCGCCGTTGTTACCGCCGCCTCCAGCACTGCTGCTGCTGCTGCTGCTGCTGCTGCTGGCTGTGAGATGCAGTTGGCCAATGTCGCTCACGCCTGGCGGCGGGTTGCCATTATATGACTGCGTGCCGATGGCAATTGCTGCTGCCCTGGCACCCACAGCTGCATGGCTGATGCCAAGATTGGATGTGCTATGCAGCACTGCTGGCAGAGGGCTGACTCCATTCACTGCAGGTGATGCAGCTGCGGCGTCTTGCAGTCCTGCGGCTGCTGCTGTACCTGAATTGCCCTGGGCTACCCTAGTAACGTGCTGCCGGCTGTTACGGGTCCTGCGAGCACGCCATTAGCAGGATACATTTCAGGTGAAAGCCTCAGCCTTCCAATCTCTGCTTCAAGCCCGGCTCACTTTAGCAGCAGCAGCAGCAGCAGCAGCAGGCTACATCGTCTGACTGCCTGCAGCTGCTGCAGCATACTGAGTTGCACCATCACAAACATGTGTGGCACACCATGATTTGTGCACGTGATGTATTTGGGGTGCATCCGAGCAGTGCCGTGCCCACCACGGAGCACATGCTCCAGGCGCCAGCGGAGCAGCTGCCAAGCTGCCAGAACTTCATGTCACCAATATTGAGAACAACGTACCGCTGGGCCAATGCGCCATGCCTGACTGCCATACCTGAGTGCTGCATTCGGACGGGCGTCCAGGCCTACATGCTGCCCTGGACGGGCCCTTATACTGCCCAAAAGCATAACTAGTGATATTTCAAAGATTAGACATGGCCATTGGTACAGAATTCGATGGCAGCTGCAAAGGTAAGTTGCAGCGCCTGTCACTTGTGATCAACAGTTAAAGCACGCCAGAAAGTACAACATTTGACTCGTAGCAAGTTGTGGCAGCAACACGACGTCTGTCGCTGCTTCATCCAGGTTTTGGCAAACCCCACTCATGAACTTCCGAGAGCCCGCCAGACTGGCAGCTCTGCGGTCTGCCGGCAGATCGCACCGTTGCTGGATCAGCACATGTCAGCCGTGGTTGTCTCGAGGGTCGGTCGTACATCAGCTGTTGGCTGCAGCTGTTCCGCTAAGAATAGGTGCGCAGCATGCTTCGAACCCGGCTGCCCGGTGGTATCAAGCCATTTAACTAAACATACTGACAGTCTGACATGCTTGCTGTAGACTGTACAGCCAGCCTGGCTTGGATGCGTTTTAAGCTGCAGGCACTTGACAGGACTGAACCTAAACACGATTTGGGAGGCACACCAGCAACGCACAAGCCCCCTGTCCCTGCAGACCCCTACAGCTCTCAAAGCAGGGTGCTGAGCAAACAGCAGCAGGCCCCCTCACTATCTTGCAGCGCCGCATCCTTTCATAGCACACCTAATAGACTGGCCGTCAGGGCATAAGCATGCTCACTGTGCAGCGCCTGCACATTATCATGCTGGAACTTACGCTGCAAGACTCTACCCATGCCCGCTTCTACGCCTAATCGTCTAGGATAGGCCTGGAAGCGTAATAAGTGTGCTGCATGCTTTGCCAGGATTCACTCTGAGCAGCGACCACGCACCACTCAGTGACTGCTGCATCATGCAGCAGTTGTAGACAAACATGTTATTGCCAGCGACCCAGGCAGCAACAAGAGAGTAGCTGGCAATCACGTGTTTGTCTACAATTGTCATGATGATGCATCACATGATGTGATACATCATCATATCATGCAACCAACCGTCAAGCACCAAGACAGTAACCCTGCTGTTCTTACAATGCCCTGATTGGTGATGCTGGGACATCACCCGTCCTAACAACATGCCAGCTTCTGCAGCACGAAGCTCTTTTCAGAGCATCATGACACGACAGCCTGGATCTACCCTTAAGAAAACGCGCAAGCGACATCGTGCCCCAACGCTTTGCATAGAGCACACCAACAAGGGCAAGTCACTACGGCAAGGGCGATATGCAGACGACCCATAGAAGAGGCACACCGTGCCACTCTGCATGCAGTTTTCAAACCATCCGAAACACCATCATGTTTCAACAACACCACCTGCGCATCTACCACCAATTGGCCAGTGTAAACATTCAGCGTGCTCTCATCCAAGGCAACCAGTTGGTAGACACAACTGTCTGCCCACCAGGCCAACTGCTGAAATTGCAGCGGCTGTACAACACAACGGTATACCCACTGCAGCTGCGGAGCTGCGCCCCAACAGCAGCTGCTCAGCTTCATAACCAGGCTCGGCAGGTATACCTGGATGCCTGCCTCTCATCCTGCTGCAGGACAACACAGAACGGCAACTGCAGAAACAAATTACGCCGCTGCATCAGCTGCTTGGCTCGCCGGCCTGTCCATCGCTTGCACTTTGGGCTGCCTAGCTCCTCGCCAGCGTGCCGCTGTCACTGCTGCACCACGCACCAACACGGCTGTACGTTGCGACTGCCAAAGCGCTGCAAGCTGCAAAGTGCAGCAGCACAGCTGTCCGAGTCGACAGCGCAACACAGCTGCCCAAGGCACGAGGGTGGCCGCTGGTTGGACGGCTTCACTCCTGAATCTCCTCGTCTGCTTCGCCGTCTGGCTCGCCCTCTGCTACCTCCTCGGCAGCTGGAGCCTCCTGCTCCGCTGCCACCTCCTCCTTGCCCTTGTTGGCCCAATAATCGTCCAGCTCTGCACAAGCAGCACACAACAGCGCAGCACAGACCAGGACTTAGATTACGTTAGTCCAAGCAGCTCTGCACAAGCATGGCAGGGCAGCACACAAGCAGCTGGACACTCTTTGGCACAACCCTGCTTGCATCCCGCATTGTGCCTACTCATGTGTACAAAAAAATGCACGTAGGCCGCAACAAAGCACCTGCATCCTGTTGATGGGACAGGACACACCGCATGACGCTGTTACTAACTAGGGTGGTAGGCTGTAGTGAGCATCAATGATATTAACCTGTCGAGCACATGCGTGGCTGCTGCGTGTCCTGGGTGGCGCCAACATGCGACCATCTTGCATACAATGGATGCTCTGCATTCAGTCCCGATTCACAATTGCTCCCCAAGCACTGCACAGCAGCAGTGAACACACAGCATGCACTAGGAGTGACAGCAGCTGTCTAGCTTGTACCCCCCCCCCCCACTCACCCACCCACCCAGATCACTGGTACAACCACCGCCCTTGAACAGCACAGCAGCTGCCTAGCCCCACACCCACCTGCGTCTAGCTTCTCCTTGCCCTTGTCGCTGCCCAGCCAGTAGTCATCCAGATCAGCGTCCAGATCAGCCTGGTGATCCCACGCGATGCGACAGAGATAAATACCAGGGGGCGGGCGTGCAAACACAAAGCAGTTACTACAGTGCCTAGCCTGTCGTCGTCCATGGCAGCGAGGCAGAATTGGTCAGCGCACGCATCACAAAACTTGTTACATTCCCACAGTGCAAACGCAGCTGCTTCCTGCAGGTGATGCTGTGTGAGCAAATGCACCCATGTTGCTGCTGCTAGCACACTGCCACCAGTGCGTTGATGCTGAATATCATTGCTGCCACAGCTGGCACAACGCTGCTTACCAGCGACTTGGGCTTGTCTCCCCTGCCCCTGCCGCCGCGCCCCCTGCCCCTGCCACCCCTGCCGCGAGGTCCGCCACGCCCGCTGCCCCTGCCACGGCCGCCGCCGCCGCCGCCTGCAGGACAGCAGAATGCGGCAGGAGAGTGGACAAAAGGAAGCAGCGTGTGCTGCGGCTGCTCACCCCCTGGTGAGCATGTACACAACGCAGGGAAGCCGGCGCTGTTGTACAGCTGTGCAATTGCTTCATCAATTGATTGCTGTGCGGACTTTGTGTGGTGCGGCGCTGATATATAACATAAAAATCAGCTTGGGGTGCTCCATATCATAAAAAAATCAGCTTGGGGTGCTCCAACACTGCACAGCTGACGTGCGCAGCACTGTTGCTGTCCTACATCATGCCACCGCTGCAATATAGGTGTATGTGCAGCACCCAGCTGGTGTCACTGCAGCTTTGCTGCTGCTGCTGCTGACTGACCTCCTCCCCTTGGGCGGTTGTCACGTGCGCCTGATTTCTGGATGCCACCCCTAGGCCTGAAACCGCCACCGCCACCGCCACTTTGCCTCGCCTGCAGCGCTCGACATAACAAACAGTCAGAAATGCTGCAGTACATGATCGCAGGAATGTTCAGGTCCACATGCAGTGTGCTGCTGCTGGTGGTGCTGCTGCAGTAGCCAGGAGCAGGCGGCCCAAGCATGTCAGAGGCGCAGCAAAGCCAAAGCATATGTATAGGTAATGCTGACGCTTTCCATTTTGGCTGCAGCATTGATACTGCCTTCCAGGGGAGAGCAAGGCATGCAGTTGCTGTTGTTGATCATATGACACTGCTTTCTGTCCTACTACTGCACACAAACGCTGACAAGGCGCAAGGTGATCGCGAGATTTTTATATATGCTGTACGTTGCTCAGCCTGCAGCAACTCACCACCTGGCCACCACCAGCACCACCTCCCCTGCCTCCTCCTCTGCTTGCGCTTCTGCCACCACCCCTGGCGCCTCCCCTGTCTCGACCGCCCCCACCACGACCTCTGCCCCCGTCCCTAGCCATAGAACCGCCCAAGCACTGCTTTGATGAGCTGCCGGAACAATTGTTGTGGATGCCGGATCAAAGCCTAGCTACTCGCGGGGGTGATAGCTTCAATGCAAACGCCAACATAAGTTTAACCGAGGTATTGTATACGTAGATGAGCATGGCAGCTGAAACTCAATTTTGCGCCCTGGGGCATGATATATCACAGGAACTGTTATCTGCTGAGGTGGCACCAGGTGCTGGAAATGCCAGGCATGGTCCGATACAGCGTCCTCTGCATGAGCTACTGAACCTGCTGCCTAGCTGCACTGTATCGTGAACAATCACCTGTCACCACATGGTGCTGCAGCACAGGCAGGGCAAGCACAGTATTGTGCGTCAATTTGTGGGCCACCCTGCAAGGCTGCAGCTGGCAGCGGCAGCCATAGTCTGCAGTCACATCACATATCTCAATGGGCTTAAACCAACTCAGGGTTACTCGTATCCCATTTGAAGGTCACACACAGCTGGCATCCTCAACATGCAGTCTGCATCATACAAAGTCGCATCATCCGGGTTGAGCAAGCATGATTGCACATTAGCTTTGCTTTCATGCGCAGCCGCGCATGCAGGGGTAGGTTGACACTGTGGGCTTGCCTTTTTATGCTAGAGTGCTGCTGCTTCTTCACATTAAACAAGTCCAGTTGTGGCCATCAATTTCAAGCCCCAAACCGCAGTCACACAATGCAACTATGAATGAACAAGACTCACCCCCCCCCTGGCCTCAAGGCTTGCACGTCAGTGTGCAGCTGTGCACCTGTAGGCAATAACTGCTCATGTTCAAGAACGAGTTATAAACGGCTCCTGGGCTCCAGGTAGATGCACAGCTGCGTACCTCAAGCAATGCTGGACTAGGAGACCCCCGCCCAATGGCTCATGTGCTCGACCATGCATGGACCACATGGTCCTAGCCAGGAGTCCGGCCGGCCACGCGCAAGATCTCCTGCACCATCTCAGAGTAGGCTGCCATGCAGGCACATTTCCCGACTACACGACATGATCCTTCCACGATACTTCAGGCCTGCGGCTGCAGTGCAGAGCAGGAAACTGTCACAACATGGCGCATTGCAGGGTTTGCAACCTCATTGTCAAGAAGGATTCTAAGACTGAAAAAAAACCTGATTGGCGGTATGCTTTGTCCAGACTAACGAACTTCTGAAACACAGTTCATGGTTTACTCGCCCATGTAAATGATAACGGTTACTGCTGTTCCCGCCAGAATCTGGCTCAACACTGTGCAGCTGCGCCCCCTGGGATAAATGCTCTAACAACATCATCTGGCTGGTGCAAGGTGGCATGGCGGTTGCCAGCACCGGGGTATCCGCAGTCACAGCAGATGGGACCAGGATGCTCAAAACACTGGCAGTTGCCAGCGATACCATCATGCAATACGTCGTATCTTGTGTAGTGTGCGCTGCATTTTCGCAACTTATGCTTGCCATAGTCATTCCGTGTCACATCTTTCAGACTGGCCTGCTTAGGTTCAACTCATGCAACAACAAACACTATGATGGCATCATAGGCAAGCATCCAATGCTGCGAGTCGCAGAACAGCCGTGCAACATGCTGCATGTTACATGCATGATGCACCAATCGCAGTCGCTTCGCTCAAACTAGCACTCCACCAAGTGAACAGCAGCCTGACATGACATGCGGTCCCGCAGCCTGACATGAGCTGCCCACATAACGCAACAGGCACCATGCAGCACCCAGGAAACGCGGTGAGCATGCCACGATGCATGCTTCATGAGGATGCATCACACCGTGCAGCGCAGTTGCAAAAAAGGTCCCAGTGCCCAGAACCTTATACACAAGCTAACAGTGTGACTGGTGCCAAACCGCAACACGACTGTCCATGTGAGGTGACAGTACATGCATCACTCAATGCCAGCACCACATGCCAGCACATCTGACCGATCCTGCTCAGCACAGCACAGCACAGTTTGCTTTTGGCTGCACTTGCTTGCTGCGCTACAGAAATGAAACTGCATGCATTACAGCCGGTTGCAGGGTTGGACCGTACACCCAAACCCTACACCCGCACCCTGCACTGAAGCCAGCAGACTGCACCCCCTGCTGACGTCCCACACCAAGAGCGTGCCTGGCCGTGTACGCTTGCATATGTTTTCAAAGCGCTCCATGCCGTCCAAATAGAAGCTGCATTAACAGTGAAGGGTGCTCCCAACTTGCACACTGCAACCCCAGCTGGGAAGTTATGTGCCCCCCACTGCTTACCAAGGTGCCCTCCGAGCTGTTCAATGCACGTTGCATGGTAAAAGCTGCCAAACAAATGCCCCTGTATGACAATAACTGATTTCAGTGCGGGACAAAGCGTGGCCAGGGAGGCACCGCCGTGCATGGTGGCGCATGGCTCCAGGCTCAGCACAGCAGCCCGCATGACCTGTTGACCTCCCACACCATGAGCATGCCTGGCTGCACCATTTCATCCTGGCCTTGTGCACCGGCCGCCCAGGCCGACGCAGAGCTGGTGGCAAGCATCCACGGCCTGTGAGCACCACAGACAACAGCAGTGCACGCTTCCTAATTAACAAGACATGCGCTCAGCAGGGATGAGTCAGGCCGACGCAGAGCTGGTGGCAAGCATCCACGGCCTGTGAGCACCACAGCGCACAACAGCAGTGCACGCTTCCTGATTGAGACGCTCAGCAGGGATGAGTCAGGCTGATGCAGAGCTGGTGGCAGGCATCCACCCTCTGTGAAAGCCGCGCAACAGAGCATAGCAGTACAGCAAGTCAGGTATCAGGTTGGATAATAACGCAGGCGTACACGATTGGGCATGCATAGCAGCACACTCAATGTCAGCTGAGTGACACGTGCTTCGACGGCACGTAGTGATCCAAAGCCGGCCAAGGCAATGCTGCACACATGCGCAAACTATGCTGAGCACTGTGTTTGCAAGCAAACAGCACAACTGTTGCCATTTACGTACGCAAATGATGCTGGCAGACACTGACGGTGGCATGCACATGCAAATGGCTGGCTTTGTGCAGTTGATGTGTGGTGCACTGCTGCCGCAGATGAACACACTCGTCATCCCAGGCCGCCTGATGCAAAGAGTGACCCACCTGCCCGGTGCCCAACCCAGCTCACTCACAGGCCAGCACTGCTCCCTGGCTTGCAGAGAGCAGCCTCAAATCCTCTCTGTACACTGCTGCATATGCAACAACAGTGGAAAAACAGCTGAATCCCCTGACAACCCACCTGTCCGGGTTCCAAGCCAACCCCTCAACAGCAGCAATGTGCCCCTGGTGCGCAAACAGCAGCCCCGGCTGCGCCAGCTGCGCCAACGCGTCACTCAGCTGCGTCCTGCGCGGCTGCGCCAGCCCCAGCCCGCCCCCACCGCCGCCTTCTGCTGCTGCTGCTGGGGCGGCGGCGGCGGCTGCGGCTGATGCTTGCTGCTGCCGCTGCTGCTGCTGCTTGCGCAGGGAGTGCCGCATCTTGTGCACATCCCACAGCAGCACATGGCCGTCCTCTCCCGCGCTGGCCAACAGCCCCGGGGTGCATCTGCTCCAAGAGACCTGGCGGACATCCCCAGCATGGAGGGACAGCTTCTCCAGCGGCTGCGCCATCCTCCGCATGTCCAACACATACACGTACCCGTCACGGCCACCAGTTGCCAGGCGGTGCGCATGGCTTGGGTCGAACTCTACCGTCAGGCAGTCGGCATGGGGTTTCTGCGGCTGGCCGCCGCGGTTGCGGCTTACGTGCAGTGACGCTGCTGTCGTGCGTGCTGCCATCAGCTGCCCCAAAACTGATGATGTACACCCTGCTGCTGCTGCTGCGGCGGCGGCGGATGACGATGCTACAGCAGCAGGCTGTGGGCTACTGCTACCAGTGGATGGTACGCGCATATCCTGCAGCAGCAGCTCTCCATTCTCTGTTGCTGCTGCAAACGTGCTGCCGCTAGAATGCCAGGACACATTATTAACTGCACAGCTGGCAAACTTGAGGCAGCTCTGCAAATTACCAGGCAGCAGCAGCAGCAGCAGCAGCAGCAGCAGCAGCAGCAGCAGCAGCAGCAGCAGCAGCAGCAGCAGCAGCAGCAGCAGCAGCAGCAGCAGCAGCAGCAGCAGCAGCTTGGCATGCCACAACCACAGAAGTGGCAGTACCTGCAGAAACCCACCCAGCCCCACAGCCGTGGCGGCTTGAGGGCAGGGAAGCAGAGGCCATGAACAACAGCAAGTATTTGTGTACTATGCTTGGGCAATCCAAACATTGAAATTGCGCCTCTTTTGCCTTTTTAAACTCAGCACACTGTGCCACAGGCTGTGGCGGGTCATGCCTCATCCGTACACAGGCATTGCCTGATCCTGCAGGCTCAGCCCACCAGCCAATCACCTGCAACGGAGGTATCTGCGCTTGTCCGGTGCTGCTGCTGCTGCCGCCACTGCTGCTGCGGCGGCTGCCGCGCTGCACGTCATACAGCTGCATGCCACCTGCCACGTCAGCAGCCAGCAGCAGGCCAGGCTGTTCAGGGTTCCACTCCAGGGCATAACCCCCTGCCTCCCGGCCACCAAGGACTGCTGCTACTGCTTCTGACTGCGGTCGACTGCGGCTGCCCATTGCTGAGTCACCAGACCGCTGTGACGATGCTGCATTGTCATCTTCTATGTCACTTCCGCCGCCATCATCACTGACAGCTGCTGCAGCTCCTGCTGATCCGTTGGGGCTGCCGTTGCGTATGCTGCGTCGCTGGTGCTGCTGCTGCCGCTGCTGCTCCGCCTGTCGCTGCAGGTCAAACAAGTAGATCTCTGGCTCATCGCAGCATGTGGCCACCACATGCTGCCTGCTGGGCATGCTGTGCAGGCGGTTGACGTCCAACATGCCGTGTGGAATGGACTGCAGCATACATCAAACACAATGGGCGCATACCGCACAGCTGTCAGAGAATGAAGTAAAAAGGTGTGCTACTTGGCATGCCATCTGAATGCACAGCAGCACATCACGCAACACTCGGTAGAACCTTGGAACATAAGGCAGTTGCACCCTGGGGCTGCCGCGCTTGACATGCAAAGTCAAGCAACGGCATAGTTTCAGGCTCCATGCTGCTCTCATCTACGCCGCTCGTGTGCACTACTCAAACTACAACATAACACCCAGCATGGCACGGCAGCTTGGCATACAGCAAGGCAGACAGCGTGGCAGACAACCCTGGACAATGCGTGGCACAGAGCATGAAACACAGCATGCCACACAAATCATTTACCTGGAGTCTAAGAGCCACATCTGCGCTTCACAGCTTCAAACACAGCAATGCACACAGCACAGCACACAACAACACAAACAGCAATGCACACAGCACAGCACACAACAGTACACACAGCAATGCACACAGCACAGCACACAACAATACACACAGCAAAGCACACAGCATGGCACACAGCACTGCATACAGCACGGCCCACGGCACGCCACACAGGACGGCACACAGCATGCACACAGCAATGCACACAGTACGGCACACGTAATGGCACACAGCACGGCACACAACAATGCACACAGCACGGCACACACACAGCACGGCACATGTCATGGCACACAACACGGCAAACAGCATGGCACACGGCACGGCACACGTCTTGGCACACAGCACGGCACACAACACGGCCCATAGCAAGGCACAGGCCATGATCATGGCACACAGCACGGCACACAGCACAGCACAGGTCATGGGACACGTCATGGCACACAGCACGGCACAGGTCATGTCAAAACAGCACGGCACAGGTCATGTCAAAACAGCACGGCACACAGCACGGCACACGCCATGGCGCACAGCACGGCACACAACAAAACACACGGCACGGCACACGGCACAGCGCACAGCACGGCACACAGTAAGGCACACATCATGGCACAACACGAGACACATTTGCTTGTTCCTTTGGGTAAATTCCCCGACCTGTGCTGATGTACTGCCTGCTGCTGGACACCAGTGCATCAGAACCAAATCATTGGAGGAGTCTCTGCTTGCACAAGCCAGCTACACAGCCCACACAGCTGCCACCTGATGACCATTCACCTGCACCCTGCTTCCCAGGCGCTCTTGAGATGGCACATTGGTCATATCATCCAGGTGACCCAGAAGCATTGTTTAATGTCTGCCTAATAGGCAGCCAGCAAACCCACACAGCACCAACGACACTCTTGTGGCACCGCACACTGACGCTGCTTTGCAGGAAGCCTAGATAATCACGGCCAACTCACCAGGACTGGCTCAACCTCGCCTCGCAGCATTGCCAGCTGCTGCGCCGCAGGGTCAAACCCTGCAGGCAGCTGCCCAGGCAGCCGCACCCGCCACAGCACTAGGTGCGCTGCCTCTTGACCGCCTGTCTGATCCCCCGTCAGCAGGTATTGGAAGTCCAGCGGCATGGGCAGCAGCTGCTTGCCTCCCAAGAACCACTGTTGGCTGCTGCGACTGCGCAGCACACCTGCGGCCGCTGCCGCGCCGAGGCCATCCTTTGCATCAAGCACCGCTGCCTCTTCTATGCGATCACCTGCTGCTGTGCCATCCAGCTCGTATCCTGCTAGCGCTTCTTCTTCTGCATCTGTTGCGGCCTGCTGCTGCAGTTCCTGCAAGTGCTCGGGCAACTGCCAGCTGCCAGTCTGCCACTGCAGAGCAGCCTGCGGCCAGTCGTTGCTTGTCCAAAGCAGTGTGTCGTACAACAAGTTGTTGTCTGTCCTGAACATGGCGTTCCAGCGTGCAGACAGCTGCTCAGCGGGTGACACATGCTGGTGAAGCTGCTGCTGCGGCTGCTGACCTGGCGGTGCTGCCTCTGCCATGGTTGCCACAGCTGGTCAACCCAGTTGTAAACTGATAGCTTCAGGCCCTGTTGCTTGTTTACCCACGCGCTACCTAGCACGTGCATATTGTCTGTAGATGGTGGCTTGCCTGGTCTTGTGTGCCTGACGTGCTCACTGCTTTTTGAACTGCAAGCTGCACCATGGTCCTGGGTTTGATGCACAATGTTCCTCTTAAGAGCATGAAGCGAGAAAAGGAGAAAGATCCTAGGTTAGTTACAGCAGTACAACGGCAAGTGCCAGAGTTGTGCAGCAGCAGCGGATAGGTCAGCAGGCTGACATACAGGCACTGTCGGCCATTGATTCGAACAGATAAACAGACTCCCTAATCTTTAGACAAAGTAACAACAGGCTCATTGCATATATTGACTTAGGACACACACACACAACAGTGTCATTGTTAGTCTGACTGTTGAGTTCCAGCACTGCTGCTGCCTGGCAGTGCCACCGTGCGGTCGAGTTCTAGGACGCCAAGCTAGTGCTCCCATGCGGTCTCATGAACGCTGGATTTGAGTGTAACTTGCCTCTGTACGTGGTGCTAATCCTGAGCAAGCCCGCGCTTGCATCTAACGCGGTGCCGTACGGTTCGTAACAGAGGACAGCGCATGCTGTGAGCCCCGAAGCCAGGAATACACTTGGGGAGCCCTTGGCTCTGTGAGCCAGCAGGCAATCACCAGCCCAGCAGCAGGACGGCCTCACAACTGCAGTAGCCTGAGCAGCAGCAATGCCAGACTGGGGCGAGGAGGTGGCTGTAGAGCTGGAGGCCTTACGAGCAACGTATGAAGACGACCTGGCGCTTGATGAGCTCGCAGGCATGGTCAGCATGCTGCTGCAGCCTTCAGAACCTCAGGAGCACGCCTATGTGCAGTGCCTGCTGCAGGTGACAGTCCCCCGCGGTTATCCAGAAGCAGCAGCACCAGGCATCGCCTTGCAGGAAGCCAAAGGCCTGGGGAGCAGTAGACTGAAGGCCCTGCAGGGGTTGCTGCAACGAGAGGCGGATGGCATGTTGGGAGAGATGATGCTGGGGCAGTTGTTTGAATGCGGCAGGGACTGGCTGAATGACAACAACTGGCCTGAAGGTAGACAGAGGACTAGCTGGCATAAGAGGTGTAGCATTGCACGTGGCTGTGTGTCCTCCCGTGCTGCATAGGGTGGTGTTGCGGCGACACAGTGCACGCTACTTCATCAGGATCCACTGCAGCAGCACCCCTGCAACTCTGACCATGTGCAACTGTGCACACATCCTGAGCATGGTTGACAAGTCTTCATGCTCGCTGGTTCCAGGTTGTGCTTCCAGGATGCATCTCCAGCACAGTACTCTCTGTAGTGCACCCACGGTGTTCAGTGCATCTACGGCACTGCTGATCAGGCTCCTGGTGTGCCTCGCCATCGCAAACGCACACGTCATTGAACCCTGTTGGCGGTGTTTTTGTCGCCTGCACTTCAGGGCCGTGCATATTCTGCCTTGAGGAGTTACGCCCAAGCGGTAGCAGCAGCAGCAGCAGCAGCGGGGCTTACATGAGGCTGCCATGCTTCCATGCCTTTCACCAGTGAGTTGGGTGGCACCAACGGCTGCGGACAACAGCCGGAGTCGAGCTGTGCTGGCGACATATGCTTCGGATGGCCAGATAACATGGTGCATCAAGCTTGGTTTGCAGTGGAGCTGGCAGCCAAGTAAAGGGCTTGCTCATCCAACTGTGACATGGGGTTTCATTGGCATATGGCTGGGCTTTTTGCTGCTGACACCACTCGATGACATCAGCTTGTTGGGCAACCTTGTTCTGACCGTGCTGCGCAGGAGCTGCTTCGCAGACTGGTGGTGCTGGCAGCAGCAGGCCCTCAGGGAGCAGCAGCAGCAGCTGGAGCAGCGCACCGGGGCAACAGCAGCAGCAGCGCTTGCTCAGGTGGGGCAGGGGACCTGCGGCATGTTGGAAATGGAACGGCAGGGCAGGCACCGTTTGAGCACTCTGAGCGCAGCGTACTTTGAGTGATGCCGTGCCTGACACAGCCGTGGTGACTCCACACCCAGCCTGAGGCAACCTGCTGCACTTGCATTGCGGGCAAATCCATGCAGTCACAACTGTGTCCCTGTGGCAGGATGTGTAGCCGGGAGCGTGCCGCGCAGGGATTGCCTGGAAAATGCTGTGTGCATGCTTGTTGCTGCTGCTGCTGCTGCTGCTCAACAGGAGCGGCTCCCTGCCAAAGAAGGCGGTCACTTCCTGCTGACCTGCCCAAGCTGCAGGGCAGGCTTCTCACTGGAGCAGGACCTGCAGCACATGGTGCAGCACTTGACAACTCAGCAGCAGCAGCATGCACGCTGCAGTTCATCGGCTGCAGGTGCAAGCCGCGGCACCAGCAGCTCACCTGATGGCAAGCTGACCACGGCTGAGCTTGCTCCGTTCAAGGACATACAACTACGGCATGCTGCGCTGTTTGCCGAGCAGCGGAAACGGCAGGGAATCATAGTTGATGCAAGCTACTCAATCACAGACGTTCCCAATCCCGGGGCTGCCGCTGCTGCTGCAGCAGCTGACAGCGGCAATACTCGTAGCAGCCGCAGCGAGAACAGCAGAGGCTGCTGCAGCAGCAGAAACAGCAGTAGAGGCGTCAGCAGCAGCAGGGGCGATGCCAGCACAGGCAGTGCTGGGCAGGGAACAGCTGGTGCAGGACGGCCCATGAGCATCAGCAGCAGCAGCAGAGGCAGACCTAGCAGCAGAGGCAGGGGTGGCGTTGGCAGTAGTAACGCCTATGATGCTGGCCGTGGCAGCAGGCGGTCTGGCAGAGGCGACCAACGTGCTGGCAGGCCTGCTGTGCAAAGCATCCAGCCGGACGGCAAGTATGACAGCAGGCATCACCCAACGCCCATCAGCAGCAGCGGGAGAGGCAGCAGTAGCAGAGGCCGGTGTGGGCGCGTAGGAGGCCTACAGCAGGAGTAGGAGCTGGTTAGGTCCTTGCTTTGTGTGGCGGGAGACTCCCGCTGGCCGGCGAGGCTCGCTTTGAACTTGATCCTGTTCCACTTATCGTCGCCTGTCGCTGCCGTTCGTCGTCACGGTTGTCATCAGATATGGTCATTAGGGTATCTGGTGAAGCATTGCGGGCTTACGGCTTCAACAACACAAGACACACTTTCACCTTCTGGACTACCACGTGCGGTTCCTTCAACCGACACGCACCTAGGCCGTGATCAAGTAATTGATAGGTTTTCTATGCTGATTTTAGTTTGCAATTGTTACGTACACGATACGCCTGTCCAGCTTGCTGTTCCGCCCGCAGCACCGAGCCACGCCACGATTCCATTTGTCAGCACCGCGCATTATAAAGCAATGATGGCATACACGCTTGGCCATTGATGACCTGCACATTTTGTGCTGCTTGCGCTTGATCACCGTGATGAGAGAGTAGTGTGAAGGAGCCAGGTATGGATAGAATAATCTTATGTTTTGGGTCTTAACGGTGTTTTGCTGTTCAGAGCTCCATGACGCTCCAGCGGCAGCACTGCCCTGAGTCAGGGTCCTTAACAGCAGCGCTGCTTCAGCCTTGCAAGCCTTCCAATCACTGGCAGCAGCAGAGGTGCATTAGGAATTACACCTCCTCGAATTACAGCCTGTGGCTGCGCTGCACCCGACAAGCTTGTCCCTCAGCAGCAGCTGTTTGCAGCATCAGCCTGGGTTGCGTATTGCAGGCCTGAGGCAAGTTCATGCCACTTCGCACAGGCAGCAGGTGCTCAACGTACGATGTACATGCACACACTGCGCATGATACTTGGCATTGTCACTTTTCATGTACTTTCAGCTCAGCACTGTAGTCTGCTGCTGCTGCTGCCGCTGCTGCCGCTGCTGCCATTGCTGCTGGCTGCTTTTCACGCCGTCACAGGGCTTTAAACAAGAAAATATCAGCAAGCATAACAGAGGAGCAGCCAGTCTGGCTGGCACCACCCCAGCGCTCACTTTTTGTGTGCCATCCAGCACCCGAACTTGAGCACAACCTTGCCAAAGTTGCCGAGTATGTGGATGGCAGTGAACAGCGGCTAGCAGGGACGCAGCAGCTGCCTTATGCAAACCAAGCAGCAGCCTGTAGCGCTGCTGCTGCTGCCGCTGCTGTTGCTGACAGTGGCAGTCGGAGCATCAGCACGGGTGAGGTGCATTTGTCGCGTGTAACAGGAAACAGCACTGCACGCCCGCAAAGGAGTGCCCCACAGCCAGTGTGTGTTTGGCTGGCAGTAGCAGGTGGTGGTGATTACAGACAGACGTTGTAGAGTGACCTTGGGGAGTATGTTGCAGCAAATGTGACACCCGCCTTGCTCCAGTTCTCAGTGACCTCTGCAACAAGCTCCAGCAGTCGATCGACGTGTTCTGACAAGACACTGTTGCTGCCACCTCAGCGTGGAACGTTGAAGCTGCTGCTGCTGCTGCTGCTGCTGCTGCTGCTGCTGCTGCTGCTGCTGCTGCTGCTGGTGCTGCTGGTGGTGCGGCTCCCCTACAGAGGGACGTCATTGATGATGCAGCGTCAGGGCAGTGTAACAACAAGCGTAGAGATGGCAGCGAAACAGATGTGGACTGCGGTGGAGGCGAGTGCAGCAGGTGCGGCGGTTGCATTTGGCTGCTGCTGCTGCTGCCGCTGCTGCTTGCCATCCAAGCGTCTCATGTGCAAAACTGGCATGGCAAACAAGAAGCAGCAGAAGTACAGCAAATGACATGAGCAGCAGCTGCCGATGGCCGCCGCCTCAGTTACACCTGCCGCTGCACTGCGCACACGAAGTCATTGGGGCAGCCAGCAAAACACACTCAACGGATCACCAACAGCTGACAGGGCATGTTTAAGCAAGGAGCTCAACTTCCACAGAGCTCAACTTCCATCCAATAGTACGACGGTCGCGCCAAACAGCTGCACTGAGCATTTGCTGTTTTGCTGCTGCTGCTGCTGCTGCTGCTGCTGCTGCTGCTGCTGCTGCTGCTGCTGCTGCTGCTGCTGCTGCTGCTGCTGCTGCTGCTGCTGCTGCTGCTGCTGCTGCTGCTGCTGCTGGCGAAACTGCAGGCGCTGCACATTGAGCCAGTCTTGCCGCCTAGGCAGTGACTGCAACACAGGCACCTGCGACCCGGACAGCAGCAAGTGCGCCTGCCCGGGAGGTTTGACCCTGGCGCCCAGCACGCTGACTTGTTACTCTGAGCAGTCAACATGTTACAACGGCAGAAAGGACGGCAAGGAGGTGAGGCGATGGGAAGGTCAGCCTTGGTTGCAGTGGTCGTACTAGTTTGCTTTGGTGAGTGGCGGGACAGCGTTTGCTGTTTTGCAATGTAAACCATGGACAAGCTTTCCTGCAAATCATGTGTCCGGCGCATGCTAGGCTGGAGGCGCATCAACTGCTGTGGATGTGGTTATCGCTGCTAAGATGCGTCCTGCTGCATGCTGTTGGTGGCAGCCGCCAATCATAGTGGTGGCTGCAATACTCTTAGCAACTGCTGGCGAGTGCTGCCTGGTCTGTTGAACACCAGCTTCAGAGTTGCAAACACCACATTTTGTTGTTGATCAGCGCATTCTGACGTGTGCTGCTGCCGTGCACTTGCCATCTGTGGTGCTGCAGACGGACATCGACTGCGGAGGGCCCTGCGCAGCTGCCGGCAGGCGCTGCCAGCTCTTCAGGAGGTGCTCAAAAGATGCAGACTGCCGGTCAAACAGCTGCAGCGGGTCAAACTCAACATGCGCCTGCCCGCCAGGTCAGGGCCTCTCGCCGGACCGACAGCGCTGCGTGGCTGCGCCAACAGCAGAGCTTGGGGGCACCTTCAAGGACGTCACACCGATCGCAGCAAATCCGCCACCGCCCTGTGCACTGACGACCGCCAAATGCGGACTCGGACACACCTGCAGGGCAGCAGCGCACTGCAGGAGCGGGAATTGCGAGCCGAAGAGCCAGCGCTGCGCCTGCCCTGCCGGGTTCGTCGCTCAGCCGGGGAACGCTGGCTGCAGGCCGGCCGTCGTCAGCAAGAGTGACCCTTGCTGGAATGGATGGAAGGACAACGATGAGACAGATGTGGACTGGTGAGAGGCGCTGCTGCTCTGCCTGCTGGGTCGGTCTGAGGTGTGCTGTGCTGTGCTTTGCTGTGCTGTGCTGTGCTGTGCTGTGCTCCTCCTTACCACGACTGGCCATGATGGTCGTTGTATGTGCAAGAAGAGCAGCAATGCAACAGCAAGCCATGACTGGAAGCCCTGCTGTGGCGGCTTTGCGTGAAAGTGTTGCTATATACACTGTATAAAAGCACGATGTTGTCTGCTCCATGCAAGTCACCAGGTCCTGCAGGCGGCAACTCAGCAACCAGCCGTGTATGCTGCTGCCAGCAATCAGCCTGCAATCTGCATCCTCACCCCGTCACTGCTGCTGCCCGTGTCTGAAATCACCCCCAAGGCCGTGCTGCTGTTGCTGCCGCTGCTGCTGCTGCTGCTGCTGCTGCTGCTGTGATGCTGCTACTTGCAGCGGCGGCAGCACCTGTTGGAAGTGCTCCAACGGCCTATCCTGCAAGCAAGCAAGCGACTGCTCCTCGCTGAATTGTGACGCCCAGACCAGGAAGTGCAGCTGCCCTTCAGGCTCAACCGCCACCCCCAGCGGCCTCTGCCTAGCCCCGGCTGCTGCTGCGACCGGCAACAGCACATGCTTCAACGGGAAGTTTGACTCAGGGTTTGAGACGGACATCGACTGCGGTTTGACTTGCGCCAAGGGCTGCGTCTTCGGGCACGCGTGCAGGAAGAACAGCGATTGCGCGCCGCTCAACAGCGTGTGCAACGCAGACCAGCGTGTCTGCATGTGTCCCAGGGGGCAGTACATCAGGTGGGCTCCTGCATAGTGCATACTTACTTCAAGCCTGCTGCAACGGTCCAACCGCCCGTGGCTGGGCTAAACAACAACTGGAATCGCCGGATTTGTGCAAGTGGTTTCGACCGCCCAAACAATGAAGCAGAAACTGGGCACCATCACAACAAACCCTCATGAGCGGGCCAGCAGCGCGAGGGGCTAGTGCCTGAAGCAGGTTCAGGCCTGTACTACTGTATTGTGTTGTATTGTATTGAATTGTGACAACTGCTCTGTGTTGCAGTCATCACAGAGGCGCCTTCCGTGGTTTGTACGGCACATGTGCAGCACCGTCAATGGGTGAGGCAGTGATTGCTGACTTGCAGCAGAACCACACTGCTGACAAAGAACAGGGCATCCATCCTCTGGCAGGATTTGTTTTTATTGACAGTGCTTCACAAGCGGGTCTCTTATCTTCTGGCAGCCCCCCCCCATCTTCGGCGCTGCTGCTGCTGCTTTGCCATGCTGCGTGGCACTGCTGTCCGTAGCCCTGACAACTCAGCCTGCTTGACGGCCGCCCAGCTCTGCTTCAACGGCGCAAGGATGCCGGCGAAAGTGACGTTGACTGTGAGTTAAGTTGATCGCCCAACAGCAGCAGCAGCAGCAGCAGCAGCAGCAGCTGGCAGCAGCAGCAGCAGCTGGCGGCAGCATGTGCTGTGCTGTCGGCGGTGCTGCTCCCATGGTGTGAGGTGTGATGCCTGATGCCTGTAAATGTTTGATGATGGCGCTGTTTGCAGTGCCTGCTGCGCCCGATCATAGCAGTTAGTCGGTGAATACTCGGCTGCATTTTCATTGTTCAATCTTCAATCTTCAATCTTCTGCAGGTGGGGGCAGCTGTTCAGCAAAGTGCCAGGTTGGGCGGTTCTGCAGCGCCCCTGCAGACTGCGAAACTGGCATCTGCGTCAGCAAAATCACCACCACCACCAGCAGCAGCGGCAGCAGCAGCGCCACCAGCAGCAGCCGCAAGACGTGCGGCTGCCCCAGCAGTGCCCCAATGAGCAAAGACGGCTCGAAGTGCTTGACACGCTGCGATGAAAGCCCCAACCCTTGCAAGAACGGCGCAACCTGCCTGCCAAACCTTGCTGTGGCAAACGCGACCGCCAATTTCAACTGCAGCTGCCCGCCAAATTACGTCGGGGCGCTGTGCGACACCCGGCTCAGCACCTGCAACACCTCCAACCCTTGTGAGTGGCTGCCACGGCCGACAATGCAGTCAGCCTGGGCTGTGGCCCTGCTGCGCTGGTCAGTGGCTGTGCGCTGGTATGTAGGACAGTGGTGGCTGTTTGTTCCAAACTTTTGACTTTGTCCAGCAACTCCAACGTCTTTGACCCCTGTATGTGTGCGTTATGGCGGCAATGTAGCGGCACAGACGTCTGACTGGGCAGGTGTCAGACTGCGGCCTCCACCGGACGGCCGAGCCTGGCTGCATGCATGTGGGTCAGTGCGTGGAGCACCTGCGCATGTCTGCGTGTTCTTTACGTGTTCACTCGTTGCCTGTGTGTGCATCAGAGCTCTGCATCAGCCTCGCACACCCAACACAAGCGCAAGCAGCGGCCGGTCATTCTGTCGACACTCTACACCAGTCCACACCGTGTGAAGCGCTCTCTGCTGTGCCCTGCCCGTCCTGCTGCCGACGCTGCAACGCTGCAGGCCGGAACGGCGGCGCTTGCATCCCCACGCCAGGCTACACCCCAGGTGCGCGCATGCGGTTGACGCCCTGCAAGCGGTGACCCCCGCACTTGACAGCTGCACTGCGCGGCACACAGCCTCAGGATTGCCTCGAGCAGAAGCGTGCAAGTACTGTCTGCCACTGTCCTGTCATCTGCTCATCCCAGTTCCAACTGGCCACCAAGGGCCTGCGGCCTGCTTGAGCACTTTGCGCGCGCCGCTGCAGCAACACCACCGCCGAATCGCTGAACCATGACTACTGCGTGGAGTAGGAGCAGAAGGTGCAGAGCTGCACCCGCTCCCCAGGGTTTAGGGTTCAGGTTGAGGTTTAGGGTTACCTAAACCCAAAACCCTAAACCCTAAAATGGAGTTGCACCCGCTCCCCAGGGAGCGTGCCCTAGCTGCAAGTGGGCAGGGACAGACACGGAGCATGGCGAGCCGGATGCTGGCGGCACACTTTGTATTACGTGCCTGCTCTAAAGCCTGCTCTGATGCCTGCTCTCATGCCTGCTCTAATGCCCGCTCTAATGCCTGCCCTATTGCTTGCTCTATTGACGACGCGCTGACGGCTGCAGGACGCTTGTGATGCTGTTTGAGCTGCATCTGACCGCTGGCGGAAGCCCTGTCGTGTGCATCTGTCTGCAGGCAAGGCAGGCCCGGACTTCCGCTGCTACTGCAAGGCGGGCTTCAGCGGGGCCATGTGTGAGGTGGTCAAGTCGACCTGCTTGCGGCATCAAGCATCTGCAGGAACGGGGGCACCTGCGTGTGAGTGGGTAGGGCAGACTTGGCGGAGTTTTGATGCAGCCTTGTTCGCAAGGGCGGCTGCCGCAGCTACCGGTGGAGAGCTCACGCCTAGATAAGTTTTTTTACAGCTTCCAGACTTTGCTGAAACCTGCTGCAGCTGCACTGTACTGCTGCAGGGTGTTGAGCACTGCGTGTGGTTGGGTGGCGGTGCTGCAAGTGGCAGCATGGAGCTTCGTGCCCCAACACACAGCTGGGGATGTGGACCACAGCTCCTGATCCGACTGTGTGGCGGCTGCATCCTCAGTTCAACCAGGCTGACTTCGCTCGTGATGTGCTGCTGCTGCTGCTGCTGCTGCTGCTGTCGCCAGGCCCCTGCCGGGTCAAACGCCCGACTTCTCATGCAACTGCACCAAGGGCTGGGCTGGCTTGACCTGCGCAGACCGCGCCACCCAGCAGCAGCAGCAGCAGCAGCAGGACGCCTGCCAGCCGCAGAACCCCTGCCGGAACGGCGGCAGCTGCCAGCTGCAGCTGCGGCAGCCCCCAGGCTACTCCTGCAGCTGCAGCGGCCCCTTCGAGGGCCGAAACTGCGAGGTCGACCTGGCTGCTGCTGACGCGGCAGCCAACGCCGCGGTTGACGCGGCGATCGCCCAGCAGGACCAAGCCGCAGCGCTGATCGCAGACCCCTCACTGACCCTGGCGTCGTCGCCCGCGCCTCCTGCATCCGCCGCAACGGATGCCGGCAACGGCCTGAGCACATGCGACTACGAGTCGCCCTGCGGCGTCGGCGAGTGCGTTGCGGCGCCGGGCGAGGAGCCGGACTACATCTGCAGCTGCCCAGCAGGCTTCTCAGGCAAGCTGTGCCAGACCAAGGACCTGAACACCTGCGACCTGAGCCCGCAGATCTGCAGGAACGGCGGCGAATGCGTTGCTGTGGAGCTTCCGCCGAACGACTTTGAGACCCCGGACTTTGAGTGCAACTGCGCCGGCAACTACAGCGGCACTTACTGCGACGTGGCTCCAGCAGCAGCAGCGGCAGCGGCAGCCGGAGCAGTAGGGTCAGGCAGCGCGGCAGGGGGTTCCGACGGTGCAGCTGCAGCAACCGCAGCTGGCGGTGCAGCAGCTGCTGCTGTCACCAGCACCGGCACGACGTGTGCCAGCGGCAACCCCTGCAGGAATGGCGGCAGCTGCTCTCCCAAGCCCGGCGGCGTGCCTGACTACACGTGAGTGAGGTTGCGTCCTGATACATCTGAGGGCGATCAGGCTGCAGGCTGAAGCTCAGGCTGGCATGCAGGGGCCAACGCGAGCGGCGGCGTTCCCAGGAACACCAGCATCATGACACGAGGGCGACGCTGGCTTGAGCGCTGGAGGCTGTTGTCCCTGCAGGGTTGCAGAGCGGCAGTTTATTTAGCACCAACCTCGGACGTAGCTGTGTCACGTGCGTGAACGCATCTCTCCTTGGGTTTTGTAGCTGCGCCAGTCATGAGCTTTGGTAGCTGCTCCTGTGCCGACCTGGCAGCTGTGTGGCGCTGCCATCCCTGCTGCAGGGCTTGCACCGCTTCTTGACCCTGCAGGTTGTTTGCACCCCACAACGCCTGTTGCCTTGCAGCTGCGCATGCACCCCACAACGCCCCACGCCTGTTGCCTTGTTGCTGCGCATGCACCCCACAACGCCACCCGCCTGTTCACCAGCCACAAGCGCACTCTACAACTCATGGTTTGGTTCGTGTTTGCCTGTTCCTTGCTGCGCTGCAGCTGTGCATGCCCCACAGGGTTCAGCGGCCCGGTGTGTGCTGAGAAGGCCAACACCTGCAGCATCAGCAACCCCTGCATCAACAGGGGCGCATGCATGGTGAGCTGCGGCCTGTGTTGCCGCGCAAACAGGCTGCTGCTGGTGTGTTGCTTCACAAACAGCCCGCAGCCCAGCACCTGCAGCCGGTGTTGCAGTGCACAGGGATGTTGAGTTACAGCTGAGGCTTTGCGTGCAGGCAACAATGCACGCATTATCACACAGCAAGCCAGACTAGCGCCCGCTTCCCAAAAAATTGCACAAATGCTTCAACCGACACCTCTGTATCCTCTTCAAAGCGCTCAGCAACCGTGATCCTCAAGCGCTGTCCCGCGCTGTAGCCCGGTGCATGGCAGCGTGCCAGTCTTCTGCTGCAGCTGCACTGTGCCAACTCCCTTTTGCCGGTGGTCGCTCCGTCACTCTCACAGTTCTGCGCCGTGTGCCATCCTCTGCTGCTGCCCCGACCTGCAGCCGATGCCTGGCAGCGTCCCAGACTTCCGCTGCAGCTGCAGCGGCGGCTTTGCAGGCGCGCGGTGCGAGGTCGACTGCTACGCGAAGCAGCAGGTGCCGGCCCCAGCGGCGAGTCGTGCGTGGAAGCCGCGGAGCTTTTCAGCAGCAGCAGCAGCAGCAGCAGCGTGCCAGCCGGCGCCACCACCATCCCCACCACCACCACCAGCAGCAGCAACGGTGCAGCTGTGGCATGTGGAGCTGCTGCTGGGCGCGTATGTAAGTCTGGGGAGCCCTGCAGGTCCAACGCGGATTGCGAGTCTGGTGACTGCAAGGTGTTCGCAGCCCTGGACAGCATCCCTCGCTGCAGCTGCCCGGCCGCCTCGTTCATCTTCTTGGTGCCCGGCGCCGCCCCAAGGTGTGTCAGCCAGGCGGAGATGTGCAGCAACGGGGTGCGGGACCCGTACGAAGGCGACACGGACTGCGGGTTCTACTGCCAGAAGCTGTGCGGGCTGGGGCAGGCCTGCCGGGGAGGCTATGGCTGCTCCAGTGGGCACTGCAGCTTGCAGACGGGGAGGTGTGGCTGCTCCCCGGGTACCAGACGCGCGATGGCGTCACGTGTGTGCCCAAGGTGTAGTGCATATGGTGCAGGACGCTGGCAGCGTGTGGTGGCGCAGTCGCCGCCACTGTGCTCTTTTATGCAGAACAAGGCATCTGCTGCCGCGAAACGGCGGCGTTGTGCATCATGGCAGTGTTTGCATCGGTTTGGCGCGAATCATTGTGTGTTAATAGAGAGACGGTGGATATTTGCTTGCACTGGATCGGTGCATCATTGGTGATGTCGGATGCATGTTGACATGCAACGTTGCGGTGCTGCCAGGTGCACACTGTTTGGTGATGCACCCGTGAGGGTTTGTACGCTGCACACGCCTTCACACGATTTGTTGACAGCACCAATGCCTTCAAGCACCAACAGTATGCTGATAACACCCATGCCATGCATGGCACAGCAGGTGTGTGTGTCAAGCAAGTCGCATGCATGGTGTGTCCCGAGGGGCACCGCAAGGTGCAATGCAGCATGAGCAGACTGCTCTTCTTCACATGATGTCACGCGATATATCGTGCGAAGAGCGCCCGGGGTGGGCCAACGTGCTTGCCCTTAAAAGAGCATCAGAGAAGCAGCTAGATGCATAGCATGCGTTGCATGAGTTGTTGCCTATGAACGACCTCTGGAAGGGGTGACGAGCACGTCAACTGAACGATGGCAACGCATGGACCCAATGTTATTGTTTGCCCTGCTAGGTTACAGTGTATGCGAGCTACTGTAAGTACAGCTTGGTCAGAGGTTTGCGATGATGTGAACCTTCTGTAAAAAGGAATTGGTCTAGTAACAGGTGTTACTTCGGGAGCTGCGTGCTTGGCGGAGGGGTGGAATTGGGTTACAGTTGGCTCGTGCGCTTGGAAGTTTGTGGCGATTGGCATGCCGACAGTGACCGGCGGTCAACAGCGCTGCTGAGCTGATAGTTTATCCGAGAAGTTCCTAAACACTATGTACTGCACATCCAGGCTTCAGCGTGCAGCTGTTCACATGTCGCACCCTGCGCCTGGAAAGGCTGCGCGGGCTTTCGTGGCGGTTGGCATGCTCGGCATATGCCGAGCGTAACCGGCGGTAATCAGCGCTGCTTGGCTGGTAGCCTATCCAACGACTTAAACCACGTATTTCAAATTTGGGTTTTTATACGCAGCTCAGCTCAGCTGCGGCAGCTGCACACATGTCGCACCCTGCGTTTAGAAGCTGCACCGGTTGTCGCTGCGGTTGGCATGCCGAAAGTAACAGGCGGTAACCAGCGCTGCTTGCTTGGTTGCCTAATTTTTGAGTTTGCTCCATATGCTGTACACTTTGGCTTTTGCATGCAGCTGTACATATGTCGGCGATGAATGTCGCCCAGCGTGTGGAAGCTGCCGCAGTCCGGGACTTTCATGGCGGTTGGCATGCGGAAGGTAGCAGCGAAAATCAGAGCTGCTTGGCTTGTTTCTATCCAAAAGTTTCACACTATGTGCTGCACATCCGGGATCTTGCATGCAGCTATACACATGTCGCACCCTGCGCCTGGAAGCTGCACGGGCGTTCGATTCGTGGCGATTGGCATGCCGACAGTGACGGCGGTAACCAGCGCTGATTTGCTTGCAACCTGTTCAATAGGTATTATCATTTAAAACGTGCTGCACATTCAGGCCTATGCATGCAGCTATGCACATGTCGCACTCTGGGAAGCTGCACGGGGGTGCGTTGCGGTTGCCATGCCGAAAGTAACAGCCGGTGATCAGCGGTGCTCAGCTTGTTGCAAATTCAAAAATTAAGTTGTGTGCTGTACATTAAGGCTATACGCAGCTGCACACATGTCGTACCCTGCGCCTGGCAGCTGTACCGACTTTCGTGGCGGTTGGCGTGCCTAAGGTAACGGTAATGCGGTAATCAGCACTGCTTGGCTTGTAATCTTTAATCAAAAGTACCTTTTCAATCTGCTGTACATTAACGTTTTTGCATGCAGCTATACACATATCGCACCCTGCGCCTGGAACTTCCAGGCTGGAAGCTGCTCGGACTTTTGTGGCGGTTGGCATGCCGAAGGTAACAGGCGGTGATCAGCGCTGCCCTGGCTTGTTGTTCGTCCAAGAAATACTCTTTTCTATGTGTATCACAGCAAGGTTTTTTGCATTCAGCATTACACGCGTCGCACCCTGCGTCTGGACGCTGCAGGCACTTTCGTGGCGGTTGGCATGCCGACAAAAACAGGCGGTAACTAGCGCTGCGTGGCTTGTTGCCTATCCATGGTTTTACACAATATCTGCACATTCAAGTATCGCATGCAGCTATTCACATGTCCCACCCGGAAGTTGCGCTGACTTTTGTGGCGGTTGCCATGCTGAAAGTAACAGCAGGCCGTGACCAGCGCTGCTTTGCTTGTGAAGAAGAAGAAGCACTCTAGCATGTAAAGGCAAGCAAGTGTCACCCTACCCCTGCTTGTAGCCTGTCCGAAGTGCTGCGTATCACAGTAGGGCCTGAGAGGTTACCAGCCATGTTGGGTATAGCACACCTCTGAAGTCACTGCTTCATACTGACCGCACCAAATTTTGTGCTGCTGGGCGACCCTCCCACCATACTGGGATGCGTGCTGAGGCACCAACTACATGAGCCATACGTATGATGAGGTATACTTCATGATTGGCGACTTGAAACCTGACTTGAGGGGCACTACTTGAGCTGGACCGGAAGCCCTGGGCAAGCACCTTGGGTTGTCTGCCTGAAAGGCCGTATACAGTACAACATGGTGATGCAATTGTTCAACAATAAGTTAGGTACAGCTGTACACCTCAAGCTGTGGCGACATGCATTTGATGAGGCCACGAGGCACCACAGCATATGCTGTCTGCGCAGACATGCATCTGCGCGCAAGACAACATGTAGATGTTCTTGAAACAACCTGTTGATGAGGACAGACGATGCGGCTGCCAGAACAATGATGCAACAAAGCAATCCCAATGCAACTGGAAACTCCCAGCAGCACGATTTGCAAACACAAAGCAGGCCAGACTTTTTGTACACGACATGGCGCAGAACACCACATGCCTGCTGGTCATACTGATCCGGCCCTTGTGGCTGTCAGTGCAAGGTCATTGAGCATCCAGCGCTAGACAGGTGCGTCACTCGCAGTACTTAGTTCTGGCAGCAGGCTGCTGCGGCCTTCCTGTTCCTCAACAAGCCCAGCAATGACGGTTTAAGCTTGGTGATGCGATGATGTGTGCAGTGGAGTACTAATGCGCAGCGCCTGCTGGCATGAGCTATAGCTAGTCCTTCGACACAGGTGAATTGGCAGCAAGCCGCACCACAGCTGAACATCAGTGCAAGGTTCCAATGACGGGCACCTCCCCATGCGCTGCAGTTCCCCGCTCGCGAGCCACACCATTGCTGCTGCTGCTGCTGCTGCTGCTGCCGCTTGACCGGCCTGCTGCCACCACTTCAGAATCTGAATGCAGACCATCAGCTACCAGCACTGCCTTATGCTGCTGCTGCTGCTGCTGCTGCTGCTGCTGCTGCTGCTGCTGCTGCTGCTGCTGCTGCTGTGCTCCATGCTGCTCCCTCAACTGAGGCAATGCCATTTCACCGCCGTCATGCCCAGCAGCAGCAGCAGCAGCAGCAGCAGCAACACCAGCGGCTGCTGCGGCACTGCCCTCCCCACCGTGGTCACCATCCCAAGGACTGCCCCTGTTGAACCCTAATCCCTTGATACCACCAAAGCCACCAAGCCATCAACCTTGAACCCGCCATCACCAGCAGCTGTGGATTGCAGCACTGCCAGTGCTGAGTCTGTCAGCAGCCCCAGCGATTGCAGATCTTCCAGGCTGGCTGCCAGGCCAGCTGGACTCGTCTCCCAGGGATCTGCAGCCTGATCCTCAGGCAGTGACAGAGCCAGGCTGGGCCCTGAGGTGTCAGGCTGGCCCTGAAGCTCCGCACTAGCCGCTGACGTGTAGGAGAACAGCGTGGTGGAGGTGGCCATGATCAGCGGCCAGAGAGACTTTGGGTCTCTGGGCTGCTGCTGCTGCTGCTGCTGATCATCCCAGCATTCTGACCGCGGCTGTGGTGAGCCAGCGCCAGCATAAACGGCCTGCTGTCCTAGTGGCTGCTGCCCCTGCTGCTGCTGCTGCTGCTGCTGGCCAAGGCTGCCACCAAGCAGCGGCAGCAGGTACCTGCTGCTGTGCATCCACTGCTGCAGCATCTTCTGCATTGCTCAGCAACCTGCTGAACCACGACGGCCTGGTGCTTGACGGCTGCTGCTGCTGCTGCTGCTGCTGCTGGATCGTCGGCAACTGCACTAGCTGCGGCGTCACTTGCTGCCCGTCTGGCCGCTGCCAGAGCACGGCACCTTCGCCGGGCAACAATCCTGCAGCAGCCACTGCTGCTTCTGCCGCATCCCCCTCGCCTCGTTGCCACAGTACGCCGCCGGCAGCAGCAGCAGCAGCAGCAGCAGCAGCAGGCAGTGCTGCTGCCGCAGCATCATCGCGCTGCCACAAAATACCTCGACCAGCAGCAGCAGCAGCAGCAGCAGGCAATGCTGCAGGCGATGCTGCAGGGGTAGGCAGCGGCAGGGTGCCCTGCTCCTGCGGGCGGCCCTGCTCATCCTGCCGCTGCCACAAGATGCCAGGCCCTGCAGCGGTGCTGCCGCTGCTGCTGCTGCTGCTGTATGCTTCTGCCGCTGGTGCAGCAACCCACTGCGCTGCTGGAACCAACGGCACAAACGCTGCTGCGCCTGCTGCATCGTCAATGTCGACGTTGTCTAGCAGCTGAACCTCCTTCTGCTGCTCACCTTGGCTGCTGCTGATGACGCAGCCACCACGCCAGCACCGCCTGCAGCAGCACCTGCCTCCTCCTCTGTATCAGCAGCGACTGCGGCACTTCCTCCTCCTCCTCCTCCTGCTGCTGCTGCTGCTGCTGCTGCTGCTGCTGCTGCTGCTGCTGGTGGCTTCTGGCCATCTACCACTGCATCGGCGACGACATCAGCAGCGGGGCTGCTGCCATCCTGAGCACCTGCCGAGTCAGCATCCTCCTGCGACAGCTGCTGCAGCAGCCCATTCAGCTTGCTGCTGCTTGCCAGCTGCCCGTCAAGCAGCGGCTGCAGCACGCTTGCCAGCAGCAGCGCGGCGCCACCTGCTGCTGCTGTGAGCCCGACAGCTGCTGCTACTGTGGGGCCCTGGTCCTCGACAACAGCTGCAACCGACTGGCCGACGTCGTCCCTGCAGATGCAGCCAATGAAGGCGACGGCGATAGCTTGTTTCACACAAGTACAGGTGTCTTCACATTGTGCAGTCATAGGTTGCCTGGCAGTGTACAAGAATATGACGGAGCTGGCTGCCTGCCTAGATGCCTTCACGGAGTCAGCCAAAGCATACATGCCGATTGCGCACCCGCACTGCACAGTTGCTGACAACACTTGAAACAACTCTGGCCGGCACGTGCAGCGCTGCAAAATGTGAAAGACTGGTGCCGACCATATTGAGACAACGGCGTGACACACACACGAGCACACCCACTGCATGAAGCACCATGTTACAATAACATTGGAGCATTATCTTGTAACATGTTTGTAGCACCTGCCCGCCCTCCATGCAGCCACGCCATCCCCAATAGCGCCAATCGCCTCTTCAGCAGCCTGCTGGGCTGGCTGCAGCAGCCCTGATAGCACTGCACCAACGCCACTGCTGCTTTCGCCAGCTGCACCTCCTGCGGCTGCTGCGGCGGCGGCTGTGCCATCCTTGGATGCACCCGACAGCAGCAGCCCACTGCCAGCTGCTGCACCAGGTGGAGCGCTGCTGCTGCTGCTGCTGCCTCCTCCCAGATTCAGCGGCCACTGCAGCAAGCCCTGCAGCCTGCCTGACAGACCACTTTTGCTGCTGCCGCTGCTGCTGTCACCAGCACCCGCAGCTGGTGCTGCATCTGTGCAGTTGTAGCATCGCCACTGCTGCTGCCTAACTTGCCGAAAAGCAGGCCTCCCGTCACATCCTCCTCTCCTGTATCTGCATCATAATCCTCATCCTCTTCCTGGTTCAGCTGCTGCTGCTGCTGCTGCTGCACCAGCTTGTCGGCTAAGGCATTGCTTGCAGGAGCACCTTCATCAGCATAAGAAGCAGCAGCCGGCACTTCAGTCCTGCTGATGGCTTCGCCGCAGCTGATGGGCTGACTGATGGTGAGTCTTCTGCCGCCATTGGTGCGCTGCCGCTACCCCGGCTGCCAGCTGCTGTACGGTCTGGCACAAACTGCTGCTGCTGCTGCTGCTGCTGCTGCTCCTCGATGCCGCTGAACATTCCGCTTGGCCGTTCCTCCTGCAAGCTGCTGCTGCTGCTGCTGCTGCTAGTGACTGCAGGACTGCCTTCCTCTTCCACAGCAGCAACCTGCGGCACCTGCTGCTGCGGCTGCTGTTTGTCACTGCCAACGAAACCTGCAGGCCATGTCGCCTTCCAGGGTAGCAACCCTGGAAGCCTGCTGCTGACACTGTTGCCTCCCCCACTGCCGTTTGCTGCTGCATTTCCAGCATCATCAGCAGCAATAGCGTCAGTGCCACCGCTCTCAGCTGGCGCAGGCAGCGGTGGTGCTGCCTGCAATGTGCTTTGCCCAAGCGACCACAGCTGTGAGAGGCCTTTGGTAAGCACGCCGCCAAGCTGACCTGGCAAGGCCTGTGCCTGCTGCTGTTGCTGCTGCTGCTGCTGCAGCAACTGCTGCTGGCGGCTCATGACATCAGCAAAGAGCTGCGGGGCTGTGGTCTCCTGAGAGGAGAGCAGCTCATCAAGCAGCTGTACCAGCTGCTCATTTGACAGCTGATGGAGCCTGCAGCAGTTGGTGTGTTGCAAGGTTACATAGGAGCTAATTACATGAAAACAAACTGATGCATGCAAAACAGACGCCTTCACTGCAAGATAACTGTAAACGCCTGCTCACATGCATGGATATGACAGGGACACATCCTTGCGGCTGCCACTGCCAGCTGCGCAGCTGCAGTTGGCCAAGCACATGCGGCTGCAGACATGTGCTATGCTTACCGCTCCTTGAACTCGTTGGTGAGCAGTTTCTCAACACGCTGGCGATCCAACACCAGCACCCCCGAGGACGCAGCATCGGTTGATGGCCTATACACACAGGGTCAGCAGCAGCACCCTTGTCAGCAGTGGACCAACTTTTCAGATCGCAATGACTTTGGCATCAAAAAGCTGACGAAGCAAGCTCCATTATAGTTATATCGCACCCGTACGGCGCAAGCAGGCCAGCTGCTGCCGGGCTCGCCAGCAACAGCTGCAGTCCGACACTGGCCGCGAACGCTGCCTGCAAAGCTGCTCTCGTACTGTCAATGTCGGAGATTTTTCTGTTACTGTATCTACTGCTGCTGCAGCGTATCCTGCAAGTGTACGGCCTGGCACCAGCAGACAGGTGGTGCGGCCTGCTGCTGCATGATTTGTGAAGTTGCATCATGCTTTGCTTGATCAGCTAGTAGCATGCTGCATCAGCATACGCCCTGCAGTCAATGTGCAGTACTGGTGCATCACAATGCCGTACTTAAAGCTGCCAATGTCACCCAGGAATGACAGTGGCCATCATGCATGCTACCTCCTTCAGCATGTCATACCCTGGCACATGTTTGGAAGAAAATCTTAAAGCTGCATGATTATGGCGTTCCTGCAGCTAGATGGGAAAGTAGATTTTCCTCAAGAGTTGATGGCGGACAAAACCCACGTACGTGCACGTACCAAAACCAAAGTGGGTTTACAAGGGCTTGGAGTTGAAACTGTCACCAGCAGACATGCTTGTCTTCTAGACTTCTGTCACCAACAGGTACAGGTCGTTGATACTGTCACAGCGTGATGCCCCGGGGGCATCCAGAGCACCTGTTGTGGTTGGCCGTGACTGACTGTGCAAACAACACGGCTTTTTTGGAATGAATGTGTAATAATGTCATCCAGCTGGTGAGCACATGTCTAAAATCATGCAGCACAGCTGTGCTATGGTTGCTGCTTTGTGCTTTGTTGCTATTTGATGCGCTGTCACCCTGAAGCGGACCCTGAGTCCCTTCTTCTTCTCAGGCTGTCGCTCAGGCGATTGGCGAAGCTAATTAGTCTTTCTCTGCTGTTTCTTCTGATGACGATTATCTTTCTTTTACGCGCCCCCTCTCCTCCCTCCCCCCCTTCCCCCCCAGCCTTTTGTTGGCCCCTGATAGGGACTCCCATTTCTTTGTTGGGTGGAGCGTGTAATGTGCACAACACTGCTGGCCTCAACAAAGTACACCTGTCGTCACTGATGCGTTTTCGTCTGGGTGCACATGACTTGCGCGTGGCTACTGGTCGGTGGGAGAGGGCTGGCAACTGCTTGCTACCTAGACGTCAGCGGCTTTGCACCCGATGCGCTGCTGGCCAGGTTGAGGATGAGTTCCACGTGGTGTTTGAGTGTGATGCTTACGAGCTAGTCCGGGAGCGTTTTTGGTGTCTATTTGATGAGTTCGGTGGTTGGCAGAACCCAAATGCCTTAGCAAACCCACGCGGGCGATGTCTGGCAGACTTCATGCGGCGAAGACAGAGTAGGGTTGCTGCTTTCATACACAGTTGCTTACTGGTACGTAGCGATCCAGAGTTGGCACATTTGTTGCTTCCCAGTGATGGCATTACTAGTAGTGCTTCTGAAGTTACCGATTCTCTGAGTTCTGAGCTCTCTGAGCTTGTTGAGGTTGCGGTTTCTTCCGGTTGATGGTCTTCTTTTGAGTTTTGTGGACCCCATGAGCCTTGTTTGGCTCCTTTGCGGGTGGGCCAGTGGCCCTACTTTGGTAATTCGGTAACGCAATGTAGTCGTTCACCAATAATACAATAACCACGACCACGCCGCTGAGGGCTACACGGAGGATGAGGAAGATGAGCTTGTGCCTGCCTCCGAGGACGTGGAACAGCAGCCCGCAGGCACTGAGCAGGCAGCACCTGCTCGGCGCAGCACAGGTCAGCAGCAGGGCTGCAGGCACAGCCAACGCTCCAACAACACCAGGCCCAGCCGCAGGACCCTGCAGCATCGCCGCCACCGCCCCAACAGGACACCGGTGCAGCCAGGTAGCAGTGGATTGGTGTGCGGCGTCCTCAATGTGAACAACATGCCTAAGGCAGGTCAAAGCCTGGTGGAAGTTTGCCAATTACTCAAAGATCTGCGCTGCGACATCATGGGCTTTGTGGAAACCAAGGAGGCGCCAGGGAAGCTGCGGCCTGCCGATCTCATTCCGGGCTACACATACATCCGTAAGGCCAGGCCTCTTGGGGAGAATGGGTGTGCCAGTGGTGGTGTTGCGGTTGCTGTGCATGCCGCTGTTGCCAATGCTGTGAAAGTGTTTGCTTGTGCTGATCAGCAATACGAGGATGCACTGTGGCTAGTGATGCCAGGGCAGAATGGTGCTCCTAAGCTGTTTATTGGAGTGGTGTATATGCCTGATATGAACAAGCATGCGCCAGTGAGGAGGGCTGCTTACTCAGCGCTGCAGGAGGACCTCGCATACCTGTCGAGCAGAGGCTCTGTGTTGATCATGGGTGACTTCAACGCCAGGGTCGGGCAAGGTGCAAGCCCCACAGATCGCATTGGCATGCATGGCGAAACAACCACAAACAACAATGGTGAACTCCTTCTCTCGCTGCTCAATGCCGTCAATCTCTACTCACTGAATGCCCGCACAGCACCCACCTCTCCCCACCAGCACATCACATGTGACAGGTCCCACAGGGGCACCGCGCGGAGGTCCCTCAATGACTACATCATTGCGTCTGCTGACATTGCTATGCCGTGCCAAGCAGCCGCCAGGCCAACAGCCAAGGTTGGGCCATACACAGTGGGTTCTACTGACCACCTGCCAGTGTCTGCTTGCATTCAAAGGCCTGTGGCAGGTCGCCCTGCAAAACAGGTCAAGCTGCGCCTCAATGCACAGCCGAATGATTTCAAAATGCGCAATGGGGAGCAATCGGCCGAACTTGAGGCGTACCAGGAGGCCCTGGCACAGCTGGGCGCTGCTTATACGTCCACTATTACCGTGCTACAACAGCAGGTTTCTGCAGCTCAACTTACGGCCAATGCTGCAGTACAACAAGCACATGCGCAGCTGCTGGGAGCGCTTCGTCAGGCGGTCAATGCCAGTTTTGGGTTTAAAAGGGTCTGGGTTGGCAAGTCCTTCCCGTGGTGGACACAGGAGCTGACAAATGCTGTGCAGGCCAGGGTGCAGGCCTTTACACAGTACAGGGAGTCCGGCCTTGTTGCAGACTGGGATGCATTTGATCAGCAGCGCAAGGCTACTGCACAGCTTATCAAAGCAGCTGAGAAGCAGCACAAACAGCGATGCGAGCATGCAATCACTGCAGCGTACAGAGACCGCTTAAATGATGACAGCACGCTTGGGGAGAAGGATATGTGGCAGCTTGTGCGTCGCCTGTGCCCTAAGCATGTCAGCGAGGCCGTGTACAGTGTCATGCAGCACCCCTCAGGACAGACGGCTTCAACCCCTGCAGAAAAAGCAGATGCATTCAAATGCCACTATCAGCGTGTTGGTAGCCATGCAGCGTTTGCCGCCGCAAACCCCCAGTTCGACCCAGCGCACATGACACAGGTTGCCGCCAATGTACAGCAGTACCTTCATGACTCAACCGCACCTCATGCTGCCCCACCCTGCCCGCTGGACTTGCCCATCACTGCCGCCGAGGTTTCTGCATGCTTGCAGCGTCTACGCACAGGCAAAGCTGGCAACCCTGCAGAGGAAGGCATTGTCAACGAGCTTTTGAAGTACGGAGGCAACACAGTTGCAGACATGCTGCTGCAGTACTGCAGCCTCATGTGGCAGCTTGAGCAGGTACATCAGGTGCCGGGGACAGTCGTCAGCATGCCTAAGAAGGGCGATCTGACAGACCCAGGCAACTACCGCGGCATCACCCTGCTCAGCGTGCTCTATAAGTTCTACACCAGCGTCCTCAATCAGCGCCTTATCAAGTTTGCAGAGGGCGAGCAGCAGGAGCAGCAGCAGCAAACACAAGCACAGCAGCAGCAGCAGCAGCAGCAGCAAGGCCAGCATTCAGCACAACAGCAGCAGCAGCAGCAGCAGCCACGCGCAACTGCTGCTACAGCAGCAGCGGCGCCGCTGCTGCACGAGAGTCAGAACGGATTCCGCCCCAAGCGCAGTTGTGCTGACCATCAAAGCGTGCTCAGCGAGGTCCTTAATGGCAGGAAAGCTGAGGGAAAGGAGTCATATGTGTTGTTTGTTGACACCTTCAAGGCATTCCCTACGGTCTGGCTTGATGGCTTGTTCCAGAAGCTGTGGGATAAGGGTGTGCGTGGCAAGATGTTCCGTGTCTTGTACAACTTGTATCAGGGCGCGCAGCGTGTGGTGTCTCATGAGGGTTGCACCACGGATAGGTTCACCTGCGACCTTGGCCTGCATGAGGGTGATGTTATTTCGCCCACACTGTACCTGTTGTTTATCGACGACTTGCTGCGTGACGTGCATGCAAAGCACCCTGGCGTTACCCTCATGGGCCCCAGTGACGAACCTGCAGGCCAAGTTGTGGCAGCCATGCAGGCTGATGACTTTGTTGCTGTCTGCGGGTCTCTGTCTGAAGTACAGGCTGTGGCTGCAACTGTTTACAATTACAGTTGCCAGTGGCGCTTCAAGCTCCACAGCTTGAAGTCTGCCGTCATGCATGTGCTGCCAGCAAGACAGACCAGCCAGCTGGTCGACTCCGGCATTGTTTGGAACAATGTCCCTGTGCCTGTTGTATCGGAGTACTGCTATCTTGGCCTGTGGTTCAACAATACCTGTACATGGACCACACACTTTGAGAAGATGCTGGCTAAGGTGCAACGTGTGAAGGGTGCGCTCATGCCAATTTGGAAGAGCCGCAGCATCAGTGTGGAGGTTAAACGCATACTGTTGCTGACGTGTGTCCGTTCCATTGTTGAATATGGCAGTGAGGTTTGGTTTCCGTCCACAGCTAGGCAACTGCAGCTGATTGACAAAGTGCAGACAGACATCATCAAATGCGCAATGCGCTGTGGCAAGGAGCGCCCATGCTCTTCAGCTCTCTTGGCAGAATGGGGTGTGAAACCGTTGCATATGTGGCTTCATCAGAGGGCTTTGGAGTACTACTACAGGATTCAGCGTATGCAGGGCGTTCGGCTGCCAAATCAAGTGTTTACAGCTGATTGGAGGCGTCCTAGTGGTGCTGTGGCGGTGACACCGTGGCACAAGTATGTGCAGAGCCTGCTGTGCAAGTATGGTGTGAATGTTGTGACCGCGGAAGGCAGAGCCAGTGCGTGCAAGAGCCATGTCAACAAGCAGGTCAGGACACTACATGCTGAAAGGATTGCATGTGAAACGTTGGAACACTCCACTCTGAGTCGGTATGTGGCTCATGTGCATCCCACTCATGTTGATGCTATGGGTTTCAGGAGGCCTAGGCCGTACTTGCGTTCAGTGGCAATTCCACGTGGTATTGAATTGCTGTTGCGTGTTCGTATGGGTTGTCTGTGTGTACATGAGCGTACTAGTCAGTTTGGCGGTCGCAGAGCTAACTCCACCTCAGGATGTCCTTGTTGTGGTGCAGAAGTTGAGTCTTTGTCACACTTCATGTTTGATTGCCCTGCTACTTCTGCTCAGAGGGATGATATGTTTGCTGAGATCAGATCCCTGCCTGGTTGCGCTGAAAAGTTTCGCAGCGTTTTGTCCATGGCTGATTCGTCAATCAAGGTGTTGCGTTTTGTATCTGATAATATTTGGGGCAGTTCTGGAAGATGTCTGATGGTGTCACCGTGTATTGCTGCTTTTCTTGTCAAGTCTTGGGATGTGCGCAATGCATGCAAACATTCTGGAGCAGTGCTCCCTCCTCTTTCCGCCCCGGTGGGGCGCGGGGCCGATGGCGCTGATGCTATGGCTTGAATGAATAATATGATGATGATGATCGTTCACCAATAAAATGTTGCAGCAGCACATGTGCTCATGTACACGAGCTGTTGCTCATCCTGCAGCAAGTGCTGGTGCTCAGCAGCCTGCAAGAGCAGCCGCAGCGGCTGCCCCTGATGCTTTTTGTTACTGCCTGGTGTGTGCAGTTCATCTGGTAGTAATAAGTAACTGACCGTGTCGCACATGCTTCGCACACCAATGAAAATGGGCAATTTGACAGTTGCAGTTCACTTCAGGCTGTCAGGATCCATTGACAGGTTCATAGAGAAGTCACTTTTCAGCTGCTGCACAACCATTGTCAGCACCCACGTACACTCAGGCAGTGAGTGTCTAAGAAATGTAGTACAAAGTCTCGCACACGACGACTCACACCACTGCCGCACGTGCCTTCAGGGTTTCAACAGCTGCTGCCACTGCCTGCTGCCGCTGCTGCCTCCAGCGCCTGAGCATTCCAAGCAACAACCCGGCCTCATCACCAGGTGCTGGCTGCGTGGCAGCTGCAGCAGCATCGCCCTCCACTAGTGCCGCTGCCAGCTCTGTGAGGCGCTCGGCTTCAGCAGCTGCCTGCTTGGGTGTGCCTGCAAACAATGACCCACAGGCGCTCGCGCATTGGCAGGCTGCTGTGGGTGATGGTTCCGCGTAGCTGAACGCTGTACTGTAAGTTTAGGCAGGCTTCCAGGCGGACGGCTCAAACAGCATTCTGCACATGCTGCAACAGCTCGCTGCAGCTTTGACCCGTGAGAGCTTGCATGTTCAACAGGTACCACTGCTACCCTCCGCCACTCCAGCAGTTTAACATTCCGTACAATTGCGTCAGACACCATGCATGCTGCAGCTCTGTGTCATGGAAGCCTTATCAGACCACCTGGCCCCTGCGCGACTGGCCTCTGTGCCACAGCAAAGTAGTTGGCATACCTGCAAACGGGGGTGGTGGGCCCTGCTCCTCAAGCCGGTACTCCCATGGCCTCTCAGCAGCTGGCAAGTCATGCCGGTCAACGGCACTCAGCTCCAGCTCTGCTTCTCCGCGCCGGCAGCGGCCTTGCCCGCCGCCTGCTGGTCACTCAGCACAAAGCCGCGCTGCAGCAGCGCTCTGTCAGGCAGCAGATAGGCTTGTGCCAGGCACACCTCCTCGCCTGGTGCAGTGTCAGCCCCGGCCTTCCAGTAGATGCACAAATCATTTGACGATGTAACAGCGGCATCGTGACTTGCGCTGGGCGTGGCATGAATGGGGCCACAGCGGTGCACAGCCAGGCGGTTGGTGCAGGCTTTGTGATGCTTGGCAAGGTCCACAAACGGAATCATGAAGGCGCCTTCGGTGTGTAACTCAAACACGCGTGTGGCAATCTGCAGTTGTGTGCAGTCAGTAGACAGCAGCAGCAGTGACAACCAGTGAGTTCACCAGTATCATTTGGGTGTTTGGCAAAGAACATGGTAGGCTGCTCTGTGTGCTGCTTGTCCAGCATGCTCCGAGCTCTGTGAACCAATTGCAACCGCATGCGCTACATTAGCAGCTGAGCGAGCGGTTGCGGTGGCTTGTGGACTCCTAAGCTGAGTGCAGCACTCACCAAAGACAGCACGTGCAGTACATCCCCAGACGTCATCTTTGCCTTGGCCAGGATATCCGGGTTGTCTTGCAGGAACGCCGCGATATCGCCACGCATGTCAGCAATGGATTTTTCCTGCGGAACACAGCAGCATGACACATGGTTCAGGCAAGAAGGGTGTCGCATGGGTGCTGAGGACCTGGCCTGCAAGCGCCTCTGTTCACATGCTGCTTGATGTGCCCTGAGCAGATGCCACGGCCTGCAAGGCTATTTGATACAGATTGCAGCTACCGCAGCTGCTCCTGCCATCTGCCAACTTACCGTGGCTGCATGCTGAAGTAGCGGCAGGTACTGCAGCGGCATGTTGTAGTAGGAAAATACGCTGCCGTTGGCTGGCAGTACGTCCCAGTAGGGCCTCCAAGGGCTGGCTGGGTGCCGCATGTCTTTCCACAGCCTGGGCACTTCATCCTGCAGGGACGGACAACCACAGAGCAGGTTTCATGGGCAAGCACCACAAAGAAGGCGCAGACAGCAGAGCAACATTCAGCTCATCACGGGCTGCTTGGGTTGCACGGGTGACAGCGTCAGTCTAGGGCCTGGGGTTTTCATCCTGCAAGCGCAGTTCATGGTAGTTAGGGGTTGCCGATCGCATGGGGAGGGGTAAGTTCACTGACCAAAGTCTTGCGAGTGCTGGCTGGGTGGCTCATGCCTTTCCACATCTAAGGTGCCTGAAGGCTCCAACCTGCAAAAATACAACTTTCAACATGTAAACATGATTATGTTGCAGCGCACTTACATTACAATTACAACCAAAACAGCAGCCAGCCCAGGCATACATGATAAACGTCAACGACAAGGCAGAATAAGCGCACAATTCCTCCGCGCCCAAAGCGTCGCAAGGCGCAATCTGCGTCAGCAGCCTGATTTGCTGAAGTGCCTTACCATCAGGTCTCCAGTGTTGATGGGGATGGTCGTGTTCAGTGGGATGACTGCAAGTTCTGCCCTGCTGCAACGGAGCGGCGGCAACTAGGCTGTGGCTGCCGCCTGCCTGCTTGATCTGCACAGCTGTGTTCAGCTGCAGCACAGCAACGTCCCGTGACATGGCATGTTCAGGGCAGCAAACAGGCACAGGTGTTAGGACCTGTAAGAGGAAGGTTGCAGCTGTGCAGCAGGCTGGCTTTGAATGAGATCGGCACCAACTGCACCACCTGTGATCCACTGTCGGCAGAGCTGCCTGCCACGCAGGAAAAGCCTCCACAGTGTCTGGTGTCCGTCCAGCTGTCAACTAATGCTTTCTCAAGGAACAAGCTGCCTACCGTACTGCATTGCTTGCTTAACAGTCAGCACAGAGCTGAGCTCAGCAGCTAGTCTCCTTCCTGAGTGCTGTACACATGCACTTAGCATGTGTGCGCAGTTGCGCAACCTCCCAGTAAAAGACACTCCGCCGTTACCTGTGCTCCATTCTCTGACAACCAGGCAGCGAAAGCTTCCACAACAGTCGGCAGCTGGCCAGCCTCAAGCTGCTGCTGCCTCTGTTTCAGCATACTTATTTCACGCTGGATTGCTTGCTGCCGCATCTCTCGCCAGCGCAGCACCAAGCCCAGCAGGCGACCGCCATCATCCTCTGCAACAGGCTGCGCAGCAGCTGCACAACATCGCCTGCCACCAAGGCAGCCGCTAGCTCTTGGAGGCGAGCCATCTCAGCTTGTGTCTCTTCCAGTGTACCTGCACGCATGCAAGCCCAATCTGTACCCGAGCTGTGAATCAGCTAGCAACCTCACCAGCCTTCCAGCGCTCTACAACAGCAGGCCCCTCGAGCCATCATGGAGGGGGAAGCGCTAGCTAGTAATCATGCTTGGTGCAGCTGACGCACCATTGAAGGGTGGCGGGCCGTACTTGTCTCCTTGCCACTGGGTCCATGCTGTTGAAACGTTGCCAGAGTCCGCCCGGTCCAGTATGTGCAGCTCTGGCATGTCAGACTGCAGAGGAAGCACGACAGGCAGATCATCAGGCACGCAGCAGTGCCAGCAGCAGCTGAAGGATTGATGTCAGAATTGGTTGGCTCTACACGACCACGCCGCGCAAACTCGTCACCACCCGACAGCACCAACCGTATAGCTTTGCAGCTGCAGCAACTGCAAAAGCATGGTGTGACCCTCCACTGGGACTGGCGGCATTGCTATGCTGCCAGGCAGGTGCACCCTGCACCGGCTCATATAATACAATTTTAATGTAATTATGTATGCGCAGGGCAGGGTGCACCCTGCCTGGCAGCACTAGTAGCGCCGCCAGTACTTGCGACCTGGTCATTACGCTCGCATCCCAAACAGACTCACCTGCAGGAATCCATACTGCACATGGTCCTGTCGTTCAGCATGAACTGGTAGAAGTTGCACACCTCCTGGCCGGGCAGCAGTAGCTGCCGGCGACCCAGTGCACGCAGCGCCTGCTCTCGTCTGTCGGGCAGGGCAGCACGACCTGGTAGTTGGGGCAGTGCCGCTTGTGATTGGCCATATCAAGCAGAGGCAGCCTGCACGGCACAGCCAGATTGGTACATCACATTACAACAACATTACATACATCCACCCATCAAGGAGTGGAAACCCCATTCAGAGCCAACAAGAGCTCAGGGGGGGGGGAAACCTCGTAGAAATTATCATCGTATCAGAATTGTAACAGGTCATGCTTGGCAAGGCATAAGTTCATGCCCGCAGATAGAGTCAGTTGAAACTAACTGATTTGTCATAGCTAGTCACTGACTTGAGCTGTGATGGCCCGTTGTACAGGCAGTACAGCAAGTTCGTATCACTGAAAGTCCACACTAGCAGGCTGCTAACCACTGCCCTGTGCACTGCTTCCGCATTGCTGCTATTGCTGCTGCTGCTGCTGCTGCTGTTCATACCAGTGCCGAATGAGTGCTGATGAGTTGTAGCTGGCGGCAAGCGCGGTTTGCTACTTACAGGAGGTTGCCGTGCTCTGCGTCTCCACCAAAGAAACGAGTGGCCAGCTGCACATGAACCGGCAGCAAAGAGGCAAAGCAGCAAGACAGCAAGACAGCAAGACAGCACTCGCCTTGAACAATGGGTGAGGCTCACTTTGTGTGCAGTGTCGTCTGCACAGCAGCAAAGCCTCCCAGTGGCATGCAGAGGGTATTCCTGCCATGCAACTCAATCCGGGAACAACCCTGTACATCAGCCGGTAGGCTTGCGTCCAACATCATGCTAGCAGCCATTGCCGCACTTGCATTAAGTTTGTGGTGGTACTCCTCAGTGCCCTTGCCAGAGTAAGATCAGCCGGCCCCGCCACCAGAGTTGCCTGCCTTGCAGCAATGCAATCCACTCACCAGTGCCCTTGCCCACTTGAAATCTTCCAGGGTCACGCCAGGCACCTGCTGCTGCAGGTCCTCCTGGTATGCCTCCCAGAACTGGTTCATGTGCCTCTGGAAGATCACCACAGACTCGACCTGCAACCCCATGCAGTGGTGGATTGCATTTGCAATCAGCGACACACATGTTCTGAGTACAGTGCGTGTTGCTTGGGTGGCACACGCAGTGCCATTTGCGGACATGTGGTCTTGCTCCTGAGAAATGGCTGTGCTCCCAAATGCCAGCATACTCACCGCCTGGTCACGTTGTGTACGGAAGTTGAGTCTCCCCTACTCCTGTGCACACAGCAGGGATTGGTCCCCGCCGCAAAAGCACAATCGGTCCCACTCACCGCCAGGTCACGTTGTGCAAGAAAGCTGAACTTCCCCTATGGACACAGCAGGTAGTGACCCCCACCGCAAAAGCATAATCGGTCCCCACTCGCTGCCAGGTCACTTTGTGCAAGGAAGCTGAACTTCCCCTACTCTTGTGCACTCAGCAGGCATGGAACCCCTGCTACAAGAGCATGGCCGGTCCCCACTCACTGCCAGGTCACGCTGTGCAAGGAAGCTAAGCTTCCCCCTACTCCTATGGACACAGCAGGTATCGAACCCCCGCCGCAAGAGCACGGTCGGTCCCCACTCACCGCCACGTCACTCTGCAGCAGCGGCAGGTACTGCTCCGGCATGCTGACCAGGGGCGACAGCAGCTCCTCACTCGTGGGCAGAGATGCAAAGTACGTCTGCATGGCGTGTGCAGGATCCGCCATCATGGCCAGCAGGTTGGCGGCAGCCAGCTGCACAGCACAACCAGAGTGCGAAGGGCAGGGGTCTTGCACGGATCAAATCAAGCGGGCGCACAGCGATTCTACAGCCCCAAGCAGCAGCCCGGCACTTGGCATGTGCCGGTGATGCGTGATGGGTGCTGCTAATTAGTCATAACTGCTGCTCGCACAGGTTCCCCAACAGGTGCCTTGGCACCTCCCCCGTGCGCTTCATGCGTCGCCCCACTAGCCACCCCGCGAATCTTCATGTTGTGGTCAGTGTGTGGAACCTGCTGGTGCATTCACAGTGTTACAGCAGCAGAGTGACCCAATCCTGGTGCCGTGCTGCCAGCAGTACCACCTGTGCGCATGCAGAGGGATGCTTGCCCAGCCGCCCAAGGCACGCTGCGACAGTGCACTCCCCCTATGAGCCTCTCGATGGCTCCTGAATGGCGTTCCCACTCCTTGATGGGTGGAGCATGTAAAGTAAAGTAAGTAAAGCATTCCATTCCAGCATCACAAAGTCACAGCTGCCCGACAGACTGGAGGTGTGGGGCCCACCTCGTTGGGACCGTTCCCGCCGTGCTTCGCCGCGCTGAAGGCCAGGTCGAGCGGCAGCGCCACCAGCAGCTCGCCCTTCTGCATGGCACGCTGCGTGAAGATGGCGCGCCCAGCCTCAGAGCTCACGTGGCGCACATCCACGTTCACCTACAAGACAGCATCGCCAGTGACACAGGACACATGAGCCAGCGGCAAGGTAAGCACGCACTCCTCGGGGACTAGGGAGAAGGGACAGCCAGCCCTGCGCTGATGCTGTGTGAGCGACAAACCAAGGAGGTGGAACAGCGCCAGAACAGCATGCAGGAGCGCGCAGTAGAACCAAGCTGAGCAGGCTGCAGCAGCATAAGCAACAAGCAATGCAGCTAGTAGGAGCTGCATGTCCGCAAAACAACACCAGGTGTTGGTGTAAGAAGCAGCAAGCTGCAGGAGATACTGCCTGGCACGCACTGTGTGCATGTGCTGCTGCACATCGGTTCTGGAGGAAACGACACGCCAGCGCCCCTCACCACCGCGCCGTGCTGCTCCACCCAGCGCACAACGTCCTGCCAGGGGTCCAAATCATCACCATCACCACCAGCAGCAGCAGCAGCAGCAGCAGCAGCAACGGCAGCTGAGGCTGCAGCTCTCTGGCTGTCAGCTGCCGCTGAACTGCTCATAACAGCAGCCCTTGCTTCAGCATCAGCCTCTGCCGCCTCGGCCTGCTCCTGCCACTCTCTCTGCTGCTTCACCAACAGCGCAACGTGCTGCTGCACTGCCTCTCGGCTCAGTCCGTATGCTGTGAGCAGCCGTTCTATCTCCGCCTCAAGCGCTGCGATGCGGCGCTGCCGCCAGACGCGCATCTGCGCAAGCAGCATGCCGCCCCTGTCGTACGGGGATAGGTTGACGGCTGCTGCAGCTTGGTGCGCCTCTATTGCAGTGAGGTTGTTGTGGCGCATAACTAAGCGCAGAACCTCTGCCAGGGCCTCTTGGGGTGTTCCTGCAAGCATAAATGTGACAGCAGCAGGCAGAGTCCCGCCGGCAGCAACTGACGCACTGTTGCACGCATGAGGTGAGAGAGTGGCAGGGGCAGCGGCGGTGCAGACATCTGCTCAAAGCAGCACCCTTGCCTGTTGCTGCGCACAGTATGTTTGTTCCTCACTGCAGACCAAGCAGTAGCAGGAAGTAAAGCCACCGCCAGCCTGCAAGCCATGACTCACCTGAGAAAGGCACTGGTGCCTCATGCCCGCTCTTGGGCGGCGCAAACGGCTGCCTGGGGTCAAAATCGTGACGGTCCATTGCATTCAACTCCGGGTGTTCTGCCCCTGCAGCGGCGGCGGCTGCTCCTGTTGCTCTCGTGTCCTGCAGCAGCACTCCATACTGCAGCAGAGCCACATCCGGCAACAGGTGCCCATAGCTAGTGCACACCTCCTGTCCTGCTGCAACATCAGCTCCTGCCGCCCAGAAGATACACAGGTCGTCCGTGTCCGCCTCGTCTTCTTCGGCCTGTTGCAGCCCTTTGCCTGCTGCTGCTCGCTTAGCTGCACTGCTTCCGGGACAGTAATCCAGATAGTCTGCGTGTGGGCAGTTGTTGTTGAGCTGGTGGTTGACCAAACCCATGAGGGGTACCAGAAAGGTGCCATACTCATAGGAGACAAGCCGGGCACTGAGCTGCAGGTTTGCAGGAAAGCAGCCAGACGCCGGGGCAGCAGGAGCGGGCACAGGATATGTGAGCAGGGGGGATGCAGGCGGTCTTTCAAACGGAAGCAAGTGATGCAAGCAGGGGTTTGCTGACCTGCGCCTGTCACATCTGAGGTGCATTGCTGGTGCTGTTGCTGCTGTCGTGTGTGAGTTCTGCCGTGGCATGACTTGTGCCTGCAAGTCAGCTGAGACTGTAATTGTTTCATGTGTTGAGCAGCGGTGTAGAGGACTGGTGCCCCCTTAATGTCTTCATATCCGATCATGCATGGGCGCTCACTACACAAAGACTACACCAGCTGCCACAGCTGCTACCAGCTGGTCTACACGAGCGACCACCCGCTTACTAGCCCTGCTGCATGCCGCAACTCCTGTAAGGTCAGACTGCTGTCGGCTGCCTCGATTGCCGGTCTGTGCGTGTCCCAAGCCGTCAGCAGCTGCGATTGGTAAGCCCTGATGCCAGCCTCCTGCAGCATCAGCAGCGGTTGACATGATCAACAATGTGTTACAGTTGCCAAACATCGCATAGATCAATGCAGGCTAGGCGCTGAGAAAGTGTCTATGCGCTGCAACGGCACTTGACTTGGTCAGTACAGGATGTGCCCCAAACCTAAGCTCGCTACCGGCGCAACATAGCAGGCAAATGGAACAGGTCAGGCACGCCTTCATACATGCCGCTGTGCAACATGCGCTCAGTTGGCGTACCAAAATGACTAAGCGTCTGAAAGCTCGCAAGCAGTTGAGGCGGCGAGCCACACAGCCTACCAACAAGCTGCACGATGTCCATCCGGCAGCACCGATACACCCTACTGACAGACAAGATGCTGTGCTTCAGCTGCTGCCACTTCTGCGGTGTGCTGAATAAATCCTCACCACTGCGGGCTCCTGGATTAGCGGCAATAGTCTGGCGGGATGCCGTATATGCCGCCAACTGCGCCCAGCGGCGGCAGTGCAGCATAGAAGGAGCGCCAGAAGCCAGCAGTGGTGCTGCTGCTGCTGCTGCTGGCGCCTGACGCTGCCTGCTGGTGCATTGCCAGCATGAGCTGCACGGCAGAGTCCTGTAGGCCACATCACAGGCATGGTGCAAGTCCACTTGCAGCGCTGGCACACATTCACTTGATTGGAACGTGCAGCTGACTAGTGAGGCAACAGAATGACCAACAGATTGGCAACGCTTTGCAGCAGCCATGACAACTGCCCCTCACCATCTCAACTGCGTCAGTGCACAGGCAGCACTGCAGGTCTCACCGCAATGCCAGAAGCGCCGCCGCCAACTTTGATCGCGTCCTTTAGGGGCATCACTACCAGAGCATCCCCTTCTTCCACGCCCCGGGTTGCATACACACCGCTTGGCGGGAATCCGGCCAGCAGAGACGCTGGCTGGACACTCATGCTGCATGTGTTGCGGCTGGCTGGATTGACTTTGCAATAGCCTCTGTCTGCAGTAGACCTGACGGTGACGTTCAACTGCAGCACAGCAGAAGGCGTACGGCCATGCATGGTGAGGTAAGGCATCACAGCCGCCTCTGCTGATGCGAGGTGTGACTAAGATGCACGGTGTATGCATCTGCGTTGAAGTAGGAGGTAGTTGGCTTCCCGCTGCATGTTCACAATCATACATAGCAAGTTGCGTATGCATGTACACACATGACAGTCGTCCCAAGAAACCCTGCATCATCAAGAGTTGTGGCACCAGACGGCTCACCTGTGCTCCTTGCCGCTCAAGTGCAACCAGGAAACCATCGTAGGCTAGCTGCGGGAGACCCAGCCCCATACTCTGCAGCTGCTGCAGCCGCTCTTCAGCTGCTTGCAGGCGCTGCAGCTGCCTCTGAAGCCGGGCTACTTCTGCTTGGATCGCCTGCAGCCGCTGCTGCCTCCATTTGCGCAGCGTTTGCAAGAAGTAGCCGTTATCATCACGCGGGTGTGGCTTGATGGCAGCAGTCACCTCGCCATCACGTTTGACCAGCGCTGATTGCAAGTGCTGCAAGCGGGACAGCTCAACCAGGATGGCAGCCGGCGTGCCTGCAAGACCAGCATGGCAGATACGTTAGATAAGTTGAATGTTGGCGATCGTACACAAACTGTAGGCCGTTGACACGGTATTTTAAAGGAGATGATGCTGGGCGACCGACTGAATTAGTTCTTTATGGCAGCTGCAGGTGGTCAGGTAGAGCTGATCATGCTGCGGCACACCAACTGGCAATCACGCACCTTCAAACACCAGCGGTCCATGCTCCCCTGCCACTCGCTCCTCCCAAGGGTCCTCAGGCTTGAAGTCGGCCCTGTCAAGCCCTGAGACAGCACACAACACCATCAAGTAAAAAAAGAAGTACTGGCTTTGCATTGGTATGTGTGGCCTGCAGCCCTTGGCGAAGTGCCGCCTGCGGATGTCAATCGTCTGTATCAGACTGTGCTTGCAGAGCAACAGCGAATGCACGCCACCATGTATGATTCTGGCCATAAAAGACGAGCGCAGCTGCAGGAGCCTCACAGCGTTTGCTGCTTGCAACAGCCGAGTGCGTTCACAGTTGTAATGACGCGGTCCTGAAGGGCCTCACCCGACAGCTGGCTTGCCACAGGGCCGGACTGCAGGAAGCCGTACTGCAGCACGCTTCTGTCCTGCAGCATGAACTGCAGCACGCACCCCGCCGCACCAGCAGACACAGGATAAGTCAACTTATATGGCTTGAGGCAGCAGATGGTCGTAAAAGCGTTATCTGCTGCTCTGGGGCAAGTTGCCACACCAGCGGCTCGTGTGCTGGATGGAAAGGCCAGCACTCACAACTTGCGCTGCGGTGGCTCTTGGTAGCTACCGTCAGCATGCATGCCTCTGGAGTGACACTGCTGTGTGGTGCCGCACCTTGTAAAAGTTGCACACCTCCTCTCCAGCAGCAAGCGGCTTTGCTGCACGCCACACAACACAGCGCTCGGTGCTGCCAGGGGCGCAGGGCTCGGGCTTGTGCGTGTGGTTGCAGTCGTTCCTGCAAGCCATCATTGCAATGATGCGGCAGGCCTGGAGGGATTAGCAAAGCGCTCAATGAGCAACAATCGTTACCAACGCACGCACGGTGATGTGGCTGTTTCATGAGTGATCGCTATCAAGAGTTTTGATACGTTGTGGCAAGCAGCGGGCCAGCAACAAAGCAGCAGAGTGCATCACACGGCAAGCAGCAATCCGCAAATTACCCTAAAACATGTTTGTTCAAACTTTGACTCACCAATGGTTTGCCATGTCGAGGAGGGGTACCAGCCGCAGGCCATCCCCCCCAAGCTCAAATAGGCGCGTCATCAGCAGCGACATCGCATAGCGCAAGTCATCTATGCTTGTTTCTGCACTCAGTGCTGCCTGCAGCTCCTGCTCTTGCTGCAGCCAGCTTGTACGCAGCTTGTCATGGTTGGCGATGATGGCCCTTTCCTGCAAGCGCAAGCACAGGGGGCACAACGGCCACGCTGTTGATTATATATATTTGAGCAGAAAGCTGCGACAAAACACAAAGGCACAGCCCTTGTAGCAAACATAGACTGCAGGTTCATGGTTGGCCTATCATCCCCCTTTCATGCAAGCACAAAGCGGCAGACGGTGAAGGAGGTGCTGGACGACTCAGCAGAAAAGAATGCCTAGCACATTGGCAGAGGCATGGATGCGAGGTCTGTCTAGAAATAAGCACACTTTACCCGATGCATGCACAGTAACAAATCTTGTTGCAATTTGCTGGTTGCCAGGTCCGCGTCATGACAACATGAACATGCATGCTTGCTGACCCTGCGTCTCACCGTGGGAGCGTTCTGCACCAGTGCCAGGTATGACTCAGGGATGCTGTGCAGCGTCCACACGTCTGATCTGCTTGGCAGTGCCTGGTAGTAGGGCTGCAGGGGGCTGCTGCTGTTGAGCATGTCTGCCCACAATTGTGCCGCAGCAGCCTGCGTTGCATCAGTAGTGACCAGCAGGTATCATATTCCACAAAGCTGGGCTGAAGTCTTGCGCCAGCGGAGGCGGCTGCCACAAGCCCTGCCCTGACTTGGTTTGCACTGCAGCAGCTCGGCTGCTGAGTCCTGCAACATTTCAGGTGTAGCGCTGCCCACAAGCTTTGCACTGCTTGCTGCTGCAGGCGCCTGCGAATTGTTCGATTTAATGAAAGCAGCACATGTCACGGCAGCTGCAGTGCAGTTTTGGGGCACAACCTCCAGCCCTGTCTACTACCAACACAGGCTACAAGCGGAATGCATGGGTGCATGTGCCTGGTGCAGCAGCAATACCCGGTACGCTGTGCCACTCACGTGCTTAACCAAAAGGTGAGCATCCACTGCTTGGAAGCAGATGGACAGTGGTATGCTTGCCAGAACATCTCCTGCACCAGCGCACCAGCAGCAACAAGGGGCTCAGCAGCTGCAGCAGCACCACGCGCCTGCTGTTCACAATCAAGGTACTGCATGCAGGCTGACGGTCCCTCAACATTGCTGCCTGCGCTAATGAAGAGGTCGTGCAACACTCTGACGCACTGCATTTCTGCTGCTCACGGCTCACCACAGCGAGATGCATTTGCACTTGATGCTTTTGCACTTGCTGTCTAGCACTGCTGATTTACCACCCTGTCATGGCGCACCCACTGCAAAATCCCTGGGTGCCCAAGTGCTCCTGCCAGCGTCTGCTGTGTTCCTCACCACGACGTTGACCTGTATCGCACAGCAGCGATGAGGCGCTTGGGTGTTATATCAAAGCTAGTGCGCAGATGGTTAACTGACATGCAGCTAGTGTCAATGACAGTTATTGTCATGGCTGAAATTTGAGGTTCAAGGTGACACAGCTGCTGACAGTTGAATGGCATGTCCTTGTCACCGGCAACCACTGCAGGCCTGTGCACAATGTTGATGCAGAGCTGCAGCTGCTACCACCTGGCAAAGCCATCAGATGCCAAGGTACAACAGTTGGCTGCACATGTTCCAACAGCCATTGCCGCAGGGCACGTGGACCCTACCTCCCCTCCATTTGCAACAATCCAAGTCAGCATACGCTCTGCTGGGGGCCAGATGTCTGCATCAGTCGCATTATCTGCTGTGACTGGGGTTCTCTTCGCCAGGTGCTCGCCAGCAGAAGTGTCTTTTGGCACATGGAGTACTGCTGCTGCTGCCGTTGCTGCTGCACCTGCTTGTGAGCCCCGTAGGATCAAGAAACATGCCAAAAGTAAAGCTATACGTGTTAAGTGATGTCTGTGATTGCTTCGATTTTGATCGGGCATCATGCCTGCTGCCTTGATTCCCCAACCACCTCCCGTGCTGGTTAGTTTGCTCGGCTGACTCTCGCAGTGGTTGGAGCACCCTTGCAGCACAGCAGAGAAAGTACTAAGTGGTATTCCATGGAGTCAACGAACCGCCGGACCATCTGTTCTGAGTGCCACCGAGGGTTTGAACGGCAGGTCACTCAAGTGGACGAGTGACTATTGACGTGCCAGTTCGCCGGGAGCACGATAATCAGACCCCAAGTGAGCCACATAAAACCTTGCCAGCTGACAGATATTGGACAGCAGCACACCACCTCCAGCAGCAGCAGCAGTCACTGCACTGAGTTGGGCAACCCACCGTAGCAATCATCATGTTGCTGCTGCCTTTGGACTGGGTGGCATTGCGGTCACAACGTGGCTGACACGCCAGGGGTCCACGTGGTGCACCGACTACCGTCTGATGTACTGCAACGGGCGAGTTGTTTGTCCAAAGTCGTTGTCACATGTAACAGACATGTAACTGGTTGTGCAGGTGTCACCAGGTGACAGAAGCGTGTGTGTCACGAATACAGTAGACACGACTTGAAGTGGTGCCTTGAAAAGCAACGTACCGGCACGCAGGACTCGTCTCAATGGCACACAGTCCATGCCACAGGTTGGCTCGTGCACATGCTCAGGCCGCCTGAGCAGCGGCTGCGGCAGCCTGCAGATCTTTTACGAAGGGGGTCCGACCACTGGTGAGCTGCTGCAGGTTGCTTATGCAGCAAACATGCATGATTGCTGCACATGATCACATTTGATTCATTGTGCAGTGAAGGCTCCAAATTTGGAAGCTGAGGCGCAACAGCTGCTGAGCTTGAAGGCGTGCTGCTGCCGCGGCGTAACTTGTGCTTGGTCTTGAACCTTGCTGCCAGTTGCTACACTTTGCTGGATGCTCGTTAACATACTACATGGCATGTGTGACCGGCATAGGTGACATAGGATGCTGCAGGTGCTGTCACTTGAAGCCCAGACAGGCTTGTGCATCTAGAGGCATTTGCACAGATACACATCATGTGTATCATCATCATCATATTACCCATTCAAGCCATCATGTGTATGCGAGAGGACACGGCACTAGCATGCAATACACTGGCAGCCCACCCGACCCCCCCGCATGAAAGCGAATGACTGCTGCTGCTCATGCACGCAACTCGGACCACCCACTGTAAGGGATGCTATGTGTGTATGTGTGTATGGATCAATGGGTGCAAGGAAATGCACCAAGCACTCCTGGTGTGCAGTGTTTACATCATCATCATCATCATCATCATCATCATCATATCACCCATTCAAGCCATAGCATCAGCAGTGTTTACATGTGAGTTAGTGCTTGTCAAGACTGCCATAGCTCGCATGCACGGTGCATGAACTTTATGCATTGGTGTTGGACACCGGTACCTGTTCAACAGCCATTCACCGAATTTACCAAAGTAGGGCCACTGGCCCAAATTTGAATTCACAGCATTGCTGCCAGCCTGAGTGTAGCATCTCTCCACCTAGCTCTTCAAGGAACTTTATATGTAGTTGGTTTTTCATTTTTGAGCATCACTCAAGCCGTAAGCGCCGCTGCACGTCATGCATTTCCCCCTGACACCAACACAACTGACTCATACGCAACTTGCTGGCCTGACGGTCAGCAATGCACAACTCAAGGGCAACCTCCTGAGAATACAAGACCATATATCGCCGCACAAGTCTTACAGGCTGCTGCCGGCTGCTGCTGAGACGCATGTACTTTGCTTTAAAACCCTAGGGGGCCCCTACAGTCAGCGTTTCTTAAAGCCAAGTTCTCTAGGGCCCTAGAGTGCGGCATCCTTCACAAAGCCTTCTGCGCCATACTACAAGCGGGCAGTGCAGTGACATCTAACAATCCTTGCATATGTACGCAGTGGCAAAAAAGTTCATGTCAGCAGCTGCTGCTGGTCAGCCTGAGCTCGGAGTACCATCTGCCCTCTTTTCATACACTGAGAAGCCCTCCGTGTACTGCGTGGGCCCTGCAGCTTTCTTCAGGTAACCAATTGAGCTTCCCTCCAAATCAAAGGCAGTACACTCCGCATTCGCATCGCAGGCAGCCGCCAAGTCGGTGATGTCGCCATTAATGCGGCAGAAGGGCTGCAGCTTGCCTTCGTAGTCTTTGTAGCGGCAGTCGATGTTGTTGCCTGGAATGCTGGCACGGCGCATGAACGTGTAGCTGCCTGCAGGAGGGTGAGTGGGCGGCAGCACAGCAAAGATCACAGCAGCACAATGAGAACCTGCCACATGCGCTGCTAACGTATGGGCTATCGTATGGGTTGTCTGTGTGTACATGAGCGTACTCGTCAGTTTGGCGGTCGCAGAGCTAACTCCACTTCAGGATGTCCTTGTTGTGGTGCAGAAGTTGAGTCTTGGTCACACTTCATGTTTGATTGCCCTGCTACTTCTGCTCAGAGGGATAGTATGTTCGCTGAGATCAGATCCCTGCCTGCAGATCAGATCCCTGCCAGCTGGTTGCGCTGAAAAGTTGCGCAGCGTTTTGTCCGTGGCTGATTCGTCAATCAAGGTGTTGCGTTTTGTATCTGATGATATTTGGGGCAGTTCTGGAAGATGTCGGATGGGGTCACCGTGTATTGCTGCTTTTCTTGTCAAGTCTTGGGATGTGCGCAATGCATGCAAACATTCTGGAGCAGTGCTCCCTCCTCTTTCCGCCCCGGTGGGGCGCGGGGCCGATGGCGCTGATGCTATGGCTTGAATGGGTAATATGATGATGATGATGATGATGATGCGCTGCTAACAGGATCAGACCCAAGGGGATTATCAGATGCAGTGCCGTTGCAGATTAGGAGGCTGTTATTGTGCTTGCAGTTCAGGCCCAAGTGCAAGCCTGCAAACACAGACCAGCAATTGCAGGGTGCATGACTCTAGCTGCAAATAGAGCGCAATGACAGCCTGCTGCAGCAGCCGTTGCGACTTATGCTTTCTTGGCAGTGTTCACCTTGAATGACCATGGTGCTGAGACCAGTCAATTGCAGCAAGGGCACATGTTGCCAACACTCACGCAGTTACTGGAGTGTTGGGTTTTGTTGATGTCAGGTTGCCTGGTGCCCACCAGGCACTGCTGAATGCCCACACAGCGGCTTTGCTGCCAGCTTCCTATGCCGGGACGATGCTGAGCGGGCAGCCAACTTGGAAACGTTTATTAACATGCGTTTATTAGCATGGCATTGCTCACCCGCACAACTCTGGTCTGCCTCCAGCTTGCAGTAGTTGCTGAAACCCTCGGTGTACTGCTGGGCCCCAGCACCCTTCAGGTAGCCGCCATAGCTGCCCTCCATGTCAAATGAGAAGCAGGCAGGGTTGGCGTCACAGGCATCTGCAACCTGCCCAACATCACCGCTGATCTGCAGCGGCAGCAGCAGCAGCATCAGCAGCTTGATGTGAGCCATGCTTGCTGGAGTTGGTTTGATTGCACAGATTGCTATTTGGCTGCTTGCCAGGCTGACTTGAACGTCAACCTACACTGACAGTGTCAAGCTGTGGGCTGCAGTGCGCACTTTGCCTTCAGGTACTGCATGTGCCGTGGCACCGCAACTGAACGCTTCTGCGGTGACGCGTTTGTAAACACGCCCAGCATGTGCAGTCAACTTTGTAACCGTAGCTAGCCTTGCTGTGCAAACATGCATCAACAGTATGCCGCTGGCAGGCTGCAGCGACCTCTCAAGGTGCAGCTGCAGTGGCACTTCCGTACTGCTGCTGCACTGCAACAGGCCGCTGGCAGGCTGCAGCGGCTTCTCAAGGTGCAACTGCAGTGGCACTTCAAACAGCTGCTGCACTGCAACAGTATGCCGCTGGCAGGCTGCTGGTCAGTTGCAAGGAATCGCAACAGGCTGGCTCACCCTGCAGAAGGGCTGTGGGTTTCCCTGGTAATCCTTTTGCCCACACGCGAGGTCAGTTCCTGGTGTACTCTGCCGTAGGTTAGCAGCATACTCTGTCAGGCGCAGGTATGGCGGTGATTTTTGGAAGTGCGGCAGTAAAGACAACAGCAGCAACAGCAGTAGCAGCAGCAGTAGCAGCAGCAGCTGAGTGTTGAAGGGGGCATGTGTAGGCGCCACCTGGCGATGTCAAGACTGAGTTTTTGAGACCACATTGACCGTTAAGTCCTGAATTTGAGTTACAGCTCATCAATGCCGCCCGCTGGTTCAACACCAAGTAGTGGCGGGCAGCTGACTCAGCAGCGAGCATGCAGCAGTTTTCAGCACGTGCACATGACATGCCGCAGAAGGCAAGCAGCCACTGGTGTGCTGCCATCATGCATATGCCTTCATACCTCCAGCTCTGCACACATATACAAGAGTGGCAAAGCCCAGAACTGCCAGCCACACAGATGGCCGGTGGAAGGTTCTTGCTGCCATTAAAACGAACTTTCGTGTTCTAAGCAAGTGTACATGCGAATCAGCGGCGTGTGGTCATTGCACAGGTTGCCTTCATACGCTCACGAAATTACGGTGATTTTGGGCAGGTTACAGATACCTCGGCCGGCTTCATCTGCGCGGGACGATTGCTGGGCGATTGGCATGACACCTGCCCAAGGCTTCCGAAACACCTCACTTCACCACCTAGCTGGAAGCAGCCGGCGCAATGATCATTAAAAGCAGTGAATGGGTGTCTACGAGGGTAGCCAGCTGATGAATACTTGGGGGTGGACACAGCCGAAGCAGCAGCTGCTGCAGCACCGCTGCAACACCTCTGAGGCTGACAAGGCACTTCACGACGCATACGTTACATTCCATCACTTGCTCCACCCAAAAAAGGAGTGAGAACCCCAATCAGGACCCAACGAAAGGCGCATACTATGTAGGGTAGACATTCGTCTGTGCTTTCACATAGGCGATGCCCAAAAGCAACTCTTCAAACCGCCTCTCAGTTCCCTATGTTACTACAGCTGCAGCTGTGAGCTGACCACAACACCTTGTGCCACCAATATTTCTGCAAGTTGTGTCATAAACCGTGTGGCACACTGACAACATACATGTCACCTGTCAACGCCCTCTGCACCAGGCCATCAGGCACAATTTAAACACCGCAGACACTGCACCCTTCCAAACAAGACGATGAGCCGGCAACCACCGCACAGCAACTGCTTCCGTAAGCGCACCCCAGCTGCATCATGCAGTGTACATAGGACGTAAAAGCAACATGCAGAAGCAGCAACTTTCCCCCTCCCAGCTGTTGCTGCACCAAACAGCCAGCCAACTATGCACAGTGCTTTGCTACAAGCATTTTTGAGCCAGCACAATCGCCCCTCCCAAAAAATCACTTGAGCTTGACGTAGATGATGAGGAAGATGGCTGCCAGCAGGAACGCCACAATGCCAAACATGATTATCTTGTTCTGCACGATGCGCTTGCTCATTACACCCAGCACCTGGAAGCAGCAGCACCAGGGCAGCAGCAGCAAACAGGCAGGGTGAGTGACTCGGTAAAGCTGGCCGTAGCCGCAGGCGCAATAAACGAGCGTGAGCCTTTGTGTGCCCAGAAGAGGTTGCAGGCAATGGGCAGCAGGCAGCTGCCAGCTTACGCCGGCACAACAGCAGAAGGGAGACATGTTGCATGCTATGCAAAGCCAGGCACCACAGCGTTGCAGTGTCAACAGCCGGACCCCTGCTTCAGCTGCTGTTGAGGGCAAACCAGTTGCCAGACAGATGAAGGCGGCCTACTAACCCAAAGCAAAAACTCACCATGCAGCGCCTTGCTGATGTTGCTGAAACCACACAGCAGCACAACAATGCACACCCGCACAGCTGCATGCGGCTCGCCCACCCTGGCCCTGCCCCTGCGCGCGCCACTTACTTAGAGCCTCACCTTGCGCGCCTTGCTGATGTTGTCATCGGCGCCGTGCAGCGTGTCGCGCGCGTGCGTGATGGTCTCACGCTGCCGTGCGAGGTCCTGGAGGATTGTCACACCCAGCTCCTGCAGGGGATGCACAAGGCAAATGCACGGGGCAGCAAACACACATGGTTGGGTGGTGCGGAAGGGTCTGGGTGGTCTGCCTTGCATCAACAGAGAGACTAGTTGTTTGGTCCCGCCTGGTAATGAGTCGCGCAGCCGGTGCAAGGTGTGGCTTGCAAGGATGATAACTGTTGGCATCATCGTAAACATGACACGTGTCCAGCTCAGCATGTACACGCAGGGGGCGGACTCCTGTGACGCTGACAGCGCCGCAGCTGTGACAGGTCCAGGCGGTGCTGAGCACAAATGGGATGTGCCGTTGCATGCGCTGAGACGTGCCACCGCTCTAGTGCACTGCTGCAGCTGCACACACAAAGCCGCATTAGGACGCTGCTGCCAACTGCCGCCATCCGCAGACCACAGTTGCCATGTCATAGCCCTGCCCTCATGGTGTTTTGCAAGCAGTTAACGACGCAATCACAGCAAGGACCGCTGAGGCGCAACATACAGGTCGCCGTTCCAACTGCTCACCTCTGTTTCTGCCAGCTGCTGCTTGCCGACCTGCAGCCTGTCTGATGTTTTCTGCATGCGTTCTGTGGCCGCCAGCATGCGGTCCCGCTGCCCTGCGCTGGTGCTGTAGTAGTTGTCGCCAAGGCCCAGCTCAGCACGCGCTGCTGCGTCCTCACTGCCGCCACCTGCGCCAGCAGCAGCAGCAGCAGCAGCAGCAGCAGAGGCGTTGCAGACCTCCAGCAGCAGACTAAGCAGCGCAAGCAGGCACAACAAGGGGTTGCAACGAATGTGCCATTTCTACCCAACAGCATGAAGACGTGTGCAGACTCTGCACTGCACTGCACTGCAGAGACAAGCACGTTCGCACGGCATGCACAATACACACCAGCTGTAGCGCCATGCGTCAGGCTGAACACGCAACCAAGCACCGCAAAGCACCAAGTGGTGCATGCCATTTGAGCTAGCAGACGGCTTATGTGCATTGCCGTCCATCAGCGCACCACAGCAGTGGGCCACACCGCTGCACGCAGCAGCCCTGCCCAGACCGCTACTAGCGCTGGAACCGCTGCTGCCGCATGCCGCCTTGCCCGCAGACTCACCTGCTGCTGCTTGCTTGAGCTGCTCCCGCAGTGATGTCAGGTCGGCCTTGTACTCGCGCACCTTGCTGAGCAGTGCACGGCCCTTGTCAGGAGCCAGGCTGCGTGCCTCCATGTCCATGCGCTTGACCTGGCAAGCAGCAGCAGCAGCAGCAGCAGCAGCAACGAGTCCAGCACAGGGGCAGCATGTGACTGTATCATATGTGGGGAGCATCACGGGGGTGACGGTGTGCAGCAGCATGTTCCACCACCATGTGCACAAATTGCGGCATGCGGTATGTCAGGCAAAAAGCAATACTGCGTGCTCCCTGCCAGCATGGTGTTGTCCTGTCAGCATCAATGGCCAAGGCTTGCTAACCCAACATGCCCATCGCATGGCGCTGCCTCACTGTCACCGCAGGTTTCCTGCCGCTGCTGTTGCTGCTGCTTGATCACACTAGTTGCCGGCGGCACCTGATGACTGCTTCCTGCCCCTCAACCAGGTGCAGCTGTTCCTGCAAGAGCTGAGTTATCTGTGTGAGCAGATGCTCTTATACGCTGGCAATGGTACGTCAGCACCACATGCGCCTGCCCAGCAGGACAAATTGATTTCTTTTTCGTGATATGCAATGGTAACACCTTTGCTCCTGCTGCTGATACGCACATACCACCAAACACATGCTGCTGCTGTCGCTGTCGCTGCTGCTGCTGGCATTGCCAGAACAAGGTGCTCACCACATTGTCTGCTTCCCTGACATCTGCCTCAATCTCTAGAACTTTCTTTCTTCGCAGCTCTGCAGCAGCAGTTGCGCAGGCAGCACCTTTTTCATGAGGCCCCGGCGCGCCGTGAACAATCGTGGAGAATACATGCTGCTGCCAGTACCGCAAGGAAGGCAAACAGAACACAAGGAAAGCAACCTGAAGAATGCAACGGACAGGCCGCCAGCAGTGCTGCTGCGCACCTCCTGTTAGGCTGGCTATGGATGTGATCTTTCGTGAAATGTCTGTGCTTTTGTTGCAGTAGTCTGTTTCGTACTGGCGGAACAGGGCTGTGGGGTCGTCCATGCTACCGTGTTTTTGCTGCTGTGATGCACTACTGTAATAAAATGCTTGTGCAGCTCCTGTTCCAACCTGCATGGCAGCAGTGGCAGTGCCAGTACGTGAGCTGCTGATGCTGTTGGTGTGCAGCAACAGTCCACAGATGCAGGCATGCCTGGCACAGAAGAACACACTGGCACAGACCCCATGTGACGGAGCAAGCATGGGCATGCAAACCGCCCCCTTACGTAGACCAGCCCCTGAAGATGCATATGAGTGCTTCACTCACCTTCTACTGTCCTCCTGCACGCTGAAGCGCTGTGCAGCGTATCTATGCGCAGCAGTGCAGCAGATGTAAGTTCAAACTATGTCAAGCACAAGCAGCGTGGCAGCGAAGCAGTGGGTGCGTATGAGAGGCCAAAGTCGTGTGAACTTTCGACCATTTACCACGCGTCAGAAGAATGCCACGGTCTGTATCGCACTGTTGCGTCCATGATCCGACAACGTTGGCCAAGCTTGCTGACTTCAAGCAAATCACAAAGAACCCTGGCCAACCTGTCTTGCTGACAAGTTGAACATTTGATATGGCCATTCGGCCATCACCTTCAGCGCACAGCTTCACTGCTGACCTGTAAAAGCAGTTTAGATTCGACAGTGCGGAAGAAGCAAGACAAGGCAGGTGGGAAAAGGGTGTCGAAGCTGAGGCTCTTGTACTCAGCTCCTGGCTTATGTTACCTAACCGCCGCTCAATCAAAGAATTAGGCTGTGCAACATAACGCTTTGGTTGCCTACTGAATTTCAGGCAGGCAGGCTGAGCAGCAGCAGCAGCAGCCATGTACTGCCGCTCTCAGGCTAGCAACTCCCTGGATGCAGCTCGAGTATTCGAAAGGCTTATAACCTAACACTGCTCAGATTTTCTTGATTTGAACTGCCAGGGCAACAACCACTGCAGCTGTTACCACAGCACCTGCCGTACCTGTGCAGTACGTCTGACAGCACACATCTGTGGCTGGCAGAGCAGCAGACAGCTAGCATGCCACAGCACCGGTACAAGAAGCAAGCAGACAAACTGCCACGCAGACAGGGAGGTGGCAGCACGGCGGCAGCACAACCTGCAGCAGATGACGGCACTCATGCCTGGCAGCGCAGCCAAGGAGGCTTTAGCGGCAAAGCAAAGAAAGTAAGATATCCCTGTTCTAAAGGGATTTTTGATCCAAGTCAGCTTGGTCAGCTTGCCGTTAGGTAATTGCATCATATTGTGCACCATGGCACCTCTCCTGCAAGGGCCGGATTGGCTCAACCGGTGCTTCTCACATTTGCAACACCCTAAGGGCGCTGCTGTTTGTGAGTTTCTGAAAGAAGAACCCTCCCTCAGTGCCTGCTGGTTTAGCTATGCCAGGTACGTTTGTGCCCGCCTGCCGCTCCTGCAGGAATACTTGAAGTGGAAGCGGCAGCAGAGCGGCGCAGCAGCTGAAAGTTCACACGAAGAACAGCATCAAGATGGGGCAGCCAACGGCAGCAGCAGCAGCAACAGCAAGGGCTTGCTGGAAGGCAAGACGGCAGCAGCTGGCGGCAGCAACACAGGCCAGGCAGGTAGTGCCATCAATGCGCACCGGCAGCGGCAGCAGCAGCCAGCAGCTGGTGGCGCTGCTGATGACCCAACGCAGCCGTTGCAGTACCGGCCCCTGATTGCCGTTCCTGCAGCACCCTTTGCTGCTGCAGCCGCACCACCACCAGCAGCAGCATCAGCAGCAGAACAGACTGACCAGAGCGTTTGCAAAGGCGCAGCAGCCGCCGCTGTTGCGGCTGCAGGAGCAGCTGGCCGTGCTGCGGCTGCAGAGGCAGCTGTTGCTGCTGCGGGTGTGGTGTTGATGCCGCGTCTGGACCCTGCAGAGGTGGGGTTCACGCCCGAGGGCTTTGAGCTGGACATGCCGATGCGGCCGGCCTGGCAGGTGAGGTGGCGAGCACCAGACTGCCGCGCATCATGCCGGCTAGCTAGCCTATAGGCTATGCGGTACGGCCGCTGAACCGAACTCGCCGGGCTCACTCTCAGACAGCACACTGGCGGTGGAGGCCGTGGCAGCTTTGGCGTGGCTCTCTCTGCCTGTCCATGTGCTAGGCTGTTTATGTCACCTGCTGAGTAGCAAGTGTGTCGCCGTGCAGAAGGCAGCCTTCCTCCAAAGCACGGAAGCACAGCTGGAGGGCTCAGGCCTGTGCCTGCGCTGCTGTTTGTGCTGCCGCCGCAGGGTGTTGTGAGTACGGCAGAGGAGCTGCACGCCCTGGAGGAGCAGACCTTCCAGCAGTGGCAGGAAGCCCTGCTGCACAAGGCAGCAGCACATACTGGTCACGCAGCAGCTGCGGATGCGGCTGCGGCTGCTGCAGCAGCGGCCGCCGCTGCTGCTGGTGCTGCCGGCGGTGCGCGTGCGGGAGGCGTGGGCCGGCTGAGCTTCTACGAAGGCCGGCTGGAGTTCTGGCGGCAGCTGTGGAGGACGCTGGAGATGAGCGACCTGGTGCTCATGATCGTTGACGCGAGGTGGGGCGGCAGCGCTGCTTCCTGTTCACGCTGCTGCTGCTGCTGCTGCTGCTGTTGCTGCTGCTGCTCTCGGTGCGGGAGGTGGTGCTGCGGCAGGTGGGCTGGCAGCGCTCGCCGCATCGGACGGCGCCGTCCTGGCGGCTGAGGCGTTGGTTTTGCCGGCATAGCAGGGGAGGTTGCCGGAGATGAGCGCATTGGAGGTCGTGGTTGTAGGATGCGATGTGGACGGCCTGCATAAGCAGGCGCAGATACAGATTACAGTCCTATGCTGCTGTCCTTGTTGCTGCTGCACGCAGCAGGAGGCGCAGGTAGCGCTGCTGGGTATTGCTGTGCTGTGCTGAGACTGCTGCATTGCAGGGGAGTAGGTGAGATGCTCAGAGCAGGGGCGAGGCTGTGCTGGCTGCGGACGCTGACCCAGCCATGCCTGTTCCTCTGCTTGGTGCTTGCAGGAACCCGCTGCTGCACTTCTCCCATGCGCTATACCGCCACATCACGCAGCACCACAAGCTGCCGCTCGTGCTGCTGCTCAACAAGTGCGACCTGGTGCCTGCAGCAGCAGCGGCAGCCTGGCAGGCCTGGCTGCAGCAGCAGCTGCCAGGGGTCGCTGTGGTGCCCGTGTCTGCGGCTGCAGGACAAGCAGAGGCAGCAGCTCGGCAGGTGCGCTGCTGCAAAGGGTGCCTGGAGTTTGCAGGGCAGAATCCACCAATGCACACATGCGCTGAGGGTTGTGGCACCTGCAACCCCTTGCCAGCTTGCTCTTGCCCAGCACAGTGTTGTCTTGTACAGCTGCAGCATGTGAAGTCAGGGTTTCATGAATGGTGCAGCTAGCAGGCCTGCAGGCCATCACAGTACACTGAATGGAGTCTTGAATGTGAATACCACCCGCGTGAGGCACTAGCCCAGCAAACTGTTGCTCCGCTCGTGCAGTGTCCGACGCATGCCATGTGCGTATGTGCTTCTGCCATGTCCTTATGTGCTTCTGGCCGTTGCTGCTGCGTAGATGCTGAGGGGATGTTTGTATGTTCTTGTTTAAGCAAGTCAATGGGTGCCTATAGGTGCTTGTTGCTGCTGCTGCTGCTGCTGCAGGTGCTGGAGGTGGTGCTGCGGCGGCGCGTGGAGCGTGGAGGGCAGCAGGTGCTGGTGCAGGACTTCATCGGCAGCAGCATAGGTGCGCAGGCTCAGCTGCAATAGAGGCCAGCTTGGGAAGCATTGCCTGCAAGGTGCTTGGCCGTCACTTGCCTGCTGTCGACATTGCGGTGGGTGCTTGATGCTTGCAGAGGTTGCAACTTGTAGCTTAGGTTTTGCTTCGCCAATGCATCCCTGACAGTGGCCGTTCCTGGCTTCCAGCGCTTGCGGTCCAAGGCAGCGGCAAGCAACAGCATCAGCCTGTCTTGCCGCCGCCCACGTTCTGCGACCTGGCTTCACCTGTGCTGTCCTCTGCTCTATGCTCCCCATCTCTGCCGCCCACCACCCCCATCAAGCAGATCACCTGGTTGCTGAGTCGCTGCAGCGCAATGTGCATGCCAAGCGCCACATCCAGCAGCAGCGGCATGATGCGGCGACAGCAACGGCGGCAGGCGGCGCGGCACACTCACATGCTGGCAGCGGCTCTGACGCAGAACAAGAAGAGGCAGCAGCAGGCACAGCCGGCAGTGGCAGTGACACATGTAGTAATGATGGCGATTGGAGTATGAAGCCAGGCAGGAAAGCTGGCTCCAGAAAGGCTGGCAGGAAGGTCAGCGGCAGCAGAAGCAAGGGGCAGCAGCAGCAGCAGCAGCAGCAGCAGCAGCAGCAGCAGCACGTGGCAAGCACGCCTGGGCGCATTGCTGCCGCTGCAGCAGCAGGTCGGCAGGGGGCCAAGCAGTCTGGCCTGGCTGTGGTGGATGAGGATGAGCCCGAGAAGAGTGAGAAGAGTGAGAAGAGTGATGCGAGAGAGAGTGAGGGTGACGAGGAGTGCGCTGCAGTGCGTGAGCTGCTGGAGGGCCTCACCCTCGAGAGGCGGCTGTCCTCCAGCACTGCCGCAGCCAGCGCCGCAAGCGGCAGCAACAGCACCGGCGGGCTGGCCGCTGCAGCTCCTGCAGCTGCAGGCCATGGAGGCGACGCGGCAGCAGCAGCTGCAGCTGCAGCAGCAGGGGGTGATGCTGGAGGAGCCCGCTGGCGGCATGACAGCCGGCCAGTCGTGGTGGGGCTGCTTGGCGAGCCCAACGTGGGCAAGAGCAGCACACTCAACGCGCTGCTGGGCACACACAGGTGAGCCTGCAGGCGCAGCCGGGACCGTTCGGGCACCAGGCAAAAGGCAGCTGCAACTCATCCCGTGCGGCCGCCCTGCAGGGCCACTGCCCATCTGCTGTAGCACAGGCCCAGGCCATCTGCTGCGCATCCCCAAGCGCACTGGCTGCGCTCCGCCGTGTGCTGCGCCGCATGCTGCGTGCCTTGCGTGGCTCTGCAGGGTTGCGGTGTCGTGCCACCCGGGCCGCACCAAGCACTACCAGACGCACTTCATGAGCAGCAGGCTGGTGCTGTGTGACTGCCCCGGCATTGTGTTCCCCCGGCTAGACGCGTCCCTGCCAATGCAGGTGCGTGGGGTGGCTTCCAATAGGACGGATCGACAGCATGTACTCGGGCGAAGGAGCCTTTCAATGGCTCCTGGTTGGGTTGTCCTCTCCTTTGTTGGATGGAGCACGTAATGCAATGTAATGTAACCGAGTGAAATGCATGCAGATGTAGCGCTCCAGGTGTAGGCATGTGGGGTGTGGTTGACTGTGTGTGCATGCACACAAGTGCGCACTCGAGGCAGGCTGCAGGCAGGCGGCGCATTGCCGGCGCAGCTCTGGCTGCAAGGCTCCCTGTGTGTTGTGATGTGTGCTGCTCAAGCGTGAGCTCACTTGGTCGAGTTCTGTTTGGCACCTGCCCCATTGCCAGCTATCGGCAGCCGTATGCAGAGGTTTGGTACTTTCCCCAGCACTGGCCCCACACCACTCGCTTACACATCTGCTCAGCTGCTGCTGCACATGCAGTCTGGGCAGGTGCTGGTACCCCGTGCCAGCTGCTGCAAGCAGTGTGCTGTGGCGCTTCCCACTTCGTCGACGCAGCTTGCCCGACATCAACTTTGCCATGGGTTGAATCATGTGCAGGTGCTGTTTGGCAGCTACCCCATTGCCAGCTGCCGCCAGCCGTATGCAGTGGTGCGCTACCTGGCCTCGTCCAGCTGGCCCCGGCTCCAGCACAAGCTGGCGCTGGCCAAGCCAGGCGAGCAGCAGCAGCAGCAACGGCGGGATGATGGAGGGTGGCAGCAGCTGGAGGTGCAGGTGCATAAAGATGTTGGTCAGCAGCTGCAACAGCAGCAGCAGCAGCAGTCTTTGGGCACTGATGCTGGCGATGCTGCCCAGAATCAAGTGGCTTCCAACAGCAGCAGCAGCAGTGCATCAGTGCAGGGCGGCAGTGACGGCTGGTCGCCCTGGCTGCTGTGTGAGGCCCTGGCTGAGAAGCGGCACTGGGTGCTGCCACGCAGCGGGCGCCTGGACACGTACAGGTGCGCGGTGGGGGTGGGCAGCTGCGAGGTTGGCTTGATGTACAATGTTGACGCACAACACTATTGGACACATTCTGTTGTATTGTGCGCTCATCTTTTCTCTGTCACGCTTTGACACTGTGCTCGTTTGGGGTGGCTCATACCACCTCAAATGGTGACTGGACCCACGTGTAACTACTCTCTCATAATTCAGCTGAGTTACCCTGTGCTGCGCGCTTGCACATGAGCATGACAAGCAGCATTCCTTTGCAGTCCCCTGCATGGCTGCAACCCAGGGACTGACGGGCAGCGGTGCCTGCAGTGGTTGTAAAGCCACCGCCTTCATGTTGTTGCTTCTGGTTCTGGTTGCTCTGGTTAATTTCTGTCAAAGTCAGGTTCTGGTTGCTTGCTCCTGTCGAAGTGCTTCACAATCTCCTCCTGACATTGCTCTCTCGCCCTCCCCCACCACCACACACACTCTGTTTGTGCTGCTGTTTTTGCTGCAGGGCTGCAAACTGGCTGCTACGTGCGGCACTAGGCGGGCAGCAGGGCATGGGTTTGGCCTTCCTGCCACCTGCGTGACAGCATGCAGGGCACGGGTAGCCCTGGTGCAGGCTGGGGCATGGCGTAGGCGTGCGCTGTCACTGTGCTCATTGAGTGTGCGTGGTCATATTCCATGATGTGCTATGGCTGGGCAGCAGCCTTCTAACACAGTGTGAGGCTGTTTGGTGTGGCCGCAGCATATTGGTGTGTGGATGCACCTTCATCACAGGCTAACCCCAGTGTAATCGTGAACGCTGCAGAACTACTCTGGCATGATTGTTGTTGCGAGTTTTGGATGATTATCGTAGTGACCTGCCTGCACCTGTGATACGCAGGTGACACAGAAAAGCTATATCAGTGGCAGCTGCTGTAGCTGCATAGCTGTGCCTATGCTGATGCTGTTGCAATAAATATCTGGTGGATTTGCTACTGGCCTGTGCAGTGCACTTCCATCCACATCACAACACAAAGGCCGCTAATAAGTTTTATGATACTGCTTGCACAACATTTTTTGTTAATTCCACACCTTTGACTCCAGGTGACATGACAGCTCAGCCAGGGAGTCACGTGGTCAGGTGATGGTTTGGTGCCGTTACATTGCATTACAGTACATGCCCCACCCAACAAAAGAGTGAAATATTCTCTCTCGAGGAGCGGGAAACGTTACGCGTGTGGGATGATGCAGTGATGTACGACCGGTACATATGCATGCAATGCGCAACACAAACAACAAACAATGACACAAAACCAAGCCAACAGGAGGGCAATAACAACAACAACATCAACAGCAACAACCGTCAACAATGACGACCAAAGGGCTGTTGACTCCAACCCTCAAAATTTTGTGTGACAGAAAACCGGCAGTGCAACCCGCGGGTAGTGGTGAACACTTACAACAAACCATGCACCATTTACCAAAGTAGGGCCACTAGCCCACCCACTAAAGAGCCAATTAAAGCCACAATTTCACATTTTGGTAGTTACATGGGTAACTTCGCCCGTTTGGGAAGCCAATGACAGGCTTCTTTGGGCAAAGGGCAAAACAAAAGCAAGCCAGAAAAGAAAATGGACAAAGCCATCCCTACCAAATATCATCCTGAAAACCATCCCACATTAGATCGCAAACTGATTTTTGTCTTACGTCCATCAAATGTACCAATTCAGCCACAGACCGTGGGGTCCAAAACTGTCTTGCCACGTTCAACCACTCTCTTTCAAAACTGTCTTGCCACAATCAAAGGGGCGAAGGGAGGCAGAGCATGCACATGCAGCCAACCGCCTTACCACATGTTCACCCTGCTCAGGCTGCTGCCAGCTCCACAGGGGGCCAGCCTGCTGCCCACACGGCTCATCCAGCGAGACAGCTTGCCACCCTGCCTGCTGCCGCCCGTCACTGCCACCGCCACCACCACCGCCACTGCTGCTGCTGCTGCTGCTTTGGGCAGGTTACCAAGCAGCTTTGCTTGCTTCTTCTTCTTTTTCTTCTGCTGCTGCTGCTGCATGTTGTCTGCCAGGCCTGCCAGCGCTGCAGCTGTGTCAGTTCGAGCTGCCACTGCTGCTGCACTGCCACTGCACTCAGCATTCACACAAGTGAAGGCTGGGGAAGAGATAGCAGAAGCAGTGGCAGCTGCTGTTGGCTTGCTGTCAGCTGCAGTGCAGGAGGGAATCAGGGTGTTGCAATTGCCAGAGGAGTTGCACACAGCAACCGCTGCTGCTGCTGCTGCCTCATCAGCCGGACTGCTGCTGGTGGGGACCGGCAGGCTGCTGGTGGTGGCAGCCAGCAGGGCGGTGGCGGTTGGCAGGGCGCTGGTAATGGTGGTGGCACGACCCCAGGCTGCCTCAAACTCCTCATCACTGAGCACCTCAACCTGCAGCAGCAGATGCAGCAGGAGAAGCAGAAGGGCAACTGCTAATTAGCTTTGGCTTTGAAAACACATATGTTTGAAGACAATTGGTTCAAAAACAGGGCACGTGTGCTGCTCGACGCTCTCTGCCGCAGGCAGCTGGCAGCGTACCGCCCCTGCAGCTGCGATGTTTGTTCCTTCAGGAGGTCCTTGTGCAACGCTCACCTCTAGCCAGCTGTTCCTGTTGCCGATGCTGGAGGTGGCTTCCGTGATGGAATACCACACCAGGATGATGCACACAGCCATGAGGAAGTGCTCGTGCGTCTTGTGCGACACCGCAAAGTCGGAGCTTTTCACGGGAACGCAGGGCTTCAGCAGTGCCTGGCTGGTGCTGCTGACCGGGGAGGTAATGACGGTCTTCCGGTAGCCATTCTTGGTGCTAGCGCCCTTGCCGCAGCCACGATTACGGGTTTGCATGGCGCAGTGAGCGCGGGAAATCTTCATCATCATGCTTTCAGTATGTTTGAAACAAAGTGAGTGCTGCAAAATGATAAAGGTTAGAAGAAAGAAGTGAGCACCTGCAAACATCTCCTACCTCGGCTTCGTGACAGTCAGGCGGATATGTTAGCAAGGTTTTACCCGGCTCAGCCGGTGTCTTTTGCAGCACGCTGGAGCACGCTCACAAGGCCATATTGTTCCACCTGCTTTCTACGTGCTGTCCTAGCGCCGTTGAAGCGTTGGCAGTGTGTACATTTGTTCATGCCCAAACAGCAAGCAGCTGGTGGAACTGCAGCCGAAACAGCCTCAACAGCAAGCTCGACGCACCTGTTGAATAGTTTTAAGCATCACATGCTGCTGCTGCTGCTGCTGCTGCTCCTGCTGCTGCTGCTGCTGCTGCTGCCATCAACCCTGATGGTGCTGCTTGTGCTGCTGATGCTGGAGGGGTGCTTTCGTGCACATGTTGCAGCAGTATCATCCTGCCTACCAGTTTCTTGTTCACGTTGCTGCTGCTGTTGCTTTTGGCGCTGCTGCTGCTGCTGCTGCAGGTGCTGGAGGTTGTGCTGCGGCAGCGCGTGGATCGGTGATGGGCAGCAGGTGCTGGTGCAGGACTTCATCGGCAGCAGCATAGGTGCGCAGGCTCAGCTGCAGAAGAGGCCAGCTTGCAAGTGTGGCCTGTGTGGGGATCGGCATTGCTTGCCTTCTGCCGACACTGTGTCATGTGCATGACGCAAAGCACAACACTAACAGCTATGACACAATATTCTTGGGTCGCTGGCAGTCAGGTGTTTGTCTACAATAGGCCTTATAATATTTGGTGCGGGAGGCCTCCAAAAAGATGCAAACGAAATCGATAGAGGTGTTGTATGCTTGCGTTGGGGGAGGGAGGGGAGACGGACGAGGAGGATGGCCACAAATGCAGATGAACACCACATTCCTGCTGTTCTGGTTTGTCCGGTGAACGAGGCTTGTGGTGCTGTGCGGTGAGTCTGCTACCTTCCAGGCTCAGGATGATTACACAGAGCTTCAACCAGACGAGACAGCAGCAGCTTGGACGTGTCACAGGACAGCAGCAGCAACAGCAGCAGCAGCAGCAGCAGCCAGTGTCCGGCAGGGTAAACAGACATGGCAGCAACTGCTTCCATGACAGCATCACAGGGATGATAGTCCCAACATTCGTGTTCCTCCAGCAACAGCAACAACTACAGCAGCAGCAGCAGCAGCAGCAGCAGCAGCAGCAGCAGCAGCAGCAGAAAATTTGGAATGAACAACACCATTCAAGATGTGCTGCGTTACTACAGCAGTGGGGAGCACCTGGCTAGCAATGCAGAATGCCCGCTGCGTAACCACAGTCGCATTTGTTGTTGCTTACTTTCATCATCAACCTCTGATTGTGTGTATATGCTGCTGCTGCGTTTGCTGCGAGTGTTGTTGTCATCATGGGCTCTGACTTAGGGCCTACTGGAGACTACTTGAAGGTGGTGCGCAGGTGTCACGGGTGCCTCCCCGCCCAGGGTGTGCACTTGTTGAAAATTCTGCCCTGCAGTTCTCTGCGCTACAGGTATGTTTGGATGTTTGAGGCCTTGCTGCAGGAATGCGTGCCTGCATGGCAGCCCACTCAGAGCGCCAGGAAAACTTGGGCGGGGATCTCCTGGTTCCAGCATTGCTTGAGGTACGCAGCTGTGCATTTACCTGGAGCCCAGGAGCCGCTTAAAACTCGTTCTTTTACAATAAGTACTGCTTTGCGCACACACACCTGACACCGGCCTATATCTGGCTCGCTGTGGTGGCACTTACCGGCAGCGGCAAGCAACAGCATCACCCTGCATTGCCTGTGCAATGCACTGCGACCTGGCTCCACCTGGGCTGTCACGTCTCCTGCTTATGCTTCCCACCACTGCTGCTGCTGGCCAGAGGCTCAGGTACAATCACAGCAGCAGAGGAAGCAGCAGCAGCAGCAGCAGCAAAAGAAATGTGGTGATGCATTGCGGCAATGACGACTGGCCGCCTTGCAACCAGCTGCCTGCTGTGTGAGGCCCTGACCAAGCCAGGCGAGCATTAGCCAGCAGTGGCGGAATGATGCAGGACGGCAGCAGCTGGAGGTGCATGCACACGCTAGCCAGCAGCTGCAACAGCAGCTGCAGCACCCTTTCGGCACTGATGCTGGCGTTGCTGTCCAGTATGAAGCAGCCCCAAACAGCAACAGCAACAGCAACAGCAACAGCAACAGCAGCAGCAGCAGTGCATCAGTGCAGGGCGGCAGTGACGGCTGGTCGCCCTGGCTGCTGTGTGAGGCCCTGGCTGAGAAGCGGCACTGGGTGCTGCCACGCAGCGGGCGCCTGGACACGTACAGGTGCGCGGTGGGGGTGGGCAGCTGCGAGGTTGGCTTGATGTACAATGTTGACGCACAACACTATTGGACACATTCTGTTGTATTGTGCGCTCATCTTTTCTCTGTCACGCTTTGACACTGTGCTCGTTTGGGGTGGCTCATACCACCTCAAATGGTGACTGGACCCACGTGTAACTACTCTCTCATAATTCAGCTGAGTTACCCTGTGCTGCGCGCTTGCACATGAGCATGACAAGCAGCATTCCTTTGCAGTCCCCTGCATGGCTGCAACCCAGGGACTGACGGGCAGCGGTGCCTGCAGTGGTTGTAAAGCCACCGCCTTCATGTTGTTGCTTCTGGTTCTGGTTGCTCTGGTTAATTTCTGTCAAAGTCAGGTTCTGGTTGCTTGCTCCTGTCGAAGTGCTTCACAATCTCCTCCTGACATTGCTCTCTCGCCCTCCCCCCACCACCACACACACTCTGTTTGTGCTGCTGTTTTTGCTGCAGGGCTGCAAACTGGCTGCTACGTTCGGCACTAGGCGGGCAGCAGGGCATGGGTTTGGCCTTCCTGCCACCTGCGTGACAGCATGCAGGGCACGGGTAGCCCTGGTGCAGGCTGGGGCATGGCGTAGGCGTGCGCTGTCACTGTGCTCATTGAGTGTGCGTGGTCATATTCCATGATGTGCTATGGCTGGGCAGCAGCCTTCTAACACAGTGTGAGGCTGTTTGGTGTGGCCGCAGCATATTGGTGTGTGGATGCACCTTCATCACAGGCTAACCCCAGTGTAATCGTGAACGCTGCAGAACTACTCTGGCATGATTGTTGTTGCGAGTTTTGGATGATTATCGTAGTGACCTGCCTGCACCTGTGATACGCAGGTGACACAGAAAAGCTATATCAGTGGCAGCTGCTGTAGCTGCATAGCTGTGCCTATGCTGATGCTATTGCAATAAATATCTGGTGGATTTGCTACTGGCCTGTGCAGTGCACTTCCATCCACATCACAACACAAAGGCCGCTAATAAGTTTTATGATACTGCTTGCACAACATTTTTTGTTAATTCCACACTTTTGACTCCAGGTGACATGACAGCTCAGCTAGGGAGTCACGTGGTCAGGTGATGGTTTGGTGCCGTTACATTGCATTACAGTACATGCCCCACCCAACAAAAGAGTGAAATATTCTCTCTCGAGGAGCGGGAAACGTCACGCGTGTGGGATGATGCAGTGATGTACGACCGGTACATATGCATGCAATGCGCAACACAAACAACAAACAATGACACATAACCAAGCCAACAGGAGGGCAATAACAACAACAACAGCAACAGCAACAACCGTCAACAATGACGACCAAAGGGCTGTTGACTCCAACCCTCAAACCGTTTGTGACAGAAAACCGGCAGTGCAACCCGCGGGTAGTGGTGAACACTTACAATAAACCATGCACCATTTACCAAAGTAGGGCCACTAGCCCACCCACTAAAGAGCCAATTAAAGCCACAATTTCACATTTTGGTAGTTACATGGGTAACTTCGCCCGTTTGGGAAGCCAATGACAGGCTTCTTTGGGCAAAGGGCAAAACAAAAGCAAGCCAGAAAAGAAAATGGACAAAGCCATCCCTACCAAATATCATCCTGAAAACCATCCCACATTAGATCGCAAACTGATTTTTGTCTTACGTCCATCAAATGTACCAATTCAGCCACAGACCGTGGGGTCCAAAACTGTCTTGCCACGTTCAACCACTCTCTTTCAAAACTGTCTTGCCACAATCAAAGGGGCGAAGGGAGGCAGAGCATGCACATGCAGCCAACCGCCTTACCACATGTTCACCCTGCTCAGGCTGCTGCCAGCTCCACAGGGGGCCAGCCTGCTGCCCACACGGCTCATCCAGCGAGACAGCTTGCCACCCTGCCTGCTGCCGCATGTCACTGCCACCGCCACCACCACCGCCACTGCTGCTGCTGCTGCTGCTTTGGGCAGGTTACCAAGCAGCTTTGCTTGCTTCTTCTTCTTCTTCTGCTGCTGCTGCTGCATGTTGTCTGCCAGGCCTGCCAGCGCTGCAGCTGTGTCAGTTCGAACTGCCACTGCTGCTGCACTGCCACTGCAGCTGCTGCTGCTGCTGCACTCAGCATTCACACAAGTGAAGGCTGGGGAAAAGATAGCAGAAGCAGTGGCAGCTGCTGTTGGCTTGCTGTCAGCTGCAGTGCAGGAGGGAATCAGGGTGTTGCAATTGCCAGAGGAGTTGCACACAGCAACCGCTGCTGCTGCTGCTGCCTCATCAGCCGGACTGCTGCTGGTGGGGACCGGCAGGCTGCTGGTGGTGGCAGCCAGCAGGGCGGTGGCGGTTGGCAGGGCGCTGGTAATGGTGGTGGCACGACCCCAGGCTGCCTCAAACTCCTCATCACTGAGCACCTCAACCTGCAGCAGCAGATGCAGCAGGAGAAGCAGAAGGGCAACTGCTAATTAGCTTTGGCTTTGAAAACACATGTGTTCGAAGACAATTGGTTCAAAAACAGGGCATGTGTGCTGCTCGACGCTCTCTGCCGCAGGCAGCTGGCAGCGTACCGCCCCTGCAGCTGCGATGTTTGTTCCTTCAGGAGGTCCTTGTGCAACGCTCACCTCTAGCCAGCTGTTCCTGTTGCCGATGCTGGAGGTGGCTTCCGTGATGGAATACCACACCAGGATGATGCACACAGCCATGAGGAAGTGCTCGTGCGTCTTGTGCGACACCGCAAAGTCGGAGCTTTTCACGGGAACGCAGGGCTTCAGCAGTGCCTGGCTGGTGCTGCTGACCAGGGAGGTAATGACGGTCTTCCGGTAGCCATTCTTGGTGCTAGCGCCCTTGCCGCAGCCACAATTACGGGTGGGCATGGCGCAGTGAGCGCGGGAAATCTTCATCATCATGCTTTCAGTATGTTGAAACAAAGTGAGTGCTGCAAAATGATAAATCTTAGAAGGAAGAAGTGAGCACCTGCAAACATCTCTTACCTCGGCTTCGTGACAGTCAGGCGGATATGTTAGCAAGGTTTTACCCGGCTCAGCCGGTGTCTTTTGCAGCACGCTGGAGCACGCTCACAAGGCCATATTGTTCCACCTGCTTTCTACGTGCTGTCCTAGCGCCGTTGAAGCGTTGGCAGTGTGTACATTTGTTCATGCCCAAACAGCAAGCAGCTGGTGGAGCTGCAGCCGAAACAGCCTCAACAGCAAGCTCGACGCACCTGTTGAATAGTTTTAAGCATCACATGCTGCTGCTGCTGCTGCTGCTGCTGCTGCTCCTGCTGCTGCTGCTGCTGCTGCTGCCATCAACCCTGATGGTGCTGCTTGTGCTGCTGATGCTGGAGGGGTGCTTTCGTGCACATATTGCAGCAGTATCATCCTGCCTACCAGTTTCTTGTTCACGTTGCTGCTGCTGTTGCTTTTGGCGCTGCTGCTGCTGCTGCAGGTGCTGGAGGTTGTGCTGCGGCAGCGCGTGGATCGGTGGTGGGCAGCAGGTGCTGGTGCAGGACTTCATCGGCAGCAGCATAGGTGCGCAGGCTCAGCTGCAGAAGAGGCCAGCTTGCAAGTGTGGCCTGTGTGGGGATCGGCATTGCTTGCCTTCTGCCGACACTGTGTCATGTGCATGACGCAAAGCACAACACTAACAGCTATGACACAATATTCTTGGGTCGCTGGCAGTCAGGTGTTTGTCTACAATAGGCCTTATAATATTTGGTGCGGGAGGCCTCCAAAAAGATGCAAACGAAATCGATAGAGGTGTTGCATGCTTGCGTTGGGGGAGGGAGGGGAGACGGACGAGGAGGATGGCCACAAATGCAGATGGACACCACATTCCTGCTGTTCTGGTTTGTCGGGTGAACGAGGCTTGTGGTGCTGTGCGGTGAGTCTGCTACCTTCCAGGCTCAGGATGAATACACAGAGCTTCAACCAGACGAGACAGCAGCAGCTTGGACGTGTCACAGGACAGCAGCAGCAACAGCAGCAGCAGCAGCAGCCAGTGTCCGGCAGGGTAAACAGACATGGCAGCAACTGCTTCCATGACAGCATCACAGGGATGATAGTCCCAACATTCGTGTTCCTCCAGCAACAGCAACAACTACAGCAGCAGCAGCAGCAGCAGCAGCAGCAGCAGAAAATTTGGAATGAACAACACCATTCAAGATGTGCTGCGTTACTACAGCAGTGGGGAGCACCTGGCTAGCAATGCAGAATGCCCGCTGCGTAACCACAGTCGCATTTGTTGTTGCTTACTTTCATCATCAACCTCTGATTGTGTGTATATGCTGCTGCTGCGTTTGCTGCGAGTGTTGTTGTCATCATGGGCTCTGACTTAGGGCCTACTGGAGACTACTTGAAGGTGGTGCGCAGGTGTCACGGGTGCCTCCCCGCCCAGGGTGTGCACTTGTTGAAAATTCTGCCCTGCAGTTCTCTGCGCTACAGGTATGTTTGGATGTTTGAGGCCTTGCTGCAGGAATGCGTGCCTGCATGGCAGCCCACTCAGAGCGCCAGGAAAACTTGGGCGGGGATCTCCTGGTTCCAGCATCGCTTGAGGTACGCAGCTGTGCATTTACCTGGAGCCCAGGAGCCGCTTAAAACTCGTTCTTTTACAATAAGTACTGCTTTGCGCACACACACCTGACACCGGCCTATATCTGGCTCGCAGTGGTGGCACTTACCGGCAGCGGCAAGCAACAGCATCACCCTGCATTGCCTGTGCAATGCACTGCGACCTGGCTCCACCTGGGCTGTCACGTCTCCTGCTTATGCTTCCCACCACTGCTGCTGCTGGCCAGAGGCTCAGGTACAATCACAGCAGCAGAGGAAGCAGCAGCAGCAGCAGCAGCAAAAGAAATGTGGTGATGCATTGCGGCAATGACGACTGGTCGCCTTGCAGCCAGCTGCCTGCTGTGTGAGGCCCTGACCAAGCCAGGCGAGCATTAGCCAGCAGTGGCGGAATGATGCAGGACGGCAGCAGCTGGAGGTGCATGCACACGCTAGCCAGCAGCTGCAACAGCAGCTGCAGCACCCTTTCGGCACTGATGCTGGCGTTGCTGTCCAGTATGAAGCAGCCCCAAACAGCAACAGCAACAGCAACAGCAACAGCAGCAGCAGCAGTGCATCAGTGCAGGGCGGCCAGTGACGGCTGGTCGCCCTGGCTGCTGTGTGAGGCCCTGGCTGAGAAGCGGCACTGGGTGCTGCCACGCAGCGGGCGCCTGGACACGTACAGGTGCGCGGTGGGGGTGGGCAGCTGCGAGGTTGGCTCGATGCGCAATGTTGACGCACATCACAGCGGAGTTACCCTGTGCTGCGCGGTTACATAGGAGCATGACAAGCAGCATTCCTTTGCATTCCCCTGCATAGCTGCAACCCAGGGATTGACAGGCAGCGGTGCCTGAAGTGCTTATCGATCCTCGCTCTTAATATTGTTGCTTCCTGTCGAAGTGCTTCACACCATCCTCCTGACGTTGCTCTCCCCCCCCCCCTCATACACACACTGTTTGTGCTGCTGTGTTATGTTGCAGGGCTGCAACCTGGCTGCTACGTGCAGCACTAGGCAGGCAGCAGGGCATGGGTCTGGCCTTCCTGCCACCTGCCTGACAGCATGCAGGGCACGGCCAGCCCTGCTGCAGGCTGGGGCATTGCGAGAGCGTGCCCTGCCACTGTGTACATGCTGATCGTGCCAAGTACATGACTACCAGCTGCAACACCTGGGCAGCATCTTACTATCACACAGCGAGGCTGTGTCATACAGCCATGGTGGTGTGGCTGCAGTAACTGGCTGTGTGGATGCGGCTTCGTCAAGGGCTGCCCCCGGTGCAATGCTGTGCGCTACAGAACTAACTGTGCCACGCTTGCTTGGGCAAATTTGAACCAGCGTCATGGTGTCCTCGTCTGCACCTGCAACACAGCAGATTACACTGGAAAGTCGTTCCTGTTTCAGTGGCAGCTGCCGCAGCTGTGTCTATGTTTGCGCTGTGATGTTTGCATTGTCAAAGTCTGGTGAAGCTGCTACCGGCCTAGACACTGCCATTCACAGTGTTGAGGCCACTGTAATGTTCAGTGCCTGCTTGCACACAACCGGCTCCACGTGACATGCCAACTCAGCTTGTGAGTCTCGAGGTCACTCCAGGTGATCTTTTGGTGGCGTTACACATTTTTGAAAGACGATGCAATGGTGATGCAGGCCCGGTACATATGCATGAACTGCACAACAGTGTTCAACAATCATCTAACAAACAACGATGCAAACCAAGTTGTAGCACTGGAATCGTTACCTTGTGGCATTAGACGACTACACCGTCTGTAAACGCTTAGACAGCACCGCAACATACTTTCTCCAATGTTTCCTAACTGCTGCCAACTCGGCATTTCATCACGCATGCCGTGACTGTCACACTGACTTATCCCGACCAGCTGACATGTTTTAGAATAGCTGTTATTCCGCAGCTTAGTACCTCAGGCACACTTCCCAGCAGGCATGCACACAGCAGCTGCAATTCCTGTTCACCCTGAAGTTCACAACATGCTGCAGCTACTGTTCATCTGTAACGTCTGCTTAGTGCTAGCGCTGTGTGTAGCCTAGCTCTCCCCCCCCCCAAAGGGAAGACTGAGGCACAAGCAAAATATGACACGTAAACAAGCAAGGCAAAGCACAGCTGTTCCATAGTCAAAACACCAAAGCAGCTCCGGCCAGACAAGGGCATGCAGATGAAGCACGGCGGTGGTAACAACACAAAGAACATCAAGCCAGGCAACAACGCACCACCCATCAAAAGCATCGATAAAGAACCTCCTTCAATCTCCACATTTTCACATTTCACATTTTCAATCTCCACCAATTTGAAACACTACACACGACTGAGTAGAGGTATGAGCTGCCTGCGCACGCCCCTATGTAGCACTGGATTTGTTACCTTGCGGGAAGAGACGCCCACATCGCCTGCAAACGCTTAGCTGCAGCGCTGCAACATACTTTCCTTCTTCCTCATCATAGTTCCAGCCGCTGACTCATGGCATACATAACCTGCTGTAACCGTTACGCTGACACAACATAACATCAAACCAGCTGTGTCCAGAAGCGCAGTGCATCAGGCTGACTCTTAGTACAGCAGGCACACACTCAGAAGCGCTGATACCATTCCATTTCAAACTCACAACTCACGGCTGTAGTATTTCATACACTAAAGCACTGTGTGTAGCCTAGCCCTTCACCCCCTCCCAAAAGAGAAGACTGAGGCACAAGCGAGTCATCACAAGCCAACACAATCAACAGCGACGCAAGGATGCAGGCAACCACCAAAACACCAGCCAGGGACATGCAGATGCAGCACAGCGGTAATAACAACCCGCACCCCTAAAAGACAGTCACTGTGCACCACTCAGAAACACAGACTAAACACCCAACAATGTGTCACCTGAATGAGCTGCAGGGCCTCTCAGCGTCATACAGGGTTCTCAGTCCAAAAATTGTAGACGCGTGTGCGGGGGTTGGGTGAAAACAGACTCTTACTTTTTTTGATCCAAAAATAGAACAGCCAACGACAGCACACGTTGCCAACGAGCCTATTTTTCTTTAGCTAACACCCAACAGTGTGCTGTGGCGGGCGCGCTGGCTGTAGGCTGGCACACATCTGTGCATGTGTCACTGCAGGAATGTAACAACCCACAGCAACAGCACAGTGCTGCAACTTCCACACTACAAAGCCAACAGGAGGCCAGCAACAATAACAGCAACTACAACAACTGTCATTTAGTAACAACCAACAGGATTCCAGCATCAAACCACAACCTACAGGAAACCGGCAGCGCAAACTCGACCAATTCCTACTGCCCGTTCCCCCTGCACAGGCGGCTGCCAGCCCTACCGAAGACCAGACTGCTGCACACACTGCGCATACAGCCAGACAGCTTGCCACCCTGCCTGCTGCCACCCGTCACCGCCACCGTCACCGTCACCGCCACTGCCATCGCCACTGCTGCTGCTGCTGCTGCTGCTGCTGCTGCTGCTGCTGCTGCTGCTGCTGCTGCTGCAGGCAGGTTACCAAACAGCTGCGCATGCTGCTGCTGCTGCTGCTGCTGCTGCTGCTGCGTGTTGTCTGCCAGGCTCGCCGGCGTTGCAGCTGTGTCAGTTATAACAGGCTGCAGCAGCAACGGCAACGGCATGCATGCTGCTGCTGCTGCCTCGCCGGCCAGACTGCTGCTGGTGGGGACCGGCAGGCTGCTGGTGGTGGCAGCCAGCAGGGCAGTGGCGGTTGGCAGAGGGCTGGTAACGGTGGTGGTAGGACCCCAGGCTGCCTCAAACTCCTCGTCACTGGGCACCTCAACCTGCTGCAGCAGATGCAACAGGAGAAGCAGAATGACAAGTCGGTTAGCTCTGGCTCTCAAAACACATGCTTTTGAGGAAACTTTGGTTCAGGAACAGGGCATGTGTGCTGCTCGACGCTCTCTGCCGCAGACGGCTGGCAGCGTACCACTCCTACAGCTGCGATGCTTTCCACTGCTGCGGGAGGGCTTTGTGCAGCGCTCACCTGTGGCAAATTGTTCGTGTTGCCGATGCTGGAGGTGGCTTCCGTGATGGAATACCACACCAGGATGATGCACACAGCCACGATGAAGTGCTCGAGCGCCTTGTGCGACACCTCAAAGTCGGAGCCTTTCACGGGAGCGCTGGACATCAGCAGTTCCTGGCTGGTGCTGCTGAAAAAAGATGTTACGGATGTCTTCCTGTACTCGTTCTTGGTGCTAGCGCCCTTGCCGCAGCACCGGGTGCGTGGGGCCATGGCCCAGTGAGCGCGGGAAGTATTCATCATCTTGCTTGATTCTGTTTTTATAAAAGCGACTGTTGCAGGAGGAAAAATTATCCCTCTGCCTGAGTACAGTGACGAGTAGCAGAGAAGCGAGCATTTATTGATCTCCTATCCCAGTTTCGCGGAAGTGTGGCGGGTGGGTGCTAAGGATTAACCCCGCTCGGCAGATTTCTGCCTTCAGCGCGTTAAACACGCAACTACAAGGTAGTATAGTACAACGTGCTGTTATTTCGTTTTGCGAGCGCTTGCGGCATGGACACTTGTGCATGCCCGCACAAGCAGCTGATGCCGCTGCAGCTGAAATGGCCTCAACAGCACGCAGATGCGCAATTTCATTTAGCTTCAGCATCTATATGCATAATTGCTGCAGCAGCCCTTCTCGGCGGCAGGCTGAATGCTTGAGCTCGTATCAGCCATGCGTCCTCTGCTGGCATGCACTCCCCCAGCTGCAACCGGGCATGCTGCTGGCAACTGCTTACCCCGTCAACAGCGACTACACAATTACACGGGCATGACATGTAGAGGCAGCAAGCCAGTAGACCTGCAGGACTAAGGCTCATACTCCTGACCAACACCACCCTAGCAAATGCAGAGGATGCAATGCAAGGGGGAAGGAGGGTATTTCATGTTCTCAGCACTGGGGGCGTCTCAGCAGCTGAAAATTGGTTTGATTACTCATTAGGGTGCTTATAAATAATTCATATTTCCAGAAGGGCCAACTCCCCAGGGTTCAAGCTGCTGCAGTTCCACCAACATTGGCAGGTGGCCACCATGGTTGCTCTGTAACAGCTACTGACAGGCCCTGCGTGCTCAAATAACGAAAAAAAACGATCTCTGTGGTGTTTAGATGCATTTATTCGTCTTACAACAACGACTGGGCGCGGGATTCTGCCGCAGCAGGCGATTGTTCTTCCTAGTGGGTGCCCAGCCAGCAGTGCAAGGTACCAGCAGACCAGCAGATGATCTGCATGTGATAACCAAGCACTTCCGTGGCTGATCCCATGCACTGAATGCTTGTTACTTGTAGTTTTTGGCAGCGAATCACCCAGCTACGGTCGTGTGCACGGCACAAGATTAGCATAGGGCCTCCAGCATGCAATGCCGCGCGCGGCATGTGGAGTGCCCGGGTGGTTCTCGCAAGGCACAGATGATCCATACCATCACTTAGAACCATAGTCACTGCGCGGATTACTGCATCAGCTGTCTGAGTGTTGCAGTCGGGACCCCCTTGGTGTACGAATGGCGTCTTCTCGCTTCGATCGAATTTTGCTGCCCTTCTTCTCGCTTCGATCGAAGATTGCTGCCCTTCATGCCAGGTCCATAAGCACATTAAACACCATATTAAACCCCTGTGAGCGCCCCGGCTGATATTTAATGGCCCAAATTGAGCACGAGTCGTCTGCTGCTCTCGGGAAGTCAGGTCGAATGCGCAAATCGGGCAATTGTTTTCCGTTCCGGACAGTTAGGAATCGTTTTATACAATATCAATCATCATGTTTCAGTGCTCGACAGGTCCAGCAAAATTTGTCAGGCTGTGAGCGGGTACAGCAGGATGACACCAGCAGGGCTCTGCAGACCCCAAGGCATGAGTCAAGCCCAGCCACATTGGGTGCAAACGAGGTTGTGACTATGCATTAACACTATTAACACCTATTAATGGCATCAGCCAAGCCTGTGGGCGCTTTTACAGCACCCTCATAATTACCCTCCTTCCCCCTTAATGCTCATGACATGCACATTGCTTTAGATGGCTTCTTCTTCTTCTTGACATTGTGCATAGACTCCTGAAGAGCGCAGCCACCCTGTCGTCCTGCCTAAATGCGCATGCCGCGCGATGTTGTGTACACAACATGCTTGCCCTAGCGGCTGGCATCTGCTGGATGCCAGCCTTTTGCTGGCCAGCACCAGCCACAGTAGCCTACCCTTGCAGGGGCACAACAGCGCTGCCAACCTCATACCCAGCCTATTGTACAATGTGCTGCTGACGAAGCTACTGGCCTAGTAGGCACGTGCGACTCGCATCATGCAACAGCCAAGCACACTCATGTAGTGTGAGATTTGCCGTCACGTGATTAAGACATACAGTTACAGTCTTTTCGTTGAACACAACTCGCATCGCAAACTTCAAGCACAGAATCACACAAGGGTGACTTGTGAGCAGCTGTCAGAGCAAGGCTTTGCCTACACTCGTGCCGGGAACCTGATTCTCTGTGGGCCCCATGCCACACTCACAGATCTACAAACACTGTCAATGCCTTCAGTCCACACCATAAAGACTGTTGCCTCAGAGGGATAGATACGGGATGCTCTAGCTATGCACACACAGCGGTTGCATGGCACAGGCTGAACATATTGCTTCACATGTGGCACGCCACTACTCTCCCCCCTCCCCAAGGGAAGCCTGTGACAATGCAACAAGCAAAACAAGCAAGCTGCCAGAAAAAAACTCAGTATCCCTCACAAAACCTGAGGAAAGGAAAAATTGCAACTGCATGCCACACCCAGACTGCAAAAACACCAGCGTCTGCTGCTAGTATGCCGTACTGATAGTGGAAGGAGGCCATACTGCAGGGGAAACAAACCACGTGGCCTGGCTGCTGCTGCTGCTGCTGCTGCTCCAGCCGCCAGCTCCAGCGCCTCCAGGCTTCACTGCCACGATGTTATCACTGCTGTTGCTGGTACTGCTGCTGCCACTGCTGCTGCTAGTAGCCAGCCATCACATATCACTGTCAAGCCAAGCAAGCAACCAGCCAGGACTCTGCTGCTGCACCGCGCTGCTGCTGGCTGTGGGGTTTCTTCTGCTGTAGGGGTATCGTTCCCTCAATCTCCCCCAAACAAGGTGGGGAGATTGAGGTGGAGCCACATCTGGCCTAGATATAATCACAAATACGACAAGCCAAGCAAGCAACCAGGCAGAACTCTACTGCTGCACTGCGCTGCTGCTGGTTGCTAAAATACCTCTCTGCTGCGGGGGTATCGTTCCCTCAATCTCCACCAAACAAGGTGGGGAGATTGAGGTGGAGCCACATCTGGCCTAGATATAATCACAAATACGACAAGCCAAGCAAGCAACCAGGCAGAACTCTACTGCTGCACTGCGCTGCTGCTGGTTGCTAAAACCTCTCTGCTGCGGGGGTATCGTTCCCTCAATCTCCACCAAACAAGGTGGGACCTGGGGTAGAGTCACGACCATATATTTTCTCCACACAATCTCCACCAGAGTGTTCATGGGTCACTCACCCACAAAGGCTGTAGCAGCAGAACACTCAACTACTGCCATCGACTGTTATAGACCATCTGCGATGAGCTGCCATAACTGCAGACCATACCATATTCTTTCTCTGCGCTGAATCCGGCTCAGGGATCACCGTGTGCCTCACTTGGGCACCACGCCGACAGGGAGCCTGTAACACTGCTCGAGAGGACACGCATCAATGGCTGCCTCAAGCAATCATATCTTTTTTCTCATATCATATCTTGTCGTGCTGCGTGGCCGCATGTGGCTGCTAGCTGAGCTGCAAACGAGCTGAAGCTATAACGGGCTTTCCCGAAGCTGTAACGGGCCATCCCGGGGTTGGTCTTGTCCACACACCACCAAAGAGGCTGCGAGCACCAGCCGCCTTTGAGTGGGCATGCTGGCAGGCCAAAAGATCTAACACTGTCTGTGACACAAGTCAACGCCTGACAGCATTCCACATAGTGACACAGATCGCATGCTACACTCAAGCATACGCAGCAGCAGGCACACCATGTCCAGCAGCGTGGTGTCACACCACAGCGATACCCGGCACCCCCGCCACACCAGCGATGCTGTTCTTGGTGTCACCCACGGGCGTGGCCCGCACGCCGCTGAACGGCCAATGCGCGCCAGCCATCACAGCCTCGATCTCCTCGACCGTGCGGGGCACGTCTGTCAGGCTGAGCGAGCCCGACTCCGTGACGACGACATTGTCCTCGAGCCGCACGCCACCCATCGCCATGAACGGCGCAAGCGCCTCCTTGACGAGGAACTTGCCGTGCACAGGGTCCTGCAAGGCGGCAGGCGGCAAGGCATCAGCCACGCGCACTTTGCTATTGGTGTTGAGGCAGCACAGCGCCTGACATCACCAACGGAATGGAACAGCACCCTTGACTAGGTGCTTGCTGTGCACAGGGTCCTGCTGAGCTACATGAGGTTGAACAGCAGGTGGGTTCAGCAACCGTCAGTATGAAATGCACAACAACCTCGTGGACAGGAAAGGCTCAACCGCCCTTGTGTGCCAAACTTGCTGTTTGCAGCATTCTGTGAAGTGTGAGTGCCAGCAACATGCAGGTGCCTTGAAATGAAGGGAGTAGCACAAAATCATGTGACATGTATGTGTGGGCAACAAAGTGCTGCGGCCAGCCTGCAAAATAGGTTTTACTGTGCTGAATGCAGCTGGACATGAATCATCATTGTTAAAGGCACCCTTCCAACCAGCTGTCATGCTGGCAATGAGGCATGCACCAGCTTCCTCACCTCCAGTGCCGGCAGCAGCAGCACAGGGTTGAAGTAGCAGCCAGGCTCGACAGTGACAATCATGCCAGCTTCCAGGTGCCGGGCAGTGCGCAGGCTCTTGTAGCCGGGGCGCTGCAGCAGCAGACACACAGAGGCAGCGCTGGCGTTGGCTGCAGCCAGCAGACAGGCAGGGCGCCCAGTAGCGCTGGTGACCAGAGGCTGGCTCCGTGATGTAAAGTTGGGTGCTCACAACACCTGCTGAGGACCAATGACAAGGGGATCCAAGAGGGGTCAACACGCAGCGGGGACGATACACACTGCATACTGTTGTCTTCCTGCTGGCGAGTCGGCTTACCTTGCTGCGGTCAGGGAAGCCCTCTCCGTAGCCGCCCACGTCATGCGTGTCGATGCCGATCAGGTGCCCCAGGCCTAGCAGCAGCAGCAGCAGCAGCAGCAGACAGCACAAGGTCTGTGAGTGGCAGCGCAACAGTGCAGCACGCGCGGCAATCACTCAGATAAACCGTCCTGCGCTCTGCTGCACCGCAAGCTGCCGCCTGCGGTACCCAACCGCCACCATGTCGCTGCGTCACAACTTGTACCAGCGGCAGCTGTGCGTGCCATATATAGCATAGCAGACGCGCTGCACAGCAGCACCCGGTGCTGCGTCACCCGGCGCTCAGCATGTTGTGTAAGGAAGCTGAAATACCCCTACTGTGCACACAGCAGGAATTGAACAGCAGGAATTGAACCCCCGCAGCAAGAGCACAGTCGGTCCCCACCCGGTGCTGCGTCACCCGGCGCTCACCGTGGGGCATGAAGAGCCCCCCCACCTCTGCCGCAATCATCTCCTCAACATCACCCTGCAGCAGCAGCAGCAGCAGCAGCAGCAGCAGCAGCAGCAGCAGCAGCAGCAGCAGCAGCAGCAGCAGCAGCAGCAGCAGCAGCAGCAGCAGCAGCAGCAGCAGCAGCAGAAGCAGAAGCAGAAGCAGCAGCAGCAGTGGCCCTGCATATTGTTGTTCAGTCCAACCACGAGCCCCGCAAGCGCACGCAAGCTCGCGTCCAAACAGCCAGCGCTGCGCTTGCAAGCACACAACTGACGCACACGCGCAGTGTTACCACTCGACAGGCATTCAACTGCCAGCCCACTGCTGCTGGTATGCCTGCCGACATATGTCAGTCTAAGGCTGACCAGCCGGCAGACACCACTGGCTGTATGATTGTGTGGCATGCAGCAAGACAGGGGGGAAACAACGCACATCACCCCTGCAGCGGCGGGCACCACTAGCCATAAGTCTGCACGACTAGCCATACTTCTGTATAGCAGCAAAAATGGGGCAAAACAACGGGCACATCACACCTGCAGCGGCACGACTAGCCATATGTCTACACGACTAGCCATACTTTTGTATAGCAACAACACTGGGGCAAAACAACAGGCGAATCTCACCTGCAGCGGCGGACACGACTAGCCATATGTCTAAACAGCAGCAAACATGGGGCAGAAAAATCCCCTACATCACACCTGAAGCAGGCCCCCAGCAGCCAGCCCACCCAAAATCTTCCTGTAGGCCAGCGTGTGCATGTCAGGCCAGGAGACGCCCGGCGCTATGGCCGCAATCACGCTGAGGTGCGCATCCAGCACTGCATTGTAGAGCAGCGCCTGCTGCGCTGTGAACTTGCCGTTCACTGGCCAGCTGCAGGTGATGTCTGCAGCGGAGCAAAAGAACATCAGACATACATGTTGAATACGAGTACAAGGGAGTTGTTCTTGCACTGCAGGTACAGTTGCGCCCGGCCAGCTGTCATCCGGCCCCAGTGTCCAATGGCTATGCTGCAACCAGTGACAACAGGAAGCATGGCATTGCAAAGGAAAACAGTTGAGGCCCAGGCTCAGAGGATCACCCAGCGTGCATTAAAAAGGCCGTTACAAGAGAGCGACGCTGGTGGGATGTACACGTGACAATCCCATGCGAGCGCAGGAGAGAAGGGAACTCTCTGTCTTCCCCACAGCAAGCAACGCACCTGAGCCGTATCTGTAGTACTCGCAGCCCATGTCAAACAGCACGAGGTCGCCGTCGCGCATTGGCTTGTCGTTTGGCGCGCCGCCATGGCCATAGTGCAGCACAGCCCCATTGGAGCCTGAAGCAGCGATGCAGGTGTAGCCTGCAGCAGCAGCAGCAGCAGCAGCAGGTTGCGGCACAGCCCGAGATGCGTCACTGCCTGCAGAGGTGACACAGCACAACTGCAGCCAGGCGCAAGAACGTGAACGTGGGTGAATGCACGATGCACAAGCAGCAGCTGAGGGACACCCACTGTTGGTGTGAGTGACTGCAGGGGATGCCGCCGCAGCACAACATGGAGGTGGCAGCAGTGCAGAGGCCGTGCACAATCCAGCACACCTGTACTTGCCTGCAGCGGGGTTTCATACACACCACTGCCTGCAGCAGATGCTCAATACACACCACTGCCTGCAGCAGATGCTAGATGTAGGCCTACACCATCAGTATGCCTGTCGACAGGTGTGGCTACCAGCTTCTGCCGCCACTTCTGCTGCGCTCCTGCGGGGCACCGCTGCTGCTGCTTCACTGCTGCGGCTGACCATGCCCCTGCACGCACCTTGGTTCCTGCAGCCTCCCCTGCTGTAGGTAAAGTGCCTGAAGGTGCTCTCAGCCTGGTACTCCATCATGCCTGGCTGGCAACCCTGCCAGGGAATTGCAGAGGCAAAAAGTGCAGGTTATATCCACATGCCCGAGTGCAAAACCCAACACCGGCAAGCACCCAAAATCTTCCAGCCTGGTGCTCCAGTGCGACAGGGCAGCAGCCCTGCAGCAAAGCAGCAGGTGCAAGCAGGCATTCAACACAGCGAGTGTTCATGCTGTGCATTGAAGTCAAGCTGCAAATGGCCTTCAGGATGTCGTGCCTTTAACCTGCAAGGGGACAGGTGCCAGCAAGCATGCTCACAACGATCAGCTGTCACTTGAAGAAGAAACAACAACCTCCAGGAGCTGCTGCAGCATGACTTGGCAACTTTAAGCCTGTACAACAGCAAGGCTGCGTCCAGGTGATCAGTTTCAAGCCCGTTGTTGCAAGCATTACTGCAACATGGACCGCAGGCCGTCACCTGCGCAAGCAAGTGCACACTTGCCCGCACTGCGACGACGGCGCAGCCACATCAGTGCCGCACTGCCGCAGCCACACAGCCACGCCACGGCCCCGCACCTGCATCATGGCCACGTGCGCGCGTGAGCCCAAGTGGTTGACGTACTTCATCAGCGCGACCTCGCCAGCCGTCTTGTGTACGCGCGCCTCAGTGAGCTGCCTGAACAGGGCCGTTGTCTCCAGCATGAAGCCTTCGCTGCCCTCAAACGATGGCGGCTGCACTTCAATGCCGCTGCAGCAAAGCAGCATCGCGCAGGAGAGCAGCAGCAGCAGCAGCAGGATATGCAGTGCCTGGGATTCCATGGGGCCGCCGACACCCAAGCACACTACCTATGACCAGGCGCGGCAGCTTACGTGTATGCCTCTAGCAAATGTCCTGGCTGTGCCTGGGTCCAGCCTCCTGGGCCGTCTACTTCACCATTTCGCTTTACTTCGTTCAGCTTGTAAGCTGTGTACGTTGAACCAGCGGAAACCACGGCCAGGAGCCCACGCACAGCTCTGCCGTGACTCCTGGTTCATTGCACACACACAGCTGCTGTCCGTGCATTGTCAAGGCAGCAGGAAGGTGCATGGTGCGGCGGGGCGGCGGTGCTACCGCCGCACATGCAGCCAGGGGCGCTGCAGCCTCCATCGCAACCTCAGCGTCACATGCATGACCACTGTTGTACCTCGGCGCTCGAGCTTGCGAGCTTGCACGAGGCTGAAAGACGCACACATCCATGGAACATGTTGGGGCCTCCCACCTGTCTGTGTTGGTGCCAGCCAGCAGGTGTACGCATGGCGCTCGCGCCGCTGCCAGCACCACCGCCATGTCATCGGCATACGCCACCTCATCAACTGCATACTTGGCCTTGTAGTAATCCGGCCCCTGGATGACGCCCATCCACACGCCATAGCTTGCAGGAAGGCGGGGCATGAACAGCAGCGAGCGGCCCTGCACAGCAGCAGACAGAGCATGATGCAACAACCGACGTGGCCACAGCAGGCGCGCTGGCCTAAGGCATTGATGCGACTGCTGCACGCGCAGCAACGTTAGCTGTGTTTCCACAACACAGCATGACACAGGTCACCGGGCAATCAGTGGCCTGTGTTCAACATCACAGAACTGCAGAAGCACGGTCGACTCTTCCAGTGCATTGTGCGTGTGATGCAGCAGTGGCGGTAGCACCGCAGCAATGCAGCATTGCTCACATCCCGAACATCCACCGCTCCCCAGAAGCCGTCTTCATTCACGCCAAACAGGTAGTGGAAGTACGCCTCCTGCCTGAACAGCATCTCTCCGTCTGTCGCATACACCGGCTGCACATCGCCACCCTGTGCACGTGGCATAGCAACAGTGAGGTCAGGAGGCGGTCCCCGGCGGTGTGGACTGCACTGACAGCTGAGGGTAGCTTATGCTAAGCAACATATCACTGGCAGGAGCACCGGGGATCACTTATGGACAGTGTCACTAGCGGCAATGTTGCGCTGCTGTCCTGCTGCTGTTGTTTGCAGGTCCTGGCGGATTTGCTGTACCTTTTGTGCCTTTGCTGCTGCTCAGTAGTGCTGCTGCTGCCCTGCGGAGTGCTGGTGCTGCCCGTGTTGCCCGTGGGTTGCGTTATAGACTGTTCTGAAGTAGACAGCTCGCCTACATCAGCTTCAACTGCCACACCTTGAGCAGAATGATGCCTCGTTTCTCTTCAGGCAGGGCTGCCTGCATGCGTTGCACGACACCCTGCCGTATGGGGCCATGGAAGGCCCTCCTGTCTATCCTGCAAGGCAACACGAATGCAGCTCAGCGACACAACCGTACCCTAACACAGACTTGTTGATGTCTGCAGTTCACCTACTGCTCACTTCAGCGTCCCCGGGCCCATGTAGAAGCAGCACTGGTCGTCTGCCATGGTGCTGCTCGTCGATGCTGCTACTGTTGAAGCCGATCTGCGGACGCGGGAGGCTATGCAGGCACGTGTGACGTCAAAGATGCTACGTGAGCTATGCAAGCAACGAATGAGCTTACGCTGTTGCCGGAGGGCAGATCGCATGACCAGACCGTGGAGCGATCATAGGTAGAAGTACATTTGTACAGCAACAGCACCAGGCGCCGGTCGATCGAAAGAAGTGGTGCAAATGACGTTAAATGAAGGGAGCTGCAGCGTGCGGCCCGTTCGGTGATAAAAACCCTAGGATGCTGACATGGCAGTGCATACGGTTGATAGGAGCGGATGTATGGGAAACTGCATGGCTGTACAGCTAAACATGTTGATGTGCGTCGGGTTGCAGGGGTCACTTGATACAATTGTCTGCACTTCCCTTACGTGACCAGCCACAACTACCAGCATTGTGCTGCAGGATGGGCATGCTGCTGCCCTTGACTTTTGACATTTGACTGAATTGACATGTGACTAGTAGCCAGCCTGTCCGCACCATGCAGGACAAGACACGCTTCGCTTGTGTCAGACCCAAACAATGCAAACCGTATCCTGCAACAGCAGCCATCCTTATGCAAGGTGCTGCTGAGTGGCCTGTTGTTTTGAGGCCAGTTCAATTACCAACCACGCCCAACTCTCAATTGAGATACCATGGCAAGAGGGAAGGCCTACAGGAACAGCCCAAATATACCACCGCAGCGACGCTGCATTTGAACGTAGTTTGAAGGCAGCACCATTACCAGTACCGGTAGTATGCAGGTGGGGCGCAGCATGTTGCAGCTGGTTGTTCGCTGCACGGCCTGCGCATGCCCTGCCCTGCTCATAACACACCACAGAGCAACTAAAGGCCTGCTGCTCAATAGTGTGCAGCTATGGGCACACAATGTGGCGGCTGTACAGGCAGCAGCGGCGGTTGCTGCTGCTGGCAGCCGCCCAGGCACACTGCAGTAGCCAGGAGAGCCGCTATCACCAGCACCCTGCTCTCTACATCGCCCCTCCAGCTGCTGCTGACGACGCCACTGCTGTCACTAGACCAGCTGCATGCGCACTACCTGCTGCCGCAAGACCCAGCTTTGCCAGGTGCTGCTGCACCACGCGCTCAACTGTCTCCACAATTGCCTGCGTCTGAGCCTCAATCTCAATGTTCACAGTGTCCCCCTCGCCTTTGGACCCAAACACAGTGACGCGCATGGTCTCTGGAATCAGGTACACAGAGAAGCAGGCGTCATCCCACACCTCGCCTACTGTCAAGCTGCAGCCGTCCACTGCTATGAAGCCCTTGGGCAGCACGTACTTGGCAAACTTGGGATCGGACAGGTGGAAGCTGACTCGCCTGCATGGACCACAGGCAACACCCCGAGAGCACAGGCAGAGGTTTGGCAAGACAGCGTGCGTGCAAATGCGCCAGCTGAGCCACCAGGCCAAAAAGTCAGGCAGGTGCATACGACTGCCGAGCGCCAGGAGGCAGCAATACTGCCAGAATGCCAGCCAGAGCATGCACAGTTGAGTGTAGGGAATTCCAATCAGCTGTGCTGGCATCTGCAGCTCACTGCACACAAGCAGCACCACATCAGTACTGCGGGCTGGGTGCAACACAGGTATGCACCCGAGCACTACTTGCTACTAATATACTAATGGCGGCTGCTGCTGCTGCTGCTGCTGCCGCGTCATCAGGCATGCCTGCGCTGCAGCAGAGCAGGCCTGCTGCGCCAAGGCAGGCCCACCTGTTGTTGGCTGTGTCCTCCACCTTGACAATGCTGGCTGTGCAGTGCACATGCCCAGACACATTGTGCCCGCCAATCTCATCGCCCACACGAGCTGAGCGTTCAAAGTTGACCTTGCTGCCCAGCTGCCGTCAGCCAGTACATGCAGTACAGGGCAGCAGGGCAAGTTTCTTACAGAGGACGACTGCAGCCCCATACTGCCCCCATGCACATACAGCAGACAATGCTGTTGACACCTGCCTGGCAGGTGGCAGGGTGCAAACAAGACTGAGGTGCCTGACCAGAGTGTTGCGTAATGCAGGCTGGTGCGAGTTTACTGCCAACGGGCAGCTGCTGACGGCGCTTGTGGTGAGCTCAACGCTGTGGCCAGTTCACCGCTGTCGCCAGTGCAAAGGTTGCTGCCTGTTATCTCGGCTGCCATGCCAGAGCATGTGCCAGGCAACATTGCTCTGCCAACGCTGCTTGTGACTGCCGCTGCCGTTCCTTCCACTGCTGCTGCTCCTCCTTCTGCATAGCCTATGACCTGTTGCAAAGCGTCTAGCTGGGTACGATGGTGGCGGCAGCATCCCACCTGCAGGTTTCCCAAGCTCGTGGCTCGAAGAGTCTCAGCCATGACATCAAAGGACAGCACGTCCCCATCAATAGCTGTCACTGTCAGGCATGTGCCATTGATGGCTACACTTGCACCTATTTGTATGTTCTCAGTTCTGCCAGCGGGAAAGTTGATTCTAAATGACCTGAAGTTTTCTTTGGTGTCTAGCTGAGCCACCTCTGCTGTGCCCTGCACTATGCCTGTGAACATGTTGCGTACAACAAGCGCTCTGCGCCTGATCACTGGTGTTTCCCGATGTCGAAATACGCATGAGGCGGTGTGTCTGGAGCAGCACGTGCTGCGTAGAGCGCTGTGCATTGCGTCTGTTGCTGGAGTGGCCGTGCATATACCGTAATCCACTGAATGTTTTCGCCCTAAAATAAATAATTCTGAATGAAAAGTTGTTAGTTTCTGCAACACATCTTCTCGCAGAGGGGTCCAGGAAATCGAAGCTGCAGTCGTGTTCTGCACCACCTGTTTGTTATATGCACGGCTTTGCAAGTAGTAAAGCGCTAAGGGAACTGCTTCAGATATCCAGTCAAAGTACGATTAAAACAGCGGCAAAAAGATGTGCAGGGCGAAAACATTTCGTGGATTACGGTAAGTATCCACCCCCATGCCTTTGTGCAGCATGCAGAACTTATACGTTAGCAGTATTAAGGCGTAATGAGCTAAATTCCTGACAAGGGTTTCATGCCCTAGCAAGTACAGCTTGTTGGCCATGTAGCTGCAGCGTCTTGGTAGTTCGAAGCGCAGCAGAGGTACTATTATAACCGCTCGTCTATGCCTATGGGCACATGATCGAGCGGCAGCTCAGCTATCTTCAAGTGCTGCCTGATGCGGTCCTGACAACTAGGATTCAGGACCACGACAGCTGTGCACGTGCAGTGTATTTCCGTAGACCTTTCCTTTGCTGAGGCTGGCACGGAGTGGGTGTGCAGCAGCCTGGACCCATCTGGACAAGTGGCACTGAGGCATGAGACCTTCTACATCATGTGTTTGGCTCATAGTGTCAGGGGTGCCTTGCTGCCTGCAACAACTCTTTCAAAGCATTAGAGGTACGCAAGAGCATCAACTCTTTGAGCTTCTCCTTGCAGCAACACAGCTAACATATTGCACATCATGAAGCACGGACACGTAGTCCTGCAGCAGACATGACAATGGTATAGCTGGGACAGGCTGGGTACACAGGGATACATATGCACACATCACACCATGGCGCTCTTGAAACAGAGGTTGCCACGAGCCTTCAGCAACAGCAATGAAGCTACAGCAACAGCAATGAAGCTCAAGCAGTTTGGCCAGCACCAGCAGCACCATTTGCTGCAGGCGCCAGCACCAGCAGGAGCAGTTGAGGGCAGTTTGGGGCGGGATGCATATGAAGACATATCGCCTCCTGATCCACAGTTTGTGGGCAACCCTGACTCCTCACAGCCAGGGTGCATCAGAACCCCAGCAGACCTATCGCAAGAGTCTTCAGCAGTGGCAGCAGCAGCAGCAGCAACAGCAGGGACAGGCGGCTTGTTTGCAGAAGCAAGTGCAGGCAGCCAGCAGCTGTTGCTCAATCTCCTGATGTCAGAGGAGGACCTTTCAAATAAAAGCACAGCCAGATCAGGCCGCAGCCGTGAAGAACTGGCCCTCAGCTCCTGTGGCACCTTCAACGCCGCCGGCATATCCAACACCAGAGCTGGAGGCAGCAGCAGCAGCAGCAGCAGCAGTAGCAGTGCAGATGCTGCTGAGGCTGGCGCACGTAATAGCAGTTGTCCGGCGGCGAAGGCTGTGTTTGCTGATGCCTGTCTGCCGTTTTCACCCAAATCCTGCAGCCTCAGCACCTTGCGGGTGGTGGCGCCATGCAACAGCAGCAGGTGGCAGCAGGGCTCGGGTGGTGCGAGCAGCAGCAGCAGCCACAGAGGCAGCAGTGTGCATGGCAGCCGCCGCTTCAGCAGCAGCAGCAGCAGCTGGACAGCAGACAGGGCTGACCCTGAGGAGTTCTTCTGCGAGGCTGCCGCAGTAGCAGCAGGAGCAGCAGCAAATGGCCGCAGCAGCAGCACCAGGCCTTCTTTGCTGGAGCCCATGCTGCAGCGGCCTGCCGGCAGGGTGAGTGCAGCAACAGAAAGCGCTGCAGGTCACGGTGCATGCAACAGAGGCAGCCGCAGCAGCAGCATGGGCAGCGCAGCGGCCAGCAACACCGCAGCAGCTGCTGCTGCAGACGACGACAAAAAGACGGAAGATGCGGACCTCCTGCTCGCTGACATGGACCTGTGCCTTGGCAGCCTGCAGACAGCAGCGGAGCTGGCGCGCATTCCGTCTGGTGCAGGGCAGCGCAGCAGCTCTGGCAGTGCATCGGGCAGCGGAGCGGCGTCACCATCAGCAGCAGCTGATGGCGCTGGTGCTGTGCGCTGGCCGCTGAGCAGCAGCCGCACTCGACAAGCAGCAGCTGCAGATGCAGCGAGTGAGCCTGGCCACGCCAGCACTCGGCAGCTGCAGCGCAACGGAAGCAGGCTGGGCGGTTGGCAGCTGGAGGCTCCAGCCGCAAGCTGTGCTCCCGTGACCTGCACCAACCTGACCGTGCAGCTGGCATGGAACGGCAGCCCAGTGCTGTTGAGGGTTGGCAGCAGAGGGCGCCCTGTGGTCAAACAGCGATGCTTGCATTACGGCTGAGTGATGGGGACGTGCCTCGGCTGCAGCAGCAACGCGAGCAGCAGCAGCAGCAGCGCAGCAGGCCGCAGTCGCATCGGCAACAGCAGCAGCAGGAGAGGCAGAAGCAGCAGCGCATGCAGTCGGCCTATGGAGCTGCTTCAGACAGCGGCAGCAAGTCCACGCGGCACGCGGGGTTTCTTGGCTGGTTCTTGCGGTCAGGCAAGCACAACAAGACACTGCCGGCTGCTGCTGGCGCTGATGGAACGGGAGGTACAGGGAAGAGGGAGGTCAGCAGTACACACAGCAGCAGGAGAGCTGAGAAGCCCAAGTGGAGCTCTCAGAGCACCGCAGACGTTGTGGAACCTTGGACTGAAGGCGGCATGCAGCCACTCCAGCAGCAGCAGCAGCAGCAGCAGTCACTGGGTGGTGACCCGGTGATGCAGCCAGCAAGCGTGCCAACATATGCACGTGGCAACAGCCATGGCGGCGCCAGCAGGGATGCGGCTGTGCTGCAGCGGCTTGGCAGCAGCAGCAGTGACAGCAGTGATAGCAGTGGTGGGGCTGCAAGGCAGGCAGTGCTGTCAGCAGAAGCTGTGCCTGGCTTGCCGTCTTCTCCCCAGCCCCCCAGCAGCAGCAGGCCGGCTGCAGCAGGGCCTGCAGCCAGGAGGCTGCTGGTGACACTGCAGGCCTGTGAGTGAGAGAGGTGGGCTGCTGCCAGTGCCAGCGCCATGGCCCGCGCCGGCTCTGACCATTGACCAATCTTGATGGTGCGCAGAAGCTGTAGCTGGGTTTACTGATGTGAAGCAACTTGCAAGATGGTTGTGCTGTATTGAAGTTACAAATATGTGAAGGTGTGCGTACCATCCGGCGTACACAGTGTGGTGCACCTGCAGTTGCGGGTTGCGCTGTTGTAGGGGTTTTTTTACGCCAGCATCAGGTGTCCATGTCTTTGTCAGTAGTCGTCAGCTGTATGCGTTGTCACTTTTCAGGATTGATGTAGTGAAGGACTTCAACTGTACAATAAGCAACCTGTGTGTGTACATGTTCACCAAGGGGCTTGGGATGCCTGCGCCATCTTGCCACAGCCACACAATGCATGGCAGATACGAAGTAATGGCGCATTGACCGCACATGGCATGCAGCTGAGCTGGTGTGTTGCTGGCGTGGTGGGGTTGGTCTTGCTCAGGGGTCTGCTGTCGAGACGCCAGCTGCTGGGTGTATGCCGAGTCAAAGCGCTGGTCGGCAAGCAGGTATGCTGCCTATGACATGCCAGACTCGGAGTGCGATGCCCTCGTGTTCTGCTGTGTTACGTGTACTTGCTGTGCTGCTCGCAAACAGATCAGGATTGCAGGCAGCAGCAGCTGGCTGGTGTTGCTGGCGGCTACAGGTCCTGGCAGAGCCTGCAGAATGAGTGAGATGGCTTGGCAGCTGCAAGTTTTCGATCAAGAGGCGAGCCTCTTACATTGCCGAAAAACTACATAGTTTGATGTATACTTGAATGTGAAGCTGATGGTTTGGCTGTCACTGTGCTGCGGCCCTGCCATGGTGGTGACTGCCGCAGCCCATGTGGCAATCTTGTGCTGAGGGACTTGCAGCAGAGGTGATCATTGGGGCTGTGTGGCAGTCCGATTGTTGTGGGGTGAAGCAAGCTCAGCCTGAGATTCTGGCAACAAGTGGAAAATAATGGAAATGGAAATGGAAATGGAAATGCAATGCAGATGGAAATGCCAGAATGCTTAATGCCATACGTTATACCAAATATCAAATACCAAAGTAGGGCCACAGGCCCACCCACTAAGGAGCCAAACAAGGCGCATGGGGTCCCACAACAGCCAAGGAGTACCAATCCAACCAACTAAGCCGAGGCCTCAACGAGGTCTGAGGATTCTGTCTCTGAGGCGCTAGTGTCACTTGGGAGCACAGCATGCGCCATAGCCGGATCATTTCTAACCAGGAGACAATAGTAGATGAAAGCAGCAACACTACTCTGCCTCTGCTGCATAAATTATGAAATTGGGCGTCGATTGTGGGCTGATATCTTGACCGCTGTTGAGAACAGCTGATCAGCACTGCTGGTAGCATGATGGCTGGCTGTAGTGGATCTGCACACGGCACGCGCCGCAAACCTGGCATTCATGCACTCTTGTGTTGTCCTCTCCAAGTGTGGCACCGTTTCTATGCACACTGCCGCAGGACGTCCGACGTTTTTGGATTCAATGCCAGCACCATTGAGCGGAAGATCTGTGTGGGCAGATGCGGCTCAACTGCAATTGTGGTTTACACCTGGCGGTATCTACCCTGGTGCTAGGCCTGGCAATGCGGTTCAGGCTGGACATTTGACAGCGGGAAATTAATACCAGTGCCACATGGTGAGACATTTCAGATGTTGCTGTCGGGACACTGGAGGTCCTAGCCATCCTGCGCAGGAGCATGCTTGTGTGCAGTGGCTGTTGAGCAGTGGCAACAAAAGCTGCTGTTGCACAGCTTGATTCGCATTGTTGACGAGCGGCATCAGGAGCCACTTTGCGGATTTGATAAGCAGCCAGCCATGTTTAAAGATTCGTGCACCAAGGTAATACACATTCCAGTATTGCATCATGCGGTAGGCTGTGTGCACACAGCCGTGGCAACTGCAAGTTGCGGTTCAGCGGGCCAGCGATACAGTGAATGCTTCCCACTCCTGGCAACGCTCGGCCGTAGAACATTCAATTCGCCAGGCACAGCAAAAGTCGTCATCAAGGAATACTAGCATCTGTCAACTTGACTTGTCACAGATGAACGAGGTTCAACGCTGAAGCCTGGACTCCGATTTGGGAGCAGAGCTCGCAGCCGCATCCTGGATCAAAACTCAAACGTTAAATGCCCTTTCTGTAAAATAGTTGGAGACAGGTGTCGAGCGGATGGTCGAGCCATCGGCTGCTGAGTTTAAGGATTGTTCCGACCGAGGCCCCCCCCCCCATAGAGCACCTGCCGCTCCAGAACAGAAACGTTGAAAGTCACCTGCCCGGTATCAGTTGAAGAATGTCCACAGGATGCATGTACCATGTGGTGGAATTTTCAACTGGTGGGTGCAAGCCGTTACAAGGAGTCCCAGTCACATGGTGCACCATCTGTGTCAACTGAAACTCCAAAAATGTCTGAAGGCTGTACAGCCATCATCGTCGACAAAAAGATGCTTCCCAGCTTGCCGCTGTCAGCCGGCATGTGCGCACCTGGCTGTCTGAGCCCACAAGAGCAGTGCATGCATACCAGTAACAATGTAGTGCGGGCTGGCATCCTATATGATATACAAATATGTTAGTCGGCACCAGTGCTACTGCATCAAGCTCTCGCCCCACCAGGCAGCCCAGCCAGCTGACCAGCCTGGCGGTCACCGTCTAGCGACAGTGCCTTTCCTGCTAAACTGTCAGGACCGTTGTGCCACAACGACTCATGGCAACCCTTGCATACAGTAAAACATTCAAACCTTCATGATCAGTGGTACATGAACGCATGCGCGCAGCATTGCATTTCCATGCCCGGCGGCTGATCAGCTCAGAGCGCAGCAGCGGCTGACTGCAACGTGTGCCATGCGCAGCAGTGCTGCAAGCCGTACCACTGCACAGGGTTGCACTCATGGCTGCGCAGGTCCCAGGCCCGGTCGGCATGCCGCAATCACACAATACCACACGGTGGCGAGTAGCTGCACTGTCCGACAAAGTGCTGCACAAATTTTGTGCACGACCGCAAGGCGGTCACCCCCAGTGGGGCTGTTGCAACAGTTGCAACTCTTCCGAAACTCAACGCATGCACGCTTTGTTGGTCAGCCACTGTGGCTGAAGATCAGACCAGCAGGATGCACTACTTGCAGAAAAGGCAGCATGACTGTTCTACGCATCTCATGAGCAAATTTTGCACACATAGGACGCCGCCGCCAACAGTGCAGGGCGGTTGCCGGCAGGCACAGCGGCGTAATATTGATGACAATGCCAGATGTCAAGTACCCAGACAACAAGTGTTGAACACGGCTCACTCTCTGCATGCTACTCACATGCTCAAATGCATCCCTACTAGGATTTGATGTATATATGGTGCTTCTGCTGATGCATCCTCAAATCTGCAATATCGCTACTGCTATACACGCCAGGGGTCGTCAAAACCAGGTGCGACTGCACAACTGTAATACACCCCCTGTGCCATTCCAGGGCAACTTAACAGACACACAGGCACTTATTTGACACCAGAAAGAATACAAAGGAACTTGGACTCTACAGCTTCAACTGTGAAACATGCATGCCACAGGTTGGCATTGGCCCCGGCTGCAGCAGGCCCTGCTAGGTCGGAGCTGAATGCGCCATCACCCTCCCCAAGCCATGCTACAGTGTGCATGCCCGTCCCGTCCTCAGGTAGTGACTGACCCACACGCACGTGTCCTCTCTCGCGAGAGGACCCAGATAGTGACTGACCCACATGGCAATTGGGGACGCTCCAGTGTGCATGTTGCACCAGGGATGCACTGCGTGCTAGCCCTCAGTGCGCCGCAGCGCCACCAACTCTGCGGGTGCGCGCCGCCTTGCTCCACAATCCTCCCAGCCTGGCCCTCCTGCTGCTGGTAACAATGCCACCAGCCATGCTGCTGCTGCTGTTACTCATGCTGCTGCTGCTGCTGCTGCTTATGCTGCTGCCAGCGACATCACTGGCACTTCTGCTGCTTTCGCCGCTGATGCTGCTGCTCTGGAAAGCTGCATCTTTGCTGCGGCTGCTGCCGCTGAGGACGGCGTCATTGCTGCCGCCACTACCGCCAGCGTGCCGATGGTGCTGCTCAAGGGAGCACACCGTGAACGGCCGCAGCCCTGCTCGCCACAGCGACCCTGCCGTGTTGGCGTGGCTGAGCGTGCCGCCTCCCCAGTGCATGGCGTACCAGTCCACGTAGTGCCGCTTGATGAGGGCTGCCGTCTCGGGCAGCTTGAGGCCCAGCCTGCCCACATAATGGTTGTAGGCGTGCTCCCAGGCTGTGGGGAGGAAGGTGATGCCTGCACCGCAGAAGCGCATGGTGGGAAGTACAAGCACGTATGGTCAAGTTGGGTGTGCGTGTTCAACATGCAGACACCAACCCCTCACACATTTTTCTTGCTTTGCAGCAACATGTCACAGTCGAGGCATGCTGCAGTTGAGTGTGTGTGTATGTGCAAGGTGATTCGCTCATTCAAAGCAGCGAAGCACAAAACACGTGGCAGCAGCTGCATCAGTGATCCTCGCCTTGTGAACAGCTGGGCGTTGTCACAGTTTGGCCTGTTGTGAACCCCTCTGTACATCACCCAGCAACGATGCTGCAGCTTTGCGCATCACATCGTGCTGTGTGTGTGTGACTTACCCTGGAGGTATTTGATGCCGTCGTTCAAGTCGGCCACCCAAGCCCCATTTGTCCTGTTCTTTGCATAGAAGAGCTGCCGCTGCATGTCGAACGTCCACACACAGCCCGTCGGCGGCTTTGGCATGGATTTCAGCAGCTTGAAGCCCTGGGGCAGCAGCGTCTCATTGTCGTTGGCCATGATGATGCGAGCGTGCAGCTCAAGCGCGGGTACGAGCGCGTACTGGTTGCTGGAGTAGAGGTCCATGTCTTGCTGCCACGCCATCTCAGCAACTTGCAGCAGCCCGCCCAGCGCAAACTGCGCGCGCAGCAGTGCAGCAGGCAGTGCTTGACAATTGCACTGTTTCCCTCTGAAAGGAATTAAGCCTGATTGTGATAGATGCAAGTGGCAAGTGCTGATGTGAGCGTTCTTGCTGCCCAACCATCGCAGCTGATTGCAGGAGGCCACCCAGTGCAGACTGCGCATGCAGCAGAACAGCAACCAAACTACTCGTGGCAATTACATCGTAGCAGGTAGGCCATGCTATGCTGACAGGTCATTGGCAACTTCAACACAAGGCATCAGCACAACCTCTTATGAGCAATAGAGGGATGCAGGTGGCTTAACTGGTGAATATCAGTCGCAACTTCTACAGTAGGCACGAAGCTCTGGCAGAGGCTGTTAGCGTGCCCACTTGCACCACTCCATGTGCTACTGTACATGCATGCACAGCTGTCTACTGGTGGTGCTCTATGTACCTAAGCGCTCCAAGCACCTGTTCAGCACCAGCCCCTACCTGTGTATGGTAGATGTCCCTGAGTGTCTCAGAAGTCTCTCCCAGCACACGACCCGCGTTCCTGAAACCTTTTGCGCGGCCCCACTTGGTGTAATCCCGCACTGTTGCATGGTACAGGCGGACAGCCTTCCTGTACCGCACATTGTCATTGGTGAGCACGCCAACTGACATCCAAGCCTCTGCAATTGTGCTGTGCCTGCAGCAGCACAGCAGAGTGCCAAGCAGAGCAATCAGCAGATCTAGGCTTCAGCAAAATGCTCGCTAGGACAACCCGCGCAGGCACCGGCAAGCCAACACCATTTGCACTAAAGGTCGATCCTGCAGCCTGGTGCAACCTGCTGGCTGAGATTGCTGCGCAACGCCTTTGCTGTCATCACCACACAGCCAGCAGGCGCATCTTGGCTTGCCAGCAGGGCATGCTTTGGGCAGCAGGGCAGGCTTCGAGCAGCACAGGCTGAATGCTCACCAGTTGTTCAACACGTTATGCTGCCCAATGGCTATTGCATTCTCCGTGCTGTTCATGTACTGGTCTGTCAACGGCATCAGCAGCCGGTCTGTCCACTGTATGAACTCCTCAAACGTTGCCTGCCAGTCTGCTACACGGCCCCGCAGCAGCTCCAGCGCCTTGGCAAATGACGCAACTGCCCAGGCTGCTTCCAGGGGGCCGTTCTCACGCACGTCACCAAAGGCCTGCGGCAGAGGCAGCACAACAACCTTGGACATTGCCCTGGGCAGATCCTTCCGCCTCAGACAGCTGCACAAAGGGTGAGTGCGGAGAACAGCTTCATGTGTGCCGCCTGCCAGTGTGCTCTGCTGCTGCTGCTGCTGCTGCTGCTGCTGCTGCTGCTGCTGCTGCTGCTGCTGCTGCTGCTGCTGCTGCTGCTGCTGCTGCTGCTGCTGCTGCTGCTGCTGACAAGCACAGCAGCAGTTGCACTCTAGCTGTAGCATGAGTGTTGCAGTGCAGTACTGTCTTGCATAGCAGTCGCATCAAGGCAGCGGCAATCCAGCCCAGAGGGTGTTGTTGCACCTGATTGTTGCTGGCCCATGCATGTGTGATGCGCATTGCATTCTCTGCGTAGGTGACATTGCCCGTCGCCCAGAACGCCAGCGCCTGCTTGTACGTCTGCTGTGCATCCAGCTGCAGGGGTAACAAAACAGTCACAAAAGACGCAATGCAGGTGCAACAGCATGCTTGTCAGTGGTTGTCAGATGCACAAAAGTCACAACGCACTGCTCTGACAAGCATCAAAATGCTTGCATCCGCAGAAAACAGCGCGGGCACCGTGAGACAGCTGTAAAGCAGCATGCATGCAGCTGCGTGTTGCGGCGGCATTACTACAACTTTCTGCACAGTCATGGCGCTGACACAGATGCTTAACAGCAACGTCTCAGACACATGAAAGCTACTAGCTAGGACTGCTTGCTAGGTGTGTGCGTACCTCAACCAAGGAGATGTGAGCGCAGCTGTCCCTTGGTGCCCCATCTGGGTAGTTGCGGGGGCATTCTGCTGAGTTGTTGTTCGATCCGCCATAGCGTGCAGACACGTTGACAAGCACAAACGGCCCCGCGTAGTCGATCGGCGTGTCTGTGGGCACCTGCCAGCCGTTGTTGTAGGTTTTTGGTATAACGCCAGCACCTGTCAGCAGGGTTTTCAAGGCCAGCTCCTGCAAGGTGAGCAGCAGCTGAATGAGGTCGAGAGCAACGCTGTGAGACCAACCTAGTAGTATTGTCACATGCTGAAGCATAGCACAGTAGAGCATACACTCTTAGCTAAGTTCACCATGCATATATTGATATCATGACCGAAGTCACACATGTAAAGCATCCTGCCAGGAGAGGTGAACGTGGAACCACTACTAGTCAAGGCAGCGCTGCCCGCCGACGCAGCCACTTGTGAACTTGAACTTGCCTGTAGTGTGGCGTTGTCCTGCAGCCGGTGTTGCATCAGCGCCAGCTCAGCAGGCCCAATGACGCCCCCAGGGTGCACAAAACCGCTGCTCTCATTGAAGCTGCGCAGCGCCTTGTACGTGGCTTTGACCGGGTCAAAGTCTGTGAATTTGAGGTTGGTGGTTCGAAGGCTGCTCATGACATACGCCTTGGTTTTAAAGATGACATCCCTGGTGAGCCGCCGTGGGGCACGCTGAATTGCGGTCGTAACCGTTCCATTGATTGATATGACGGGTACAGCCACACGCAGCTTCTGTGTGCAGTGACCCATGTAGTAGTTTGGTTCGTCTGCAACAAGGCTTCCATTAGGGTTCAGGTCTGGCCGTAGCACCTGCACCAGATACTCCTGATCGGCTGCATCGACACGAGGCATGCCAGCGCTGCTGTTGCTGCTGCCGCCAGCGAGGGCGCTGCTGCCGCTGCTGCTGCTGCTGCTGCTGCTGCTGCTGCTGCTGCTGCTGCTGCTGCTGCTGCTGCTGCTGCTGCTGCTGCTGTGTAGATTGGTAGTAAGCGTGCTTCCCGGGTTAGTACTGTGGATGCCGGTGCCTCTAGTGGTGTCGTGTGGGCTGCTGCTGCTCCTGCTGCTGCTCTGTGGCAGGGTGGCATAGTAGACATGCTTGTGTGTGCTCTTGCGAGCCTGCCAATGTGTGCAGCAATGCTGATAAGCTTGTGGCACCAACTCGGGAGCTAGGCCACACATGACTACCTGCATCTCCATTGGACAGTGTGGCGACCCGCCGTTTTGCTGCACTGCTGCATAGCTGCCTTGTAGCGCTGACAGCAGCAGCAGCGGCACCAGCAGCATGGCTGTTAGCAGCATCTCCTGCCGTGGCCACTGCATGATTCCAGCATTGAACATGCTGCGAGCGTAATACTGCTGCTTCACATGCGATGCAGTACTGTTCTGCCTGTAGCAAGGCTGTGGGTGACGTTCCTGCAAGCAGCAGCAAGTCCCTTGTTCTCCATCATGCCATAGCATCATACTTCACAATTCAAAAGTGGTTGCCATCATGAGTTTGTCCATGGCGCAGCGCTGCCATTCCAGGAGACTGCAAGTCTGCACTCCCGCCCACCTCAACTAGCGCGCGCCGCAGGGTGTGTGAGTAGGCACTAAGTGAATCAACTTAATCGACGGGTTCAAATTAATTTGAAAGATTTCAACACTGGGTGCTGTGGCTCAGCTGGCAATGCTTGCAGCAAACGAGTATGGCAGCAAGAACGGGTCCTTGATATGTGGCCAGACTTTTCAGTGTTTTGATAATGAAGCAACAACATAAACTTCATGTGTGAGACCTAAAAGTTCTGGTGCACATTTGCGTTCCGCAGCAGTACACGCTTTACGAGTTCCACCGAGTCAGCCGTGCCAGCTTCATGCGCAACGCCATACCATCCGACGGTCGATTTTGTGTCACCCGCTGCAGAAATCTCACAGAGGCAATCATTTTTATGGCCATGGTATCTTTCACCGGCGAATCTGGCACGCAGAGGCTGCTGCAAGTTGACCACGGTGTTGTACTCATCACACTGTGATCACACTCGACACTCAACTCTGAATCATTATCACCAGTACACATAGTCAAGCGCAATGCACACACAGAACCGTTCTTATGTAAAGGAACCCCGTTGGTGCGGTGCAACTACCACAGCAAGACGCCGCAACGGTGGCAGCAGCAGCAGCAGCAGCAGCAGGAGCAGCAGCTCCCGGAAGTTGCAGTTTCGACAGCCGATGCTGCGGCAACATGTAACCTCCTATAATGCTGGTAGCTACCAGCATTTGTATGCCAACGCCTCATCAGGTTTGATAACAGAACGAGCTGCGCACAAACTTGCTGCTTCCCTACATCATGCATGCACATTTCAGATTGTAGTCGGACTTGGGGGGGGGGGGATCGTCCCGACTGCATGCCACATGGCTCAAATCATACGGAGCCTGTAAGGGCTGTACAACGTTGCTTTGACATATGACCTCTCGAGGCGCATCTGAGGTGCCCACCAGGGATAGCAAGGATGCCACTTTGCGCCCTTCCTTGCAACGCATCATTGAAATGAAGCAGGGCGACCCCCTGTCTCCGCTGCTCTTTGGCATTTTCTTTGATCGCATAGAGCAGTGGCTGGAGGAGCGCGCGCGTGCATGCGGTGTGCAGCTGGGTGGGCGCTTGCTGAGACTGCTGCTGTATGCGGATGACCTGGCCTTACTAGCCAGCAGCCAGGAGGAGCTGCAACAGCTGTTGGATGCTGTGAGTACCTTCTGCGCGCATTATGATATGGAGGTGAATGTGGGAAAAACAGAGGTGGTAGTATTTGGCCACCAGCGCTACCGGGGTCCTGCGCAGTGGACCTTTGCTGGCAGGGATGGTGTGCGTGTGCCTGTGCCCAGAAGCAGCGAGTTCAGGTATTTGGGATGTGTGTTCCATGAGACTAAGGGTGTTACAGCATGTGTTTCGTCCCTGGCAGCTGCTGGCTCACGGGCAATGTGGGCCATGCGCTCCCGCTGCGCTGACCACCACATCACGGGGCTTGGCTTGCAGGTGCACCTGTTCAACTCACTGGTCTCGCCAATCTTGGGCTACTGCTCAGAAGTGTGGGCCCCTGCATTGCTTCATAGCTGCGGAAGTGGGCCGCAGGGCGTTGCCAAGGCGCTTAGCAATGACATGCAAGTGGTGCAGTTCATGTTTTTGCGTATGTTGGCTGGGCGTGTTCGCAAGTCTACTTGCAGGCAGCTGTTGTTGCGTGAATTTGGCTGCAGACCCCTGATCAGTGGTTGGTTCACAGCTTGCTGGGACCTGTGGGACCGGGTGGTCTCACGGCCGCCTAGTGACTGGTTGTTTTTAGCAATGCAGGAGAACAGAGACCTCAGTATGCGCACCTACCCAAGCAGCGCTGATCAGGGTAGGCAAAAGTCCTTGTGGTTCTGGCAGTTTAGGTCCCTTGTGCGCACGTTGCATACCCGTACGGGCACGTTGGGCGACATACCTGATGCACTGGTCGGTCTGCACTGCCTTGAGGAGTCTGATATGCGCTGTGTGCATGAAGGCTTTTCAGTCTTGGTTGTATCAGCATTGGCATGATTTACCCACCGATCCCAGAGTTGCTGCTTCTGATACTGTCATGCATTCTACGTACGAGAGCTGGTTTGCATGCACATCATTTGATGAGCTGGACATGACAAAGCCGTCTAGCTGGTGTCCAGACTATGTGCACAACACTGCTGGCCTCAACAAAGTACACCTGTCGTCACTGATGCGTTTTCGTCTGGGTGCACATGACTTGCGCGTGGCTACTGGTCGGTGGGAGAGGGCTGGCAACTCCTTGCTACCTAGACATCAGCGGCTTTGCACCCGATGCGCTGCTGGCCAGGTTGAGGATGAGTTCCACGTGGTATTTGAGTGTGATGCTTACGAGCTAGTCCGGGAGCGTTTTTGGTGTCTGTTTGATGAGTTCGGTGGTTGGCAGAACCCAAGTGCATTAGCAAACCCGAGCGGGCGATGTCTGGCAGACTTTATGCGGCAAAGACAAAGTAAGGTTGCTGCTTTCATACACAGTTGCCTACTGGTACGTAGCGATCCAGAGTTGGCACATTTGTTGCTTCCCAGTGATGGCATTACTAGTAGTGCTTCTGAAGTTACTGATTCTCTGAGCTCTGAGCTCTCTGAGCTTGTTGATGTTGCGGTTTCTTCCGGTTGATGGTCTTCTTTTGAGTTTTGTGGACCCCATGAGCCTTGTTTGGCTCCTTTGCTGGTGGGCCAGTGGCCCTACTTTGGTAATTCGGTAATTCGGTAATTCGGAAATGTAGATGTGACAGCCACGAGATAACATGCCAGCAACGTCACAGTACTACTGTATTGCTATTCACACACATACCCACCGCGTGGTGTCTTTGGAAGCTTAAACGTAGCAGACATTACGTATTAGATATCTGGTGACTTCAGGTGTATCAGCGCAGGGCAAACATAAACGGTTTTCATCTGCTTTTGTCGGTCCGACGGTTGGAATTACTCCCATCAACTTCGCTGACTGGCACTCGGCTTTCTCAAGTGGGCTCGAGACTCCCCTCAGTAAGGTACACCAGGCCCTCCTGACGAGCATATCTGCTGCTCACCACCCCTGCTTGCTAGCAAGAAAATTTGTCATCAGAGTGTGTTACGACTGATGGACACATGGTTGTGCAAAGCTCATGCATACTTGTTGTGCGTCACAGCATTTGAATAGCACATTGCCCCTGAAGTACAACGCGCTTTGTTTCACAAGAAACATCATCAATAACCTAAATGTCATACTATAGCACAGTACAGCGCGGGGCCGATGGCGCTGATGCTGTACAGATGCTATGGCTTGAATGGGTAATATGATGATGATGATTATAGCACAGCACTGTGCTACAGTGCAGGCTCTTGGGGACCGCCCTGTTACTTTTGGTGTGCCCCTGGCTGAGGTTGCATCATGATTTAGTCAGGTGGTGTGCGTCTGTCATCCCAACAGCACCGTGTCGCCGCCGTCGTGATACCTGGGGTACGTGGAACTAATCATGCCCAAATCAGCTTGACAGAACAGGCCTGTACCCTGTGACCATATATTGCAGTAAAGCGCTGTCACGGCTTGGCTGTTGAAGAGATAACCAAACTGGCTTGCCGCCAGCCCCGCGAACGATATGGGTGGCGCTGTGCATTTCCCTAAGGCATAGGAGTGTCAAGCCGCTTAGGTCCTAAGCTTTAAGGCTTAGAAACCTAAGCCCCTGCCCGTGTAGTGTTTGCCTCAAGCTTGTCACAGCAGTACGGTACTGCCGAGCAAAACCTGCTTTGGCGCCCACACCAATCATCGGTGCGGTGTCTCTGTTGTAGCAAATTGAAAATCAAGCAACACCAGAACAAAAAAATGTGCTGTCGTGACATCAAGATCACACTTTGATGAACCCTGCACCCGAGGCAGACTTATCTATAAGAGCCCGAAGGGCGCTGTTGGGTGAGCATTCCCGGACCACCACTCTCCTTGCACAATGCTTGTCAAGCGCCAGATTCCACCAAGAGTCTTTACATATATTATAAGTAACGCCTGGATTCGCAAGCAGTCTTCGCCACTTCTGGTGCGGCAGGGCTTTGTGGTTGGCATGTGCCCCTCACCGCGATGTGCACCGCCTTGTATGGGACATGGTATGCTTGGCAGCGATACATGCATGCGAACATGGCCGCAGGGTAGCCTGGGCGGTCTCTTGTCGGCTTGGTGTACCTGTGCTTGTTGAGCAAGTGGCGATACGAGCGGCAGTTGGCGGCTTTTGGGATGCGCTTGCTGACTTTGCTGCTACAGCTAGGGTGCCTGGTCGTCACAGAGTTCAGCTACTTACGCAGCAGCCGTTCCTTGCGTGGCACACTGTGTTGCGCGGCAATGGCTTACGTGTAGTCCGCAGGTGATTTGCAAGGGCATGCATATGTGTGTTGCTGCGTTCTCCCTGCCTATCCCTTGGAAGCCACCAGCCCCACTCTAAAGTTGGTGTATGTGGGGTCACTGCATGCCTGTTGAGATATGCAGCCATGACAAAACCTCAGCAGCTGGCCAGCTTTCAGCTGTTTCTTTCCTCACTGCTGCTTTGAGTCTGATCTGCCCTTGAGTCAGCATCATGCTCATCAGCTCAGCCCGCTTCCTGTACTGCAACATGTATAGATTGCTGTCACTGACACTGCTTAGACTACTGCTTGCATGCTCATATACTTCGACATATTCGCGTGCCTCCAGGGCACCACTCGGCTTGTCCGTGTTGGCAGCCTAAAGGGTGCGGGGCCTGTTTGGTTGCTTCTTTTCTTTCAACAGGGTGGCAAAGGAGTGGTGGTGCACAGGTACGCAAATATTTCTGCTGCTGCTGCTGCTGCTGCTGCTGCTGCTGCTGCTGCTGCTGCCGCTGCTTGTTTTAAAGCAGTGGCTGGTGTTTTTATTTGTAGCAGCAGTGTTGCTGCACCTCCTAGCAGCACTGTGCACGCAACATATTCGCGTGCCTCCAGGGCACCACTCGGCTTGTCCGTGTTGGCAGCCTAAAGGGTGCGGGGCCTGCTTGGTTGCTTCATTTCTTTCAACAGGGTGGCAAAGGAGGGGTGGTGCACAGGTACGCAAATGTTTCTGCTGCTGCTGCTGCTGCTGCCGCTGCTTGTTTTAAAGCAGTGGCTGGTGGTTTTTTTAAGTAGCAGCAGTGTTGCTGCACCCCCTAGCAGCACTGTGCACGCAACATATTCGCGTGCCTCCAGTGCACCACTCGGCGTGTCCGTGCTGGCAGCCTGAGGGGTGCGGGGCCTGCTTGGTTGCTTCTTTTCTTTCAACAGGGTGGCAAAGGAGGGGTGGTGCACAGGTACGCAAATGTTTCTGCTGCTGCTGCTGCTGCTGCTGCTGCTGTTTGCTTTAAAGCAGTGGCTGGTGTTTTTATTTGTAGCAGCAGTGCTGATGCACCCCTTAGCAGCACTGTGCACGCGACATATTCGCGTGCCTCCAGTGCACCACTTGGCTTGTCTGTGCTGGCAGCCTAGGGGGTGCGGGGCCTGCTTGGTTGCTTTATTTTTTTCAACAGGGTGACAAAGGAGGGGTGGTGCACAGGTACGTGGATGTTTCTGCTGCTGCTGTTTCTGCTGCTGCTGTTGCTTCCGCTGCCGCTGCTTGCCTTCGAGCAGTGGCTGGTGTTTTTATTTTTAGCAGCAGTGCTGCAGCACCCCTTAGCGGCACTGTGCACGCGACATATCTGTGCCTCCAGTGCACCACTCAGCTTGTCCGTGCTGGCAGCCTAGGGGGTGCGGGGCCTGCTTGCTGCTTGGGTTTGTCTGTCTATGTTTAGTAGATTGGTGGCAAAGGAGAGATGGTGTACAGGTCAGCAGTGGGCAGCACCTGGCCAGCCACACTGAGTGCCTGCTGCCTACCCACAGTGATATACATGTGTTGCATGCTTCAATCGTCGACCTTTGATTGTATGTTCGTGTTGCTGTTGCGGCTGCTGCGAGTATCACTGTCATCAACGATCTGTGACCCGTGGTGTACCGGAGCCTACTTGAAGGTGGCGCGCAGCTGTCATGGGTGCCTTCCTGCCCAGGGTGTGTACTTGTGGACACCTCTGCATGCAGGTTGCTCTGCGCTACATGTATTTTTTGAATCAAAACATCAGATGATGCGGCTTTTCTGCCTGGATGCGTGCTTGGCAGCTGTAACGAGCGACACCGCAGATTGCAATGTCAGGGGAGTCTGATATTGTTTGAATCTTGTATGGCTTGGTGTGTTGCAGCAGCCCACTCGGAGTAGTAGGAGAATGAGGGGGGGTCTCCTGGTCCAGCATTTCTTGAGGTATGCAGCTGAGCATTTGCCCTTGGTGACTTTGTGCCGGTGCTGCTGCTGCTGCTGCTGCTACTGCTGCTGCAGCAGGATGGCTATTGATTCGACGCGTGCCTACCAGCGCCACCGAACCAGCTTTGTGACCTTGGCAATGTGATTGAGAACCAAGCCCTGCATCTAGCCTTGCTTGTCAAACACTCAGCCACGCGTGAGCTTGCTGCCAGCATAGGTGTTGCTGGCGCTCTTCTGGTGTGTGAGGCTGGAAACGCTTGTGCCCCTGCTGGTGGTTGCAGGCCTTCTTGCACAGGCAAAGTGGCAAAGGTGATGAAGCGCGGCAGGACAGGAGGCGACGAGTACCACGCGCCAGTGGCACGCGATGGCGCGCCATTGATGCCTGTAAGCTGTGTGTGTGGGTACGGTGCTTTTGTGTTTGTTTTGTGGCGCTTCTGCACTCCATTTTAACACGAAGGTACATGACAGGCTGTGTTGACTTGCAAGCGTGCGCGTGCCAGGGTGGCGATAAGCACCTGATCAAGGCCAGTGCCACATGCACTGTCGCTATTGGTCTGTCAGATGCTGCCGTTGCTGTGATCATCCTTGCATGTGGTCGCAATGATGCAGCTAGCGTGAATACAGAGCCAGCATGCATGTGGTGACTGATGAGGTGCAATGGTCCGCATGCCGTTGCATTTGTGGTTCCCCAATGTTGCTTGACCTGCATGCCTACTCGATCGAGCATACAACCTGCAAGCCTTGTTGATCAACATGCATCACATGTTGCTGAGCAATGCGTGTGCAGTGCATCACTTGCAATTCTTGCATACCGCAGCTAGGCGAATGGTGCGCTACAGCCGCTCTTCAGCAGACCCCTCCTCACCTACCCGGCGGCGCAGCATCTGTCATCACCCTGCAGCAGATCAACGCCCGCATAGACTGTCACCTGAAGCCATGCTGCCTCTGCCAGAAGATCCTGCACGCCTTGCATTGAAAGTTGCAGGCAGCTCGCAAAGCAGTTGCTGCAGTGGCAGCCGCCTGCATAGGGTTTCTAGCTGTTGCGGTGCTGTGACAGCAAGTTGCTGGAATAGCAGCAGGTGCTGCGCACTTGGGAGCAGCAGCAGCAGCGGTGGGTGTGGCTGGCTTGCCTGCTGGTGCTGCTGGTGGGCTGTCATTTGTTGGGGCTAAGTGTTGGTGCAAGCAGTGTCAGCTGCAGCAGCGAAAGAAAATGAGCAGTATGTCTCCTGCTTGATAGTCACTGTGTTCAAATTAGTGTGGTTGCAGGGTTAGAGCCACTCACTGTTTGACCCATGTTGGGTTTACCCTGTAACATCAACTTACTCTACTGTTGCGCATGATGGAACAATAAGTATGCTCTAGTGTTGCACATGCAACAGCCTGAAGATGAATATAAGCCTGCAAGGCTCGTCAAATGTGTATCCCATGAGCCTTGTTTGGCTCCTTTGCGGGTGGGCCAGTGGCCCTACTTTAGTAATTCGGTAATCCGGTATCACTTTTGTTCTGGGATGACTCACACCATTTCAAGTCTTTCTGTTAGCTGTGAGAACTCAGTCATGGCGGTTTCCTGACCTATTTGCCGGCACCTATATGCGAGTCACTAACCCGGTCAACCAATCTAGGTGGTTCTCCAGGTGGTGTGCAGTGCTGATGGTGTCAGTTCAGTTCATGGGTCTGCCATTACCACTCAGTTACATACAGCTGTGCTTAAACAGCCTGCAGGCTGCAGCTGTCTGCTGCAGCCTGCAGGCTAAGTGCAGTCTGTTGAAACACCGTGCGACTTGAATTAGAGTAAGCGTTGAAAAATGCCGGTGCTCAACAACAGACATGCTAGGTGGCAGCTCTTATGGCTGTCATATACAAAACACAGGCTGCAAGCAACATCCAAACAGAAGTACGCCAGACATACATGCTGCAGACCGTAGGACGTGCCACCATCATGGTGGCATGATGAGCATCATTTCACACCCATTCAAGCCACAGCCTCAACGCATCGGCCCCGCGCCCCACCAGGACGTGCCAGTACAGTTAGAGGATGGCAGCAGCCGCAGAGCACACGCCTGGCCCGGGTCACGTGCAATGCCATGCAGCGAGACAGCAGCGGATGCCCCCTGACCACAGTTTCTCCACCTGGGGCTGCGGGTGCAGCTGCTGTTGCCTGGCTATGTGCTGCTGCTGCTGCTGCTGCTGCTGCTGCTCATTCCGCCCAGGGATCCAGCACTATCTTGATGACGCCCGCGCGGCGCTGCGGCAGCAGCAGCAGCAGCAGCAAAGGTGGCGCAGCCTGGCGTCAGCAGACGCACAGGGGTGAGCGGCCCCAAGCGCGGCGATGCGATAGAAACCCCAACACAAGCTCCCCTTGGGAAGCACCAATGCACGCCTCCGATTAGCGCTGCAGGGGGAGCTCATCTCTGCCAGCAGGACACCAGACACCTGTCCGTTGGGCGGGCTTGTGCTTGATACTCCGGGCGCGGCTAGCAGGCTGGAGACCGTGCTTGACAGGATCACCATTGGTGCATGAGGCAGTCTGACCACGATCTCACCTCTGCAAACATCTTGTAGGCCTCCACTCCCTGCTGCAGGGGCATCCTGTGGCTGATGATGTCAGCAAAGGGCCATGCCTTGCTCACCACCAGCGGCAGCAGCTGCTGCATGTAACGCCGTGCAGGGCAGCGCCCAGACCTGCTTGCACCACACAGCAGCAGCAGCAGCAGCAGGCGGTGTGGAGACTCTGGCTGCCCTGACGTGGGTAGATCAGCTGTGGGCTGGCAAGCAGAGACCACATGCAGCGCGCACCTGCAGGCACGCGACCTGTGTTCTTGCTACATTTCGCAGACGACATGCACTACACCTTGCACCCAAGCAGTGTCACCCCCTGCACCGCACCCCCCACCTGGGAGTCATGTACTTGCTGCAAGCATGCCAGGATTGGCAGGAGCGCTCAGTGTAGCACTACACCTCCAATGATATGCCACCAGTGTATTGCATAGCATGACCCACCACATGTTGAGCCAAACCCTAGAGCCCAACCCCCACCTGTACGTCAAGTTCTTGTTGTAAGCGTCCACTGGCGAGAAGGGGAACTGCGGCTCACTGTGCACCCCAATCGATGACAGCACGCCGCCATTCCGCAGAAGCTCAAACCCTAAACCCAGCGCTGCGCCGCTCCCGACCAACTCAAGCGCCACGTCAGCACCCCTGCCGCCAGTGGCAGCTGCAACAGCGGCAGCGGCCTCGCTGATGCCGACCGCCATCGCCCCAAACTCTGCTGCTTTGAGGCGGCGGGTCGGCACCGCGTCGACAGCGACGACCGTCGCGGCGCCACGCTGGCGGGCTGCTAGGATGGCGAGCAAGCCCACGGGCCCGCATCCAATGACGACTGCTGTGTCGCCCAGGCTGATGCTGGCCTGGTCGGCGCAGAAGAAGGCTGTTGACAAGATGTCCCCCAGCAGGATGCACTCCTCGTCGGTCACGCCCTCAGGCACCTGCATCGCATCGCGGCGCGCTTGAATGGTGACGGTGCAGCAGCTGTCGCTGCCACCACCCCGCTGCGCATCTGTGCAGCAAACAGCACACCGGCGACTGCAGCAGCACCGCACCCACCTTCACCAGTGTGCCATCAGCCAGAGGCACCCGCACGTACTGCGCCTGGCTGCCCTGCAGGCCGGCGCCAGGCGCTGCTGCCTCGCCGCCCGCCGCCTCACCGACCCACCCGAAGCAGCGTGCGCCCTGGGCGTGGCTGCAGCGGCATGTGAGGCCGCTGCCGCAGAAGAAGCAGGCGCCGCAGCTGGTGGTGAACGGGCTCATCACGCGGTCCCCCGGAGCAGCCGCCTCACCTGGTTACGGCGCGGCAACATGGCATGCACATGCGCGTGACAGGTGTGCACATGGTGCTGGCCTGGCCTCCAGCTGAGCAAGTTGCGGTCAAGCCTGCTGTGGTGGCGTAATGCTTCGTGCACCACAGGAGCGGGGTGGTGTGTGTTTGTGTGTGTGCGCATTGGTGGAGGGCAGCTCACAACAGTGATGTGCGTGTTGGCAGGGAAGGCAGGCGCTCTAGATGGCGGTGAAGAGGGTTCATATGGTAGACACCAAGCTGCACCTGCTTCACCTGGGTAGTGCTTAATTCTCCACACGAGCCTGCGCTAGGGCCCACATACGCCTCGTTGCCCCCGCCACTCCTGCACCTATTGCATCACTGAACCTCCAAAAGCATCAGCAGCACGCGGCGTGTCGCCTCTGCTTGCTGGTGCACAGCGTTGCACAGCGCCTGCGCTGCCTCCCACCTGCTCCCCCACAGCTTCCACCAGGCCTGTGAACTCATGGCCCACAATGGTGCCCGGCTGCAGCCCGGCCTCGCGGCCGTGGTAGGGGTGCAGGTCACTGGCAGCAGCAGCAGCAGCAGCAGCAGCAGCAGTGCCAGGTCAGCACGCCTGCTGTGCAACTCTCCACTGGCGTACCACTCATGTGAAGTGGCGCCCTTGCGCTGCTTGTGGCAGCTGCCTTTTTATGCTGCAGCAACCCAAGTTGCAAGCCGTGTGCAACAGTGCGGTTCCAAACGCTACAGCTGGATAGGTTGACACGGACATCAGTGCTGCCAACAAAGACACATGCACGCACTTGATGCTGCAATCACGCAAGGGCCACTGTTGCCATTGCTGCAGCTGCCGCCCTCACCTGCCGCAGATGCCGCACAGAGTGACCTTGACTATGACATCCGTCGGCTGCAGCAGGCGTGGCTTGTCTACTGTCGCTAATGCGATCTGCTCAGTGCCGCCGAATGTCAGCGCAAGCATCGTGTCACCTGCAGCATTGGCTGCCATGAGTGCTGCTGCTGCGGCTGCTCAGTAGAAACAGGGAACGGCAATCCTGCGCAGCTCAGCCTGACAGCAAGCAGGTGGTGCCAGTAGGACTGCAGCAACCTGATGATGGCAGCTGCTGTGTGTCCAGTACACTAGTGGAGACCGTGGAGGCAAAGGCTGTGCTGCAGGGACAGCAGCAGGAGACGCAGTGACGAAGCAGCGGCAGCTACCTTGCAACAAATGTTGCTGTAACGAGGCTAGATGTTCTGTAAGCTTTGCTGGCAAGCGAAACTCGCTTCTGACTGGAACAGTGCAAACAGCAGCAGCACTGACACAGCTGTGCCCACCACTGTTTCCAACAGAAGCAACATTGGGTTCAGCAACCACGTCGCAGTACCTGAAAATGGTTCTTATGTTAGTGGGAACGTGATCCTTAGCCAGTATCAGCGCAGAGCTTAACCCAAAGCTTCCACGGAAGAGCGGTTCTCAAGCGTAGCGGTTGTTCCGGGTGCAGCAGGCACTGCACCGCAGTTGCAACATTCGCAAAACGACGTCAGCTGTGGCAATTGCGGGTTGCTCCCCTGGCCAAGGTATCTCCGTGCACTCGGACACTTGTCACGGCACGGGGTGTGGCTGAAGATCCCGTTCAATAGTCACCTATCGTTGATTTCAACCCACGAACACAGCACCCCAGACCGTACCACCAGCTCCAGAAGACAACATGCTGCTTGTGTGTGACATGGGCTCAGGTTCCCGGCTGTGCCAAAGAACAGGGTGGTACCACGGTGATGTCATCGAGCAGCACCCAACTGGTTGATTGACAAAGGTACGATGCTTTTCAGTTGCATGGCTACCAACCGCAACACACGCTGTATAAGACCTGCCTGGCACCACGGTGTGGCGGGCTGGCTTGGGCGCTGCAAAGCAGGCCGGCCCGGCAGGCTGCAGGATGCTGCAGGGCGCCGCTCCACAGCGCCACCTCAGACACAGCAGCAATCCCTTCACAGGCCTGCAGCTGCTGCCCTGGCTATGCTGGCCAGGCGCTCGTGCCTGCGCATGCCCTCCTCAGCGCCGGCGTCAACACCACCACTGCCGCCCCTCCTGCCGGTGCTGGCCCAGTGTAACACACAGCCAGGCGGCGCAACGGTCTCGTGCAGCCGGCCCGCTGCGGCGGCGATGCGCACGCACGCCGCAGCCACGCGGCGGTGCCGGGGGCTGATGCTCTGCGGGTGCTGCACCATGCTCATGCCGACAGCCAGCACTTGGTCCTGCAGGCGCGGCGAGGCACAGGCGGGGGGCAGCGAGGCGGTTGGGCAGCAATTAAACAGGGCAGCGCGCGCGCGGTTCACCAAGAAGACGTGGTAAGCGTCACACTTCACACAGACCACACACTGTGTTGGCGGCACCAACAGACGCCGCGCATCGCCGTGTGACAGCTGCACCCCGCTGCAGCCCACAGCCCAAATCCGTCCCGTCGCAGCAGCGCGACCGCACCACTCCACATAACACAACCACACGACTCACGTCATCTGCAATGGCGGTGATCGCGACCCACACGAACCACCCCACCTCGTATGCAACCCCCGGCAGCAAACCCCGTCACAGCAGCAGCCACAGATGATGATGATGAGCAGCAGCCACAGCGCAGCCGCGCTGGCAGCTTACCTGCAGCGCCGCCAGCGCCTTGGCCGCCGGCCAGGTGTCCCCGAGCCCTCCCGCCCCGGCCGCCGCAGCAGCAGCCACCTCCCCAGGCTCCACCACCGGCGCAGTCGCCAGCAGGAACGCCAGGCCGTGCTCGCAGGCCGTGTACACGGCCTCACACAGCCGCGCACAGTACTCCGAGCAGCCCCCGGCCCCGCCTGGGCCCATCAGGCCTCCTGCAGCATCCGCGGCTGCTGCAGCAGCAGCGGCAGCGGCGGCCCTGGGGCTGGCGCCGCCGCCAGCTGCTGCCCCTCCTCCAGCGGCAGAGAAGGGCTCTGCTGCCAGCAGCGCTCCTGCGGGACTGCCCGGCTTGCTGCCGCCTCCCGCTGTGGGGCTGGCTGCTGCTGCTGCTGATGGCGTGGACGGCGCTGTTGCGGCGGACGCTGCCAGGTTGTTGGCGCCTCCAGCAGAGCACAGCTTGAACCAGCCGTCGCTGGCTTCCAGGCCTGACGGCAGCTTGGCGAGGCGGCGCTCAAAGGGGCTGAGGGGGCTGCAGCTGACGCGCAGAGACCTGCTGGCAGGAGGCGGCAGCGCGGCGCGGCGGGTGTGTTGCGGGGGGACTCTCAGCAAGCACACGCTTGGAGAGGCGAGGCGGCGGCAGCTGGAGCAGCAGGACGGGTTGGCGGGTTGGGTGGTGCCCTGCACATGGCAGTTGTGCAGCAGGTGTGCCTGCAAGACAACTCAGGCGCTACAGGCGGTACAGAGATGGCGGCGTACAGTGCAGCCAGCGTGTGAAACCTGACACCTGATGAAGGCCAGCTGCAGCAGCCCAATGACATCCCGTCACATCCCGTCGCATCAGGTGACACCACTTGCGGCACCAGGAACCACAGCAACAACAAGGGGTGCAGCTTGAGTAAGCAGCACTGCAGCGCACCTGTCTAGGGATGGAGCGGCAACAAACTCGACAAGCCTGGCGGCAGCAGCCCTGAACGCAGCAAGCGAACCCGGCCGGTGCAGCTGCCAAGCCCCAATGTGCGGAACCATGAACCCAAGCAGGAACAGCGCCCGCTCAGCTTCCAACAGGTTTGCCAGCGTCAGAAGCAGCGGCGCCTCCCTGCTGTGGCCACCGCCTGCAGGCCCAGAACCAAAACCGCTGCTGCCAAACCCTGACCCTGGACCCCAGGCGAGGGTTAGTACCCCATGTGGCTGACCCAGCAGCTGCCCGTTCCCTTGATCGCTGGCGCCGGTGCTTTGACGGCTGCTGCTGCTGCTGCTGCTTCTGCCGCAGCTTTGCAGCTGCACCGCCAGCAGCAGGCGCGGCTCCGCGGCGACGAGCAAGTGCATGGCTATGTCCTCTACCGCTGTGCTCCTGCTCAGCTGCTGCAGCAGCGTGCTGAGGAGCCCCAGCAGCAAGCACCACTGCTGGTGCCGGGGGACCAGATGCAGCCAGCGCCGGCAGCACCGCTAGCTACAGCAGCAGCTCCAGCACCGGCTGGCAAACCCCCGGGTGCTGCTGGCAGGCCTCTGACAGTCTGCACGCTGCTGCTGCTGCTGCCGCTGCTGCTGGCGTTGAGGGCATGTAAGCCCCGAGTGTGCCGAGTGACACCTCCATGAGCGCTGACACGTCGTACCCGCCCAACCCTGCTGCTGAACCATAAACCCCACCTTCCGGGCCCACAAACCCTAGCGAACCCACATCCAGCAGGCCTGTTGCCTGCTGGGTATGCAGAAGCTGGCGGCAGTATGATACTAGCACCGGAAGCAGGTCTTGCTGCCATAGCTGTGCAGATCCCTCTGGTACCTGTGCCACTGACAGTGCTAACTCAAGCACCGATATGTCTGTCACTGCCGCCCCTGCAGCAGCAGCGGCCGCTGCTGCTGCTGCACCACGCTCCGCTGCTGCCCCTGCAGCTGCTACCGCGCTGCTGCTGTCCCCTGCAGCGCTTGCAGCAGAACCGCCGGCAGCACGACTTGAGCTTGCGCCGCCACTTCTCCCTCGAATCTGTGGTGCTGTTACATGGAGAACAGCAGGGTTTATCGCAAAACCGCTGTTGCCCGCTCTGGCAGCTGCAGCCGCCAGCATTGGTACCAGCGCCAGCTGCTGAGAGACAGCCGCGAGCCACGTTGCTGCCGGCAGCTGATGCTGCAGGATCTCTATCAACAGCTGCAGCATTGCAGCGGCGTACGCCTGACGTGATGCAGTACCGCCGCCACCACCTGCTGCAGATCCACCAGCAGCACCCGGACTACCCTGCTGCTGCTGCTGCTGCTGCTGGTTCACAGCCATGGCACACGCCTTGCACAGCACTGGCAGCAGGTCCTGCAGCGCTGCTTCCAGTTCCAGCAGCTCAGCAGGAGCCCTGATGCCCGCTGCTGCAGACCGCTGCTTGGCGGCTGGTGAGCCGCTGCTGTTGTTGGCCTGCCCGCTGGCCCTTGCTGCTGCTGACATCAGCTGCTGGCCTGGCAGCGCCTGCAGCATCAGCAGCAGGCTGGTGCTCAAGCACTCCACCACCTCTACGTCCGCCGCCGCAGCACCACTCACGTCTGCTGACCCTGCTGCTGCTGCCGCTGCCTCGCTCAAGCTGTCCCCACCTCTGTCCCTCAGCCACCGGCTCAGCAGCACCGTGCACTGCGCGCAAGCAGCAAGTGCAGCAGCACCCGCACCATGAGCAGGACCGCTGCCGCCGCCACCGCCGCCGCCAAACGCCCCGGCTGCTGCCGGCAGCCCCTTGCTGCTGCCGTGCCCGGCCCCGGCTCCCGCAGCACCCATCTGCTGCTGGTTCAGGGCTCTGGCCATCAGCACGGGTCGGCCCGCGGGCCTGGCGCCCGCTGCCGCCGCCGCTGCGTCGCTCGCTGCTGCCACCTTCCACACGCGCACGGAGAGCAGCATGGAGCGAGCCGCCAGCAGCAGCGCTGTGCTGCTGGCGTGCCCGATGAAAGGCAGGCCCCAGGGGGCGGCCAGCAGGCGCGACGCTGGGCTGCTGGACAGGCGGCAGGCCTCCTGCATCGCCTTGTCGACGCCCTGCGGGGCAGCAGGAGATGGACCGCGCCACACGCCACAGCAGAGCAGCAGGTCGCTCAGCTGCTGAGCAACCATCCGCGGTGCCATAGGGAAAGCCAAGCAAGAGGCAGGTCTAGGATGCTGCCAGCCGGCAAGTTGCCGGGTGCTTGAAAGGTTGCAAGCCTGCTGCATATTGTTGCGCATAGCAGTCGATGCAATGCCATGCACATACAGCAGATGTGCCAACGAATAGAATGCAATCCTCCTGCACTGATGCATGGGAGCTGAAGTTACAGATACAGCGCCGCACAATCAGGCGGCTTATCTAACTTGCAGCCCTACCTACAACATGACACTGCTGGTAGTGGTTATGATAACTTATAATTAAAAACCGGCATGCATGAGCTTAGCTCAGCATCTGCCCCACTCGTAGGCTGCTCTAGACGGTGTCCTTGCTGTTGGCAGTACCAAAAATGAGTGACCAAACCTGTGACCGACAACACAGCATGATGATTGAGCTGGCGGGCTGCGGCCCACCTGCAAGCTGCCCTTCAGCAGCTCCCTGGCAGTGGCCATGTCCAGCAACTCCTGCCGAGCGGGACCGTACCTGCGTTGCACAGTAGCAGCAGCAGCAGCAGCAGCAGCAGCAGCAGCAGCAGCAGCACAGCAGCAGCAGCAGCAGCAGCAGCAGCAGCAGCGATTCAAGGTGCAAGTGCAGAGCTTCAAGCTTATTATTCCAAGCCGTGTGGTGGCAGTGGCAAGCGGCAAGCACAGACAGCAGAGCCAAGGGATGCGGCCCTGGAACCCTCCACGGCTGCTGGTAGCTGCTGCGGCAGCGCAAAGCAGCCGTGTGCAGCAGCAACATCTGCCCCACAGCATCCGGAGACGATGATTTGGGCAACACCCAAACACAGCGCCAACATGACTAGAACATGCATGCACACGTGGGTTGCGTCAACATGCGATCTTGCACTGTCGTGGTTCGTCTGTGATCACCGCGCCGCCCCACAGTCGCTTGCAAGCACCAGGGGCTCACCTGCACTACGATACTTTGCTGCAAAACGTGAATGGGGGAGGGTTGCTGCCTACTGCAGCACCAGGTGCACCAACACACTCCACCACTGCAGGCTGCTGGCTGCCAGCAACAGCCGCTACAGCCAACACCAGCCACCCCTCACCTGCTGAGGCTCGCAAAACCCAGCTAGACGACATGGGCCCAGAACCCATCACACCGCCTGGCTGGACGGCACAGCATGAGCTGGAGGACTGCAGCCCCCCCCCCCCCCGCTCACCTGCTGAGGCTCGCAAAACACAGCTAGACGACATAGGCACAGAATCCATCACACCGCCTAGCCAGACGATGCAGCATGAGCTAGTACTGCAGCACCCCCCCCCTCACCTGCTGAGGCTCGCAAAGAGGCTCGTGGCGGCCTGCAGCAGCGCCAGGCGTGCGTGCGCGACCGCGGCAGCGCCGCTGACGTCATCCAGTGTGACGGCCACCGCGGCGCCGCCCTCGCACTCCTCCACGACAAAGGGGCCCAGCAGCTGCATCAGGCGATCCGAATCAAACAGAAACTGCCTGCAATTGTTGCGTGCGTGTGCGGCGGCAGCAGCAGCAGCAGGAGCGTGTTTGCAGGGTGCAGCACAGGCATGGCAGTTCATGGAAGAGCGCGCCAAAGCAGCACCTCCCGGACCTCGACGGTGATGCAGCAACCAACATCTGCGCAAGGCGCAGCAGCGAAAAAGCAGCGGCTGCTGCTTGATCACAGAGCGGTAGGCGCGCCATGGGTGGTCAACAAGTTTGCAGCAGGCAGGCAGTGGGTGGCAGGATTAAAGTGCGGAGAAGTGCGGCAATATGGACAGAGGGACATACCGAGGCAGCAACAGTCGCTAGCCGCTGTACAGCGCACAACGGGTCGCATGTGCGCTCGCAACTGACGCCGTGCCAGTGCACAGCAGTGCCCTACGCGGCTGTGTGGGTAGTATGCAGGCGTGCCAGCGCGAAAGCCGGCAACGCACCGCCCATACTCCGTCTCGCCTGCGCCCCAGCTCCAGGGGGTGACGGCGGCATAGCCCAGCAGCACCTCGCCAAACGGCCGCGCGTACAGCGCATCAACCAGCACGCCGCCACGCGCGCCGCTGCCATCAGCACCGTCCGGCTCCATCTCCTCATCATCTGCAGCAGCAGCAGCAGCAGCAGCAGCAGCAGCAGAAGCAGCAGAGCAGTACATGCGAGTCGGCGGACATCCGAGCCAGTACTGCAGATTGCTGCGAGCCGGTATAACTGGCAGCTGGCAGCCTCCAGGTTAGCCACGAGCTGTGCCGCGATGGCGGCATGAACGGAACACAACCATGTGACTCAGCGGCAGTCCGACACATGCGCATGCACAAGTCGAGGAACAACACAACCCTGTGCTGCGTGCAGATAGTACACAGAACATGTTGCCATGCTGTTTCTGTTGGCGCTGGCGCCGCAGCAGCAGCACCAGCGGCAGCAGCGCTTGCACTGTCAACACTCTCTCACCTCCACCAACCGCAGCAGCGATGACGTGCCGTGGTGCGTCCGGCTGTGCCATCGTGCTGCAGGCCGCCGTGAGGTCCTCCCAGCTGTACTCGCCCGCTGCCGCAGCTCTCAGCAGCGGCTGCACCTCGGCACGCAGCTGCGCTGCCACCGACAGCGCATCTGCGGTGAGGGTGGGTGGGCCCCAGGCGCCGGCCAGCGACGTGGCACCCAGCTGCAGGTACGTACCTGCAGCGGCGGCAGGGCGCGCAGGACAGCAGGTTGCAGGGGCCATGCAGCTTGCAGGTCCATCCGCGTATGATGGGTGTGGCACGGGAAAAAGGTCAACACTGGAGCAGGGCATGGGCAGCACAGGAAGACGGGGCGTGACAGCAAGCAGCGGGCCTTCACATGTGGGCTGCTGGTCTGTTGGAGGTGAGCGAGCAAGAGGACGAGCAGGTCAGCAGAAACAATAGAGAACCCCACACCGTCTCCAGATGACCACTGGGACCCACACGACATCTCTAACCTCTTTAAATTACTGACAGCTGGTGCCAGACCGAGACAACTGCAAGCCGCTGATGCGCATCATCACGGTGTGGTGTCGTCCCAGCTAGCCGTGGCAGCATCGCCCACCCAGCGAGCCTGCTGGCCTGCGTGGCTGCGCGACCTGCCCCCCCCCCCTCACCTGCAGCATGCGCGCCAGCTGGTCCATGAGCGGCGGCTGCAGCCCCAGCTGCGAGGCACCAGCCAGCAGCCTGCTCAGCTCAAGCACACCCACACAGGACAGCACCTGCTGAAGCCCTTGGCCTGCTGCTGCTGCTGCTGCTGCTGGTCGGCCGTGGCGGCGCCGCTGCCGACCTGCAAGGCACGACACACACGACATGACGGCCGCTGCAGCAACATGCACTGCGTGCGCTGCGTATTGTTCCATCGTATGATGCCTCTGGCGGCAGCTGCCCTTCAAAGTTTTGCAGACTGCCACGCAAGGGGCACACGACCCAGCTACGGCTGCTGGCCGACACCGTCCTTATCACAATCAATGAAAGCCCCCTGAAACTGTTGCTTGGAATGTGACGGTGCCTTGGGTTGGCTCTTTAGAGGGTGGGCCTGTGGCCTACACAGGTACCATGGCAAGACGGAGACACCATAACACACACCTGCACCGACAGCAGCTCCAGCAGCACGATGTGCAGCGCGCAGGCATGCACCTGCAGCTGCCATGCCGCAGCCTCACTCCGCGCCACATCCATGTCTGGTGAGGCAGCAGGCAGGTCGTCCGGGCTGGGCAAACACGCCTGCAACCAGCAAGGTCAGCAGCCGGTACCCAGCAGGCAGGCAAGCAGGGCGCTGCATGCGTGAGCAGGTGGTGGGTGTTTATATATGCACGGCAGCTGCGCCTGCCTGGTGCTGGCCCACGCCTTGGGCAGGAGAGGCAGCGGTGAGGCTGGCAGCTTTTGTCTGCAAGCACACGCTTACGCCAGTGGCACCCAACAGGCCACGCGCATGTTTGCATCTCTTGGTCCAGAGAGGTGCCAGAAAAGGAGCCAGGCTTTGACACCATTGGTGCGGTGGGTGGTTGCGGGCAGCAAGGCATGCACAATGCAGCAACGCATCTGTGTGCACCATAGATGTACCCTTTGTAGTGGCTGGCTGAACGTTATGAGAGTCACAGCAGCACACGTGCACTCGCTGAGCTGGACGGCAAGTGCATGCCTGAGCACGCCTGTATGCACCCCCTGAACAATGCCGCAGCTGCCGTGCGTCCCAAGCAGCACACAAACGCACCACCGCGGCAGCCGCATCGATTTACAGCGAGGACGCCAGCAACCGCAGCAGCACCGCTCACCTTGATGGCAGCCCAGAAGCCCTCCTGGCCCCTGAGCAGCTCCACCGCGCCGTGCGCCGAGCCCTGGCACTCCCACAACGTGCTCAGCACGCGCAGCACCCCGGCCAGCAGCTTGGGCTGGCTCGACAGCAGCGACGGCGCCTGGCGCAGCAGCTGCCACAGGCCGTCCAGCGCCGAAAACGGCGGCTCGCTGGAGGGGGCGCCCTTGCCGCCGCCCTCGCCTGCAGCGGCGGCGGGGAGGCGCCGGCTGCAGCGGCTGCGGCATCCTGCGGCAGCTTGAGGGCTGAGGGGAAGCACAAGGTGTCCAAGATCTCCAGGTGGGACCTGCAGCAGCGGTTGCAGCAGTGGCACATGCAGCAGCAGCAGGATGCAGTCCAGCTTGGTGTCCCTGTCTTCATGACTGCTCAAGCAAGCGCATGAAACGAGCAAGCTGGCAGCGCCAAGTGACAGGCGGGATAGCGCTGCCTGCAAGGCGCTCCCTGCTCGACACGCTGAATGTAACACAACCCACCTGATGCCGGCCTCGAGGAGCGTCATGCTCCTGATGGACCACTCTGGGTACTCCTGAGCAACCTGCGGCAGCAGCAGCAATGCACCGCGCAGGAAGTTCACAAGGAGCAACACGCACACAGCTGGCCGGTGACACAGTGGAGCGCTTTGCATGCGCCTCGAGTGCCCAAGAGCCGCTTCAGTGCGATTGACGTGGCAGCAAGTCCCCCGTGACAGGCTACAGCATCACAGCAGCCACTGCTGAACAGCAGCTCCGGCAGCGCAACGCAGCGGCTGCTGAGCAGGCACCGGGTGTCAAGCATGCGCACGGCTGGGAGCCGCACCTGTGCCTTGAACGTCCGCAGCAGTGCTGGGCGCAGCTCCGGCAGCACACCCAGCAGCGCAGCAAACAGCCCGGATGGCCGCCACCAGCCGCCGGCTCCACCTGCAGGCACACAAAGACAAGCTGCGTGAAGCTGTGCGGGCGCCTCTGCTAGCGTGTGATGCCAGGCAGAGCACTGCATCACGCCTGAAGCCTGCGAAGTGTTTCGCTGTGAGCCTGTGTCTGGCGTCCATGAGCATCAAGCAGCGGTGGGGCAACGCTGTGTCATGCAACAGCGCGACAGGACTCGCCTCTGCCACCCAGCGCAAAGCCAGCAGCAGCAGCCGCGCAGTGCAGCCCCCTCAGGTGGGGCTGTGCAGGGTTCAGCCCTGACTGAACCGCACCAGCCAGCGCGCCTATGCCAGCAGGAGTGCCGGCAATGCCTGGCACAGGCGGGCCCCCGCTGCCTGGCTGGGGGGTGCTGCTGTAGCCGAGCCCGCTTGGGCCAGCTGATGTTGACGGGCCAGACTGCAAGGTTGAGTTGGCAGCGTACACGTGGTGACATGAGCTGCAGAGGTGCGTTGTGAGCAACAAACTGGCAACCAGCAAGCTGACATCATCCAGACATGTGCACAGAAAGAAACATGTGCTTAGGGTCAAACATTGCAGCTTGTAATAGAGGTCCGTGCAATGCCGGCAAGAGACGACACCAAAGCACTCGTGAAACCGCACACAGGGAGGCCAAGCACGGCACCCACCTGAAGGATGGCGAACGCATTCAAGGCCTCGACTGCAAGCAGCGGCAGGTGGGTGTCGTATGGGTACGTGGCGTAGCTGGCAATGATTGCTGCGGGGCTCAAGCCGCCGCCAGGAGGGTCCTGCAGCAACAGCACGCAGCGACGCCCGGCACAGCGCAAGGCACATCGAGGGTGTGTTGCAGTGTGCAGCTGTGGGTCTTCCCATTCTGAGCAGCCTGTTGAATATGCTGCAAGGCAGGTTTGCCACATGAGCGCCAGATTAGCACGGTCAACTCAGGCAGACTCCAACATAGACCACATGCACGTTGCCTGCAAGCTGTGGTTGGCTCTGTGCGGGCCGGCAAGCAGCAGCACGCAGCCAAGAGCGAAGGAATCGAGCAGGGCAAAACAGGAGAACCAGCGCAACCATTACGCAGGAACCTGTGCGTGCACTCACCGCAGCCCAGTACTGCTGCAGCGGCATCTCGGGCGACACGTGTGCCAGCGCCCCCAGCAGCACAGGGACCAGCAGCAGCAAGCCCTGCGCCAGCTCACTGCCCGCCGCCAGCAGCGCGCTGTTCCCCGCCTGCTGCTCTGCCATGTCGCGCAGGGCGTCAGCAGAGGGTGGCAGCACCGATGACAGGTAGCCGTGGCCTGCGGTCGCAGCGTGTGTGAATTTTAGCAGTCAGCCAGGCACAGCAGGCGTGATGCACAAGCTTCATCTGCAAGGCAGCCCCGTGGATGACATTCATGTGGGCCTGATGATGCATCCGCCCTACGGGAACCTTGGGTGGGTACGCTGCAGCCCACAGCCCAACGGCGACAGGTTGTCATGACACGCGCGTACAACAAGCCGACAGGTGAGCCAGTCGGCCGCCGCGGCACGTCCCCCACCTGCCGTAGCCAGGTTGTGCACGACCTTTGCAGCCAGCACGGTGATCAGCACGCCGCCAGGCGCCCCTGCCGCCTTTGGTCCCGCAGCGCCCGGCTGCGCCACGGCCCCAGCCACCAGCGCGCCCCGCACCACGCCCAGCGCTGCTGACGCAAGGCTCATGGCCGCCGACGCGCAGCCAAATGGCAGCCAGGGCATGGAGCCCAGCACCCGGTGCAGCGTGAAGCTGACGAGGCTCGGCACCAAGCCCCAGGTGCACTGCTGGCTGAGCAGGCAGGACGTCAGGTGCAGCACTGCGCTGGTGAGCGGGTAGGACTTTGCAGGGACCTCCAGGCTGTCCTGCAAGGCCTGCAGCAAGCACGCCAACGACGGGTTGGCTTGGCAGCTTTACTTGGAGCGAGGCAGTGGAGCAAGGGCAAGCGAGCACTGCGAGGACGTGCACATTGGGAGGTGTCCACCAGCAACCACCAGGCTGCAGCACCTCATGCGCAGCACATCGCAGGATGCTGGTGCGCAAGGAGCACCACGGAGCATGACCTGCTGCCCCGTCCACACACCTGCAGCGTCTCCAGGGTCTGCCAGTCCTCCAGAGCAGCCGTGCTCAGCTCGGCCTGCTGCTGCCGCTGCACCCAGCCCGCCAGGGTCTCCACAGGCACCAACGGCAGCGGCTCGGGGGCAACCGCAGCCCCCGCAAACAGCTGGCACGCACCCAGCGCAGACAGCACGCGCCCGGGTTGGCACCCGGCCGCTGCTGAAGCAGCCAGCAGGCAGTCCGCCAGCGCTGCCAGCACCTGCTGGCAGAACTGGCTGTTGTTTCCGGCAAGCCCTGTGCCTGTGGACTGGGATCGTGCAAGCCCGCTGGGCGCAGCCGCCGCTGCAGCAGCGCTGGCGGTTGAGGCCAGCACCGGCAGGACGTTGAGTGAGGCGATAATGACATCCAGCCAGTCCATCTGCTGGCCGTCGGCGTAGGCAATGCGCACAGTCAGCAGCTGCTTGGCTAGCAGGGGATCTGACACGAGCAGCGCCGCCAGCAGCTGCAGGATGAGGCGCAGGTCCTGCAAGGATGTAACAGAAAAGCAAGCAGGTCATCAGTATGCTGTGTCAGCTGGCAGCCAGGGGTGGTCTGGCTGTTGAGCATGCATGTGAGGTTACTGTTACGCAGCGCCGCCAAGCGGGGCACAGCGCCAAGATCCGCTGTCCTTAAGCTTTTGACCAGCGCATTGTCAAACAGAGACCTCCCGCAGCGTACAACGTGGCATGCATGGTTTTTGGTCTCGCGTGCCGCCGCGTCGTGCTGCCATGTATGCCAGCCCCTCTGCCAGTGTTCCCGCCAGCACTACATCGCTCGCACTGCCAGCTTGCCACCTTGCCAGACGCGATCAGCACCTACAGCAACACAGGCATGCGGCAGTCCCGCCGAACCCACCTGCCAGTACTCGCTGCCAGCCACTGCTTGTCTGGCCACATTCGCGACGTGCAGCTGCTGCAGGCAGTGCGCGGCGCGCGCCAGCAGCAGCACAGGCGCTATCCCATCCTCTGCTTGAACACCCCAGGCAACAAGGAATGAACCCTGATCTCCTGCTGGAGGTGCACCACCGTCTGACGCTGCTGCTGTGGCTGCTGATGCTGACCTGGCAAAGTTGGGCAGAGGGTACACCTGGCCTTGGCAGCCCTGCAGCAGCAGTGAACGCGGGTGCCACGGCTCGTGCCAGCAGGACAACGTGCAGTGCTGCCAAAAGCAGTTCATCCGCACCGACAGTAGATCTGGCTGCCCGTTGCTCCGAATCAGACCAACTCCGAGTTCTCCACGACCATGCTGCTGCTGCTGCTGCTGCTGCTGCTGCTGCTGCTGCGAATCTGACAAGGCAGGCTCGCCAGTCTGCGCACCTGTGGCAAGCTGCTGCCCTGCACCTCTGGCGCCTTGGCCCACGGCATCTCCTGCACCAAGAACGCCTCATCACCCTGCGCAAGCACCAAAGGCACGAGTTGAGTAGGAGGCACAGCCGTGGCCATGACTGGCTCCTACAACTGAGAGTCAGGTGCATGCACACGCAAGTGTGTGCATGTTTGTGCTGCGGGAAGATCAGGCAGTGATGGCTGCCCTGGCTGCCGCAGCTGCGTCGTGCACTGCACAAGTGAGCGTCCACCCCACAGCAGCAGCTGCTGTGTTCAGGTCGGCTTTGCATGCGCTGATCTTTTGGACTGACCTGCAGCAGCACTCCAGGGGTGCCTGCCTCATACGCCACTGCCAGGGTGGGCTGGCTGCATATGTAGCTGTAGGCAGCGCTGGCAGCGTCCCTGCCCTGGCACAGCCCAGTAGCCAGCTGCAGGAACGGCCCGGGGCATGCAGGAAACATGCTGCTGGTTTCGTCCAGGAGGTGCCGCAGCGGCCGAGTGCTGTCCAGGGACTCGTCCCATACTTGCTGCGCCAGCTGTGGGGAGTCTGCAGGCGCAGCGGCAGCGCCGGCAAGGGTGGTGATGGGAGGCACCAAGGTGACAAACAGCATGGACTTGGCAGCAGCGGCAGTTCTGGCTGGCATGTGATGCAGGATGCAGGCACAAATCCCGGCGGCGTTCACTCCACTGAACCGTCTGCAAGCTGCCATAAACACAGTACCCTACGCATGCTGCATGACGGGTTGAACCTGCCAGAAGCGCAGCACGACAGCATGGTCACGCATGCTGCTGCTGGCGTGCCACCCACCTGCCACCACAGCTACCACCAGGTCCAGCAGCTGCTGCAGGACCGGTCCCGGCAACCGCCAAGGGCTCAGATCGAACGCAGCCGCCATCAAGCACACGCCCTGCAGCAGCAGGCCCCTGAACAGGCCTCCTGCGAGCGTCCCCACGGCAAGCTCCTCCTGCTCAAGCGGCGCTGCAACGGCTGCAAAGCCGCCTGCCTGCAGAGCCACTTGCTGGATGCCCTCACAGATGGCATCTGCAAGCACAGCAGACGCGGGACACGTGCCAGCAGGATTGATGACACGGCAGCAGCATGGGCTGAAGCATGCCTGCTGCATGGACGTTGCAGAGCATGCGGTTCTGCTACCACCCCCCTCCAGCCCAGCCTACAGGTATGATTGATTCCTGTCACTGCTTGCCTGCCAAACAACAACAAACAACAGCCATCCAATGCTTGCTATGCCCGGCGGACGTCCGCTTGTGTTGACGCACCCTGCTGCTCAACACACCTGCGGCCCCTCTGTAGCTCGCCAGCAGCTGGTTGTACGCATACACCGCCAGCAGCGCCAGCACGCTGCCGGGCACGTTGGGCCGCCAGCCCATCAGCGCAGCCTCCACGCTGCGCCACTGCCTGAACGAACACACGCCCCGCGGCAGCGCGCCGCCGGTCTGCTGCACCGAGCTCGCGGCAGCCGCCAGCCGCTGCAGCAGCTGCGCCGGCTTCAGCGCTGCCAGCAGCAGGGAGCAGGCCTGCAGTGCGTGGCCCGGGAGCCGCGGCGGCATAATGAGGATGCCGATGGCGATGTGGTGGGTGTGCGAGTACGCGTGTTGCGAATGCGTGGTCGGCGGCTGCGCGTGCGACACAAGTAGCATCGGGCTTCATATGCTCAGGCAACAGCGCTGGAATGAACGTGCATCAACGTTCCAGGGGGACGGTCACAGGCAAGCACGTGCTCGCTGCACAGTTGCACCACGGAAGCGCTTGCCCAGCAAGGCGGCACCAGCCACCTACCAAGGCCTCGCCAAGCTGCTGCATGTCGGCCACCTGGCTGTCAGCTGCCCCCCAGCCACCACGCTGCTGCAGCGCTGCCTGCAGCTGTTGCGCGCCCGCCGCCTTGCTTGCAGCCCGCCTGCTCCTGCGCCAGCAACAAACACCGCCTCCCCCAGCAGCTTCAGCAGCTGCAGCAGCCGCTCTTCGCTGCACTCCGGCCAGCGCAGCGCCTGCAGCTCCTGCAGGAGGTCGAGGTCGTTGGCCTGCGCTGCGTCTCCGCCTGCTGCTTCGCTGGCGTCGGCCGCCGCTGCTGCTGCACGGGTGCGCAGCGCATGGCAGCCGGCTGACGTGGACGGGTCCGGGCCGCAGTACAGCTGCGTGAGGAGGCACAGAGCTCGCAGCGCTCGTGCAGCTGGTGCAGGTGCAGCTGCTGCTCCAGATCCGAGGGCTTCACCTGTCGCCACCAGCGGCCAAGTCAGCAGCGTGAGGCGGCTGGCCTCAGCAGTTGCTCTAGCTCACCTTTGCAGTTGAGGGCAGATGCAAGCGAGCGAGCAACTCAATTCAACTCAACCAGCTTGGTCGCCTGGAGGTATCATACTGCGAGTCGTAGTACAGACAGGCGGATGCATGCAGCAGCTGCAGTTGCAGGTGCTGCTGCCAAGCCATGGATAGGCTGCCAGTGAAGCATTCGGAGGGACGCTGGGTGGAACAGTGCGGGGAAAGACTGAGAGGCAAATGGCAGAACGAGGTGAGGATGGGGGCACCAACAAACACTATGCATACTATGCCAGGCACTCCGGCAATGCACCCGCTGGCACTTGCTTGCCCACTTGCTTGCCCACGTGCTTGCCCAGCAGCAAACCAGTTGCATGGCAGCGCCTCCTGACGCTGAGCAAGTGCCGCACTCACCACATGGCACATGCCTGCCGCATGCTGCACCACCGCTGCCCCAGCTGCTGCATTGCAATGCTCCCAGCGCCACCGCCGCCGGCTGCTGCCGCTGCTGCTGTGCTGCGCGGCTTGAGCAGTGCTGCCAGGCTGTCAAATGCTTTGGCCTCCCAGCCTGCCTCCAGCAGCTTTGTGAGCAGCTCCCTGCAGGGCTTGGATGCATCCGCTGTCACGTCCACTGCAGGCACGGCAGGTGTTCAGCCAGGCAGGCAGGCACAGGACTGAGTTGTGACAGGGTGAGCAGGCGAGCTGCTGCTGCTGCCGCTGCTGCTGGTGTCGGCATCTTTGGCGGGCAGCCGCCTGCCATAAGTTCAGGCAGTTGCGGTCACACCCACTGCAGGCAGGTGGAAGGGGTGGGTGAAGGCAGAGTCCAAGGGAGGCGCAGCTGCACGTATGGGTGGCGCTGCTGTCTCGGAGTGATAGCTCTTGTTGGTGACGTGCCCAAGTGCAGAGCACTTGCAGCCAACCACTGCTGATGTGACACTCTGCCCTTGCACAACACTGAAACTGCTACCTGCCCGGGAGTGTGGTGCAACCCTCAGCAGAGATGTGATGATGGTGTCACACAAACACTCACGTGCAGTCATGACAACAAACTGCTGGCATTTTGCCAGGTAGACGCGCTCCTCTGCGTAGTAATCAGCCACAGCCTGAACTACATCCAGCGGCAGTACTGCTTGCCCTGGACTGCTGCTGGGCTTGGTTGCTGCACCAGCAGCAGCCACAGGGGCTGCTCCAGTGAATGCTCCTGGTGCTGGCAGTGCCAGCCGTCCTGCTCCTGCAGAAGCTGCTGTGGCCGGTGCTGCTGCTGGAGGCGGTAGGCTGACATCATTGTCTTTCAGCCAGCGCTTAAGCAGCAGGTGGCACTGCAGCTCATCCAGCGTCTGAAGTAAACACAGGCAACAAACCCGTTGACCAGCAGGGCAAGGTGCTCATACACAAGAAGCAGGCAGCAATGTACTGCTCGCGTGGCAGCAGACAGCAGCTGCAGCAGAAGTTACCATAAAGCAGTGCACACTGCCTTCAAATGGAACTGCCGAGCCAAGCAACATACATCATGATCAAGTATACGGAACTCATACACGTAGCTTAAGGACGCACCAGCAGCTGGCTGAGCTCTACTGTGGCGTTGGCTAAGTGCTTATCGATGGCGATGCCCGCTTGGCGCCCCAGGCCGGCGCCTTGTATGCTCCTCCAGCGTTGAGAGCATTTCTTGACTTCTCATTGGCCCAGCAAACTTGCTGAGGCCGTGTAGCAGCCAGTTGAAGTTGTAGTTCAGCGTCTCACTCAGGACAGAGAGGCTGGACCGGTTGGCCGCCTGCACCTGCTGATACACTCGCTTGAAACTCAGCCAGTACAGCTCAGATGTGTCCATTGCGATCAGACTACAGGATCAGTCACATAGTGCTCATGGTGGTGACGCTCTGCTGAGAACAGCACAAAGCAATGCAAGGTCTAGCTGCTGACTTCACTACATTGGCCTTTACTAACCATTTGAGTGTAAGTCAACTTGATGTGGTGCCAACACCACAGAGTACGCTTGAAAATCAGTTACACGTCAGTGACAGAAACACTAAGCAGGTTTTTGTGCTATGCTTTAGATGTACTGTGCAATGTCTATCATTGCGCGGCACCACAAATTGTATATCATTATATGCATGATGGGTCTTGACAGCTGATCGTCTATGTAACCCACGTTTGTGTCAGTCAGCTTGCACAGGCCAACCATGCAATGTGCTGTGGCTGGTGCCACGTCACTCCATCTTGTGGGATGCTGCTGCCACACACAAATAACGGTGCAAGTTAACAATAGGTGCTGCACATCTGCATCTGACCTCAAATCCAGACGGTCCCTACATGCTCTCCCCTTTGGTACTGCAACGGGTGCCACTAGGCGCCAAGGCAGCTACTTGACAGTGTTGACAGCAACACCGCTTTGATCACCAAAAGTAAGCTTCTAAGCGTCAGGCCAGAACTAGTGCACACGCTGGCACCAATGAATGCTGCAGCCGGCCCGGAATTTGTTAGAATAGGGCTTCCGACAACTATCCTCTGCTCAGGGGCCGCTCATGGGACGCCATCCTTTACTGCTCAGCTCTAGTCAGGTTACAAGCTTATCTGAGTCTGCTGACTGATAGCTCAGCGACCGCATCAGGTACACCCCTTTGCAATTGCTTGATAGCTGATATATTGCAAGCAGCCATGGCCCAAGCAACGGTTCAAGTGGGTGCATTAGTTACAGGCAAATCAGAGCATATAACTGCAGCAGCTGCATCAGCGGCTGCGTACAGTATTCATGATGACGTGGGGGAGGTGCTATTCACGAAGCAGCAGATGGCAGAGAAGGTCGTAGAGATGGGAAAGCTACTAGGAAAGACCTACGAGGTGAGCTGGCGGCACAGCGTCCTACCATGCGCTTAGCCTGGTGCATGGGTGTGCTAACTGCACTTCGCGCCCCTGCACCTCGGCACATACACAACGGCAAACACTCCAGTACCCACTCCCCCTGAATCGGTGTTGGGTACCTGCATGCGGAACATGCTACGTGTGCGGCATGCATGCCTTGGTTTTCCTGCACTGCTGCTGCTGCTGCTGTGCTGCTGCTACTGTTCGCGCGCCACTGCATACTTGGCAGTCAGTTGGTTGTTCATCAAGCATGATGATATTGCACAACATCTGGCTTGCTGCAGGACAAGGCTCCTGTTCTGATGCCCATCCTGAAGGGTGGCTTTATCTTTGCTGCTGACCTGATCCGTGCCCTGGACCCCTGCCCAGAGAACCTGGTGGTGGAGTTTGTGTCAGCGCGGTGAGCATGCAGCTGGTTCGCCGTACTTTTGAGGTCAGCTGAGGTGCAGCTGCTGGTGGTGCACAGCATCAATAGCAGCGGCAGCAGCAGCAGCAGCAGCGGCGGTATCAGGTGCAATGGTGTCACGTGCGGCATGTGCTATGCCATCAGCAACAACAGCAGTCCTGCAGTGCAGCACCTGTGGCCGTACACATCTGGAGCAGGAACTCTTGCGGCAGCAGCAGCAGTTGCAACAGCAGAACTGAGTAGCCATAGCAGAGTTCCCGCAGTGATGCGCCCGTCAGCCAACCAGATGGCTGGTCAGCCCGCAACCTCACAGCAGCGGAAGCAGCATGCATCCACTGTCACAGGCACCAGTATGGATGCTGCCTGCCTGCCTGCTTGCTTGCTGTGACAAGCTCGTGCTCACCTGCTGCTGCTGCTGCTGCCGCCATGCTCGGCAGGTCGTATGGCGCGCGCACGGAGACCAGCGGCACCGTGCAGGTGTCGTTTGACGCCGAGGCTGTGGCGGGGCGCCACTGCGTCATGCTGGACGACCTGTGCGACTCGGGGCTGACGCTGATGACGGTGCGGGCTGGAACCGCATGCAGCCTAAATTAAGGTTTCAACCCACACCAGCTGCGCAGCGGCAGCTCAGCACCGTGTTTCAGTGGTGGGACCAGCATGCAGCGGCATGTGTTTGTATACAGGTAGTGCGCAGCTGCAGCTGCATGGCTGTTGCTGCTGCGTGGTGGCTGGGAAGTCCGTGGGAAGGCAGCGGTGGGGTTGCTGCAGCTGCTTCATCATCCTGCTACCGGCTGGCCAGTGCTTGCCTGTCTTTCTGCTGTTGTTGCTGCCCACTTGTCGGCTGCTGCTGCTGCTGCTGCTGCTGCTGCTGCAGGTGCGTGACCAGCTGCTGGCTGCTGGTGCTGCCAGTGTAGCGTCGGTGGTGCTGCTGGACAAGAAGGCGCGCCGCAAGGTGGGCAACAGCAGACTGCAGGGGAAATGCAGGTGCATTGTGTTGGATCTGTTGCCTCCACTGCGCAATGAGTCATGGATGGTGCTGGACAAGAGGGCCCAGCGCAGGCCGTGCCAGGCGGCTGTTGAGTACCACCTGCCACCACTTCCGTTACCTCAGCATCAGCCCAGTTTCAGCACAGCTTGACAGAGGCGGGTGATGCTTTGCATGTGTCGCAATACTTGCTGCTTCTCAGTGCTCGACACCATGGCAGCTGCGGGGCAATACTACGCGCCCTGCTTTGGCGCTCCTGTCAGTATTGCTGTCGTAATGACGCCGCTTTGTGTCCCCACCCCTCTCTTGCCAAGTGGCGCTGCCGCTGTGCGCCTTCGCTGCCGAAACCCGCTGGCTGGCCGTCCATTGGCCGGCAGTGACTGTTGCTGCTGCTTGCACCTGGGCATCTGCCTCACACTCTGTCTTCTGTCTCCTCCTCTGCCATGGAATCGTGCTCCACGTCTGCGACGCTGCAGGTGCCGTATGACCCCGACTTTGTGTGCTTGGACTGCCCCAACCACTGGGTGGCTGGCATGGGCATGGACACCAACCAGCGCTTCAGGTCGCTCGACTACGTGGCCGTGCTGAAGCCAGAGGCCATCCAGCGGGCACTGCATGCGTGAAGGAACCCCGGCAGCAGCAACAGCAGCAGTAAGAGAAGCAGCATCGCCTGCGCTGTCGTCCTGCCGGCTGGGTGTGCTGGCCATCAGCGCGCAGCGGTGGCACCTGGCGCTGCGGGGCCGTGCAGAACGCGAGCTGCACGCGAGCCGGTGCAGTGGGGAGGTGCGCTGGTGAGCAGCAGGCATGAGCATGACATGCACCAGCGGTGGGCATCACTCAAATGACAGCGGGGCTGGGGGATGCTTCCTGGGCGGGCCGCGCAGCGGTGCGCGGCCCCCCCTGAGGGACAGGTGTGACACTGTCGTCAACGCATGTTGATCCAGCGCGCACCGTGCCTGCACCACGCTCGCCACACAAGGAGCATGTGTCACACGCGCACACTGAGCATGCAGCCATCACTTATTGATGGCTGTGGCGCAGCAGCAGCTGCAGGGGTTGTGGCTGCTGCAGCAGCAGATGGCGGACGCTGCGTTGCAACGGGTGACTGTGCTTGTTGCAGCTGCGGGAGTGGCATGCAGGGCAGCTCGCAGAGCTCCTGGTGGTAGCTGCAGGTGACTGCCTGCATATTGTTTTATTTGTGCAATTTGAGGCTTTAAACTTGTATTCTTTCAAGTAGCGGCGGTCTTTTGAGTAGTGGCGGTTACAGCCATCAGGTGTATACGTGGCTCCTGTGAAGAGTCTTGACAGTAAGCACGCGTGTATGATGTGCCAGTGAGTGACTATGTGAAGAAGAAGAAGCTGACTATGTGTGATGGGATTCAACCCCAAGTTGGCCGGGCTGGGATTGGCGGAGGGAGGGAGCCTGCACAGGAGGCATGGCCTGCTGCAATGCTGCTTCACCAGCTGGCACCTTTGGATGGATGGGCTGCGTGAGACATGGTGTAGTTGCAATTCAGCTTGCTTTCATCAGTATGACGTGGAAATCAAACCAACTGTGTGGCTTGGAAGTGTTAGATGCACTTGCTGCAACATGGCAAGTACCATCACTGTATGTCTGTATGCTGCTGCATCAAGCTGTGCACAGCAACGGCTGTGCTACACAGCCATGGTCTCATTTAGCACATTGCAGAAGTTGCTTGGCACGGCTAGTGCCTGGCAGTTCAGCCATATGTCGTTTTCTGTTTTAACTCCTGACCCGTATGCCAGCGGTACGTGGTGCCTCATGGGCCCTGGGTGTTGTGGTGGGCCTCTGGCTCGGCTAGTGTCTGGCAGTTCAGCCATGTGTCGCTTTATGTTTCAACTCCTGACCCATGTGCCAGCGGTACATGGTGCCCTGAGTATCATGGTGGGCCTCTGGCTCCTTGCCAGCTTTGTGGGAAGTCATGCAGTGTGACCCATTTCAGCATGTGAGAGACACATTTGCTGCATCATGCTCTGCAAAGTGTGGTTCCTGCAGCCCTTTGCTACTTGACCCTGGCTCCCACTACAGCGGTTGGCCGGCTTGCCAACCAGCTGCAGGCTGTTGCAGTTCTCTGAGCACTACAGATGTCGCAATATGCCTGCTTGAAAGCTGTCGCGAATTTTGTTGGTCATGTCTACGTAGAGATTCGTGTCGTTTAGGTCGGGCGTACGTTTCGGCGAAGCCTACAACCTTGGATGGCAGATACATCAGGTGAATGGTAGACTTCAAGACCCCACGGGGTTTTACCCTGGGATGCTTATCGTTCTCCAGCATAAAAGCAATGCACTGAAGGCTGTTTTCAAGATTGGCGTGCTGAAAGATCATCACAACGACGCAGTTAATTCGCGAGTAACAAGGTTGTCTGATCAACAGCCATGGCGATCAGCACGATAGCAGTGGTTGCGTTTGCTGTCCTTATAAGCCGTGCTAGCGCTTGTGTTCATGTCTACGGCGATCGGGAAGAAGCAGCTGTGAGTGGCGACCTGCCCCCGCCGGCCCTCGCGCAGCCCTGGCACTGCTGAGTAAACCATGTCTGCACGCGCTACAGGGCTCTGAACTGGCAGCAGCTGTTCAAACAACTGTTTAGCCGTAGATTTTCTGCCCCTTGCAACCGCTGATGCCTTGAGAAGACGCAAACAGCTGTTGGCAGGCAAATACAGCTCTGACTCGCTGCTGCTATGCTAAAGACGACGCCGCATGCGGCCTTGCTTTGTTACCACAGAAAGCTGTTGGCGGCCACTACGTCTACTCGTACAACGGCCTCGACTGGGCAGGCGGCTTCCCTCAATGCCGCGGACAGAAGCAATCGCCTGTGATGCTGCCTGGCACTGGAGCAGCAGGTCAGCTGCATCTGCATATCAATGGTGTTGGCCGAATTATGACGCATTCTTATTGCATTGGTGGCCGTGGATCTGGAACTCGTGCTGCTCAACAGCCCGCGCAATTGCATGACACAATGATGTGCCCCACCTGCTTCCTGCAACAGTGCTTGTCAGCTGCTGCTGCTGCTGCTTTGCACCATGTCGAGGCGATAAAAAACATGTATCCTACACAATCCTGCACATAGTCTGCTACCGCCCAGCCAAACACTGGCGGATGCATCCGTGCTGTCTGTCCTCTGCCGCCTGTGCAGCGAGTGCGCTGCAGGCTCCTGCCGCCAAGGCCTCCTTCAGCTACGGCTCCATTGCAAACGCAGTCGTCGTCAACAACGGCCACACACTGCAGGTGGCGCTGCCGCCAACATTCCAGTCAGAAGTTATCATCCCAGTGATCGGTGAGTAGCCGACAGCAGCAGATGACAGTAACTGCCACTTTCCTAACATGTTACAAGTGAATAACATGCCTAGTGGCCACCATGATGCTCGTGCACTGCTGCGGCAATGCCAACAGCACACAAGATAGAGATTTGCTGCAGGGCAATACACTGCATATGTTTCAGCTGCGGCTGCACCAGGTTTGTAGCATAGCCAGGCTGCAAAGCAAAACTCGCTGCAGAAGCAGTTCATGCTGGCACGGCCTTGAACACTCTGTGCAAGCAAAGCACACACACAACCTGGCACTTCCGTGTTGCACACTTACTTAGGCGCTGGCGTGGCACGCTCCTGCACACTGTCGCGTGCAGGTGACACCAGCACCACCACAGGCACCTCTATTCTAAACAGCAGCATCCCCGGCAACATCAGCTTCGTCAAGGCCACCCCCATGCAGTTCCACTTCCACACACACTCCGAGCACGTGATGTCAGGTGAGAGGGCTGCAACAGCATTGTCACTAGCACATTGGCGTCGTCATGCGGCTGCAGCATCAAGCTTTGAGTATAGCGCTCCTGCACCTGCACCGTGCCAGCGACTGGATTAGTAAGTGTTGGGGGGCAAAACAGCTGCCGCGGCAAACAGCTCTGCTGCACCTGTTTACAAACACTGGCCACCACCAGCCCTGCACGTGCTGCTGCTGCATGTGTGTTGTCAGCCCAGCCCATCTCACGCCTCCTCCTCCTGCTGCCATGCGCCCCAGGTGCCGTCTACCCCCTGGAGATGCACATTGTGCACTACATCAAGCTCGACCAGCTGCCAGCTTGCGGCGACCCCGGCTGCCCAGTCGTGCTGGGACTGCTGCTGGCCCTGACTGAGGATGAGTCGCAGGTCTCGCCGGCGCTGCGCAGCGTCATCAACGCCATGACGCTGGACGAGGGCACCAACAGCACCGCCAACGAAACCTTGGACGTCAACGCACTGCTGCCGCAGAACCGCTCCTACTTCACCTACGAGGTGGGGCCAGGCTGTGCTGCACACTGCCAGCGACAGCAATGTGCCGACTGTCAGCTGCCAGCTGCCAGCTGCATCCCACCAAGGCACTGGTCCTGCAGCGTGCAGCAGCTGCGCATGCAGCGCATTGCTCCGCCTTCTTCGTAAGCAGCTGCGCCTGTTGGTTATCCAATCACAATCCATTGCTGCCGCTGCCGCCGCTTCTACTGCTGCTGCTGCTGCTGCAGGGCTCTCTGACGTCACCGCCTTGCACTGAAGGTGAGCAGGGCCGCGTGGGGACGCCTGAATCCTTACTGCAGGCTGTGCTGCAGCTTGAACAGCTAGTGCTGTGGATTTTGAGCTAATCAGCAAAGCATCCGCGAAGGCTGTCTGCCATGCCGCAGGATTCCTGTGGCATGCGTCCCCCTAGGCACACACCCCGGCCTGCCAATAGCCAAGCCCTGTTCCTTCATGTTATTCTTCTTATTTTTCTCTGCTGATTCTTCTGTTTGTTCTGATGACGATGATATATTCTATGAGGTCCCCCCCCCCCCAATGAGCCTCTCGTTGGCTCCTGAATGGGGTTCCCACTCCTTGTTGGGTGGAGCATGTAATGTAATGTAATGTAATGTAATGTATTCTGCGCAAAATACTTGTACTACAACATGTATTGCTGCTTGCAGGAATCCTGTGGAACGTGCTGACCACCCCCATGTACATCAGCCAGAGCCTGCTCACACACTACCAGGAGGCCGTGGGCAGCTACAGCTGCCCGACAAATGCGACAGCAGCTGCCGCCTCAAACGCAACCAAGCCGGTAACAGCAGCAGACGGCCCGGCTGACCAAGATGATGACAGCGATGACAGTGACGATGACGACAATGAGTTCAAGGCCCCGCCACCAGATACAGGTACGCACCCTCGCCACTGCAAATCAATCAACCAGATGGTGACTGGACCCACGTGTAACTAACCCCACCTCAGAAGTATGCATGTTGCATGTGGAAGCATGAAGCTAGGGTTAATGTTGGGTGCCCCTGAGCAGGCTGTGCGCGGCAGCTCTGCCACCGGCAGTCCTTCTTGATAGTGATCAGCCTGCACATGTCCTCAACATTGCCGACAGTAGCACGACTGTTGTGGTGATGGACGTGCGGGCGCTCGCTTGCATGCAGCTCAGCTGGTCCGGCACCTGCCAACGCCACCTGCAGCGCACAGCCACCAAGAGCTAGCAATGCAGGTGGCCGTGTGTTGGTCATGCAGCTCATCAGCTCGCACACATGCCTTGTTTCTGCTGCTGCTGCTGCTGCTGCTGCTGCTGCTGCTGCCTTGTGCAGCCGGCTGTGTCAAGCTTGCTGATGGGCACAATTATCGTGTCGCCCAGCCCCTGGCAGGCAGGAGCCTCCTGCTGGCGGCATAAACAGGACAGGAGGGTTGCAATGCCTTGCCATATGCATATATATGCATGCGTTGTGGGCAGCAGTTGTTGCAGGGTGTATACTGTACTTGGATGCACCACCCCGAGGTCAAAATTTGGTGATATGGCAAGTTGGCAGTTGGGACCTGCCATGCATGGCAGTACGCGCACCTACAGGTGCCTTGTGCGGTTGGGTAGCATGCTTGACTAGCAGCAGCTGTTGCAGGGGGTGTGCAGCACTGTCAAACCGCAGCCCGGGGTTGAGATCTTGGTGACATCGAAAGTTGAAAGCTGGGACCTGCAGTGTATGGCAGTGCTTATGCCTGCAGGTGCCTTGTGCGGTTAGCTTTTGACCCGGTTGGGTGTGCTGTTGGCGACTTGTAGAGAGTCGGGGTGGTCATGCATCATTTGGCGTTGCGTTGGCACATGTGTGCTTCTGTGGCATTTCCGCGCGTAGCAGGGGATGCAGCGCCCGTCACAGCACAGTTTAGTCCTTCCCGTGAGTTGTTGATGCTGCTGTTTGTTTGATACTTGATGATTGAGTTTATAACTAAGCAGGTTGGGGTGGTATCGACAATGGTAAGGCTGCTGAAACACTTTTGCTGTTGTCAAAGATTCTTGTCACCTGCAAGCTTTTTTGACCGCTGTCGGGCTTGCTTGCATGTCCGTATGCCGCCGGCCTGATAGCCGGGCTGTGGGGAACGCGAACTAGTGGGAGCACTTCGTGTGCCCGGACTTGGCTGATGTCACTTTGCAGCCGCTGCAGGTGGTTTGTGTACCAGTTTGCTCATCTTTGCAGCCGCCTGCCCACCTTGCTCATCAAGCATTTTTGGGTGTTGGTGGTACTTGGCTAGACTGCACTTTTGCCGCTGGAAGAAGTGACCCCTTTCACCTGTGTAGGGTTGCTTTTGCACATGGCTGCCGATGGCGCTGATGCTATGGCTTGAATGGGTAATAATGCACATGGCTGCCATATATCAGCTGACACAGGACTGTAGGCTGCAATTATAGAGCCGTGCATGACGTTTTGTGCAGTGCTTCAGCACTGTGGCACCACCCCAGGTCCCTTTGTGAGGCGGGCTGTGTCCAGTGTCGCAGGCTTTACTGCATTTTGCTGTCGCTGTGCGTGCCTGGTTCTATGAGGCGTGCTTTCTGAAGCCAGTTTTTTTTGGCACCGCATTCCTGCGTCAACGTGGCAGCACTGGCAGATGACTGATTTCAGAGGAAGTCGGGCATTGAACTGGGATGATAGCAAACCCCTTGCATGTTCTGCTGTATGCGGGCAGTATTGCCAACTCCATAAAGGACTGCTGCACTGGCAGCCAGAGCGTCTCCATGCCAGCAGACAGCGCTGCCATTTCCTGGGCATGTCCAGTGCCGCCTTATTATCAGATGCCCCTTTGGCAGGGCGTACAGTGTCAGGGGGTTGTAGGCCATCTGGTACTGCTACTCTGTTGCTTGCTTCTTTGGCCCAGTCAGTTCAAAGATAACGTGCACAGTCGGAAACCTGGCGTGCATTGCTGACAGGTGCATCAACGGTTGGTGGCTGGAGAGGTATCCACAACTGCTGTATAGGGGATTTATGAATGGTGCAGTCACATGGGAGTACGGCATGACTTTGGTGGTCAAAGGTAATGGTCAAAAGTTGCAGCTTGGACCACTTGCATTGGGCTGCCTTGTGAGGTATGCAGCGCTATGCACGGTTGTTTGTCTGCTGCACCTGATTACACTTTCAACTGTGTGGCCCCTGATTGGCCTGGGGTGGCCCTGCGGGTTGTGGCATTGCTGCCGCCACGGACAGCAGCGCTGGCTGCTCTTGATGCATATCATGTTTTGTGGTAGCTGCTGTGGGCACATGAATGGGCACCCTGCAGGTTGGTCTGCCTCGTGTTGAGCACCCTGCTTGGTAGACCGTCTACGGTGTGCTGCGACTGCGGCTGTGCTGCAGGTTTGCGTACAATGTACTTTGCAAAATGAGCACTGTGGCTTGCAGGTGCTGTGCATGGTCCGGAGCTGTGCACTGAATAACTTATCGAAGGACACGGGTACACACACGTGACAGCAAGTTGCTTGAGTCAGGCATGCTCTGCGTGTGCTTGGTGTCACTGAGACCTCCTAGTAGGTCGCAGGCCTGCGGCTGTACAAGCATGTGCATGATTGTGCTACGCAGCTATGTACATTTCAATTATAAGGTACACTCTGCACAAGTGCGTTGGTACATACGTCTCTGCGGTGCAGTACGTTCTGCAGAGTGTACCTTATAACTGAAGGGTGTGCATGCTCAGCAGCGGTTGTAATGTTGTGGCTCATGAGTGATCACATAAGTGCTCATGAGCACTAAAGATGATTGGATGTGGCAGGGGTAATCCCGGTGGCCCTACTATGGTAATATGGCAATATGGGTAAAAAGCAGCAGCACATTATCCAGCCGAAAAGCGAAGCAAGGCAAAGCAGGTGGCAGATGTGTTGATGACAGAGCTGCTGTGTCGCATGTGAGAGGACACGGCACTAGCATGCAGTACACTGGCAGCCCACCCAAGTCGCATGTGCTGACCCATCGGCTGGATGTGGGTGGTGGTGTGGTGGCGCAGGGCTGGCAGCTGCTGTTGCGGCAGCTGACAGCCCGGTTGAACTGCTAGCAAGCCAGCTAACGCTGCAACCCCCGGCCAGTTGGTCTGCACTGCACTGAGCTCAGCACCTGCGCCACTAGTACGTGTGTACACACGTGTACGCACACATGCGGTTGGGTGGGCTGCCAGTGTACTGCATGCTAGTGCCGTGTCTTCTCACATGCGGAGACACCGATAATTACATACACCTTGGCAGACGAGCATGGCATTATTTCTGATAGTGGTATCTCCCGTAATACAGCTTTTCGCATGTGCACGCATACAGGGTTGCACACTGGCACAGGCCAAGGTGCAACTGCGAATCGAACAGATCTGCTAGAATCGATTCAAGAAGCCGCTTGGTCAGCACGGTGTGCATGCCGCATCCGTCCAGCGCGCTGGCCAAAGCACACCTCGCCAGTGCATGCACAGTGCTTCTTTCATGCTTGGGCATTGTTCAGATCAACTGCTGATGCAACACCGGGCGGCATTTGTGATGCGCCGCCAGCCTCGCCTTCAGTTGGCCAGTACTGAGGTGGTGACTCGGCGATGGCTTTGGTGTACTATATCAGATGTGATGCGTCGCCAGGCTCGCTGTGCAGCATTCTGATCAGCAACCCTCTACACAGCGCAGCGGCAACGTTGCAGCCGCCGACCCAGCAGCTAAATATTTTCAGGAGTGCTTTGGTGGCTGTCGCAACATGGCACACTAACGCCTGCTACCATGCCCAGCTTGCAGTGGAAGAACTTTGTGACAGACACGTCACTTTGTAAATGCCTGAAAACATGCCCAACAGAAGCCAGGCGGCATGCCCATGCTGGCCAGCAACACCAAACTCCAGCGCTGGGTGGGTCGCAAGACCGCCAGCATCACACGTAAGTGGCCTGAGGTGCTGGTGAAGCCCAACACAACCTCTGCCTCGCATGCACGCAAGCACAACGCTTTTGTGCTGGGACAGCGTAACCGTTGTGCTTGCCCAACGCGGCTGGCACCTGCTGCAGGGTGTTTGGCGTGCATGCATCAGCACCGGCTGCAGCCAGCCGTGCAGAGGTGCTGCAGCCACCTGAACACCTGGCAACGTGCCAAGCCTCCCTGCAGGTGCAGTAATGGCACTCACCATGATGACCAGCAGATGGCAATACTGCAGCCCCAGGTAGGCACACCTTCAGCAAGCACAAGCAGCAGGCGCCGCCTGATGACCGCCTGCTCAGCAACTAGGCCATCATACATTGCATTACGTTACATGCGCCACCCAACAATGGAGCGGGAACCCCAATCAGCAGACAACGAACGGCTCTTAGGGGATCACCGCATAATAAAGGGATGCAGAGAAGACACATTACATAGCGCAACCCAGCAGATGCAGCACTCACATTGCTTTTATGGCCCCCCCCGCCACCATCATGAAAATAACATCGCACTGGTGCCGCGCAGCCAAGCCACAGCAAGTGGGCCATCGCTGTACAAAGTCGAGGTGTCCTGTCACAGGACGCATGCGTGCCTTCGTACCACGGGGCGCTGCTCCAAGCTCAGCCCAGGCCTGGCGTGCTGCAGCTTCATGCCTTTTATAGCACAACCCTTGGCTGAACAGGCACAGACACGCTGATGGCCACCGCACATATACGCACGCGGCAGCTCTACAAGCGAGGCGGCTTGCCAGTGGCACATGACAAGCTGATCAGTCATGGCTGCAGCAGCACTACCGTATTGCTCCAAAGGATCACCTCTATTTACATGTTTCATGCTGCAGCAGCTTTCTCAGGCGTCGCCGGCCCAGCGCAGGCTCAGCAGTGACGCCACCGAGCGAGCGCGGCCGGGGCCACGCTCGCCACCAATGCAGCAGCTGCTGCTGCTGCTGTCATCACCAGGATGGCCACCACCACCATGACCATTGCCCTCAGCACCAAGGGCTGCGTTGCTGGCCGACTCACCCTGCACCTGCTGCTGCTGCCTTGCCGCCTCTGTCCTGCAGCTGCTGCTGCCGCAGCCCTGCGCAGTGTTTCCAGGTGCCTTGCCAGCTTCAGGCCACCTGTGCTGCTGCAGTGGCTGCCCAGGGTGCCGCTCCCAGCGCTGCAGCTGCTGCTCCTGCTGCGCAAGCAGCTGAGTAGCTGCTGCCATTGCTGACTCAGCAGAAGCAGTAGCTGCGTTAGCTGCGGCGGCGGCGGCGTGCGCTGCGCGTGATCTGTCATGATGCAACACAGCTTGCTGCTGTGGCTGCTTGGCAGGTTGCGCGCTGCTTTGCTGCAGGCCAGCAGCCCTGTACCGTGCAGCATTATTGTCTGCTGCGCAGGGAGCAAAGGTCAACTGCTGCTGCTGCTGCTGCTGCTGTTTGCCCCAGGGCCAAAAGCCCCAACTGCCTTGCTGTTGTTGCTGCTGCCAGGCAAAGCTGTCAGGCTTGCAAGCCGCCCGCTGGTGCTGCTGCTGCTGCACCATGCCAGGGCCGGCAGCACCCTGCAGCTGCTGCATCGCAGGTGGCAGCGGCAGCTGCTGCAGCCAGTCCGCAGCTGTCCCCACATCACCAGCAGCAGCTACCGTCAACCCCGGCGCAACACCAGCCACCCCGCCGCCGCCGGCATGTGGCGGCTGGCGTGGCAGTCGAGGCGCTGGCGGCAGTGCCGAAGCTGCTGCCGTCATGAGCTTGTACAGGTTTGCCAGCACCTGGTTCGGCCCGTAGCTGCTCATGCCGTGCGCATGCAGCAGCTGCTCCAGGTCCTTGTTCAGGAGGAAGACGGCATACGCAAAGCGAGTGCGGTCACCTGCGATGTAGTACAGCGGCAGCTCCAGCGGCGCACCCGCAGCTGCTGCCTCGCCGCCTTGCCGCTGTGCCGCATGTTCAAGAGGCGTGTCTCCGCCTGCTGGAGCATATGCAGAGCCGCGAGCGTCCCCGTGGGCGCTGCTGGCAGCGGCACCCGCGACACCCAATGCAGCTGCTGCTGTGGACGTTGTTGAGCCCCGCCCTGGGCTGCCGGCAGAACTCGCTGCATCATCTGCTGTTGCCGCGCCGCTGCGTGTGGCAAGGCCTCTACTGGGGCTGCTGCTGTCACCTGCTATCAATGCTGACAAGGCGCTGCTCCTGCTTGTGCTTGCGGCTGCACTGCTGCCAGCGCTAGCACTGCTGCCAAGCTGCTGCTGCTGCTGCTGGTGGCTGCCGCCGCCGAGCCCAAACCCCCAGAACCGCCGGTTGGCGTGCGCCTCCAGCCCCTGGTGGTGCGAGGGTGCGTGATCCAGGATGCTGCTCCTGCTGCTGCGCGGCAGCAGCGGGTAGCGCAACGGAACCTCCAGGTAAATTGACAGCAGCTGCACCATGTGCGCGACATAGCCAAGTGCTGCTGCAACTCGTGCTTCCTCGTCAAAGTCTCCGCCCCAGCCCATGCTGCCTTGCAAGCCCCGCTTCGACAAGTTTGCCGGCAGCTCCAGGCCTGCCACTAGCAGCCGGTGGTGATCCGCCTTGCCATGCTGCTGCTGCTGCTGCTGCTTCTCCTGCTGTTGTGTAGTGACAGTTGGTGGCTGCTGTATGACTGATACCATGGCCTGTGGTTGCAGTGGTTGCTGCTGCTGATCAACAGGCCAGTGGAACTCTGGAGGCTGCTGGAGCGCTGTTGGCGCATCTGCTGCAGTATCATGCTGCTGCTGATCAACTCCTGATTCATCGATCAGCTCTGCAGCAGCATCTGCAGCATTGATGGCCCACCAGCTGGCATCCAACTGCTGTGCCAGTGGCGGTGCAACAAGGGGTGACCAGTCCGCAGGACCCACCTGCAGAACATTTCCAAGGGACTGGTCAAATATACAAAAGGGAAATGTGCGTGTACACTGTGAAGAAGGGCACAGCATTGGTGGGACCCTCGACAGTTCAAATGGCAAAACTATTCCAGGTGGTGCCAGACTTATCTGACGTATCCGTTGACCGGAGTGGGGTTCGAACCCACGCCCTTTCGGACACGGACCTGAACCGTGCGCCTTAGACCGCTCGGCCATCCGATCGAGATCAGGAATTGATGACATAGCTATAATGCTGCCGATAATAAACCAAAATTTGCTAGACCACGCTTCGAAACCCGCGCGGGACGTCCGGCGGGACGTTAAACACGTGGCTCAGTGGTTAGAGAGCCTGGCTCCTAATCTCGAGGTCTCGGGTTCGAACCTCGCAGTCGAAAGCGCTCAAAAATACTCGAGCGGCTCATTGGTGCGGCCCACCCACGTTGTCGCCCAATCGAGTGGTAGGGGGGTTTCGGTGGTTTACCCCCTACCCGGAGAGGAGAGGAGTCTGGGTAGACCATTCACAGGTCGTGTACTGCGCACTGCAGTGCTTGAAATCCCGGACCCGCACACCTTTCTCCTTTCTTTTTCGCGCGTCGGAGTGTGCTCACATGCGTGTGGCGTGTCGTGTGTTTGGCGGCCTTCAATGCTATGGATGTTGGCAGGAGGGCAGCCAACCTACAGCATGTGCTAAACAGGCAGCATTACCTTGTTGCCAGTCCAGCAGGTGGCCCTGCCCGGGCGCCACCTGCTGACCAGCAGCTTATCACTCAGTTGTTGCAGCCTGCTACTCCCTCAGCTGCGCAACTGGCTCATAATGAGGCAGTGAGGCAGCACAGAGAGCAGCAGCAGCTACAGCTTCAGCAGCGGCGACAGCAGGAGCTTGATGAGCTGGTGCAGACGAAGAAGAAGGCGGCGGTGGCTAGGTTTTGGGAGCTGCTGGTTGACTTCATAGTCATCAAGGCGGCACCCTTGACCTGGCTGGATATTGTGCCAGCTGATCACCCCTTTTTACGCGTGGTTGAAGGCCGGCTGCAGCTAGCACCAAGAAGGGACTTGGCCTCTGCGTCATAGCATGAATTGGGGTTATTTCTTGCATCCTCTGCTCTTTGATCCGTTTTGCTACATGTGGTTGCATGTCTTGTGCTGTTAGTACTCTCATGCAGCCTGTGTCAGCCAGTAGGTGTGTTGGGCAGGTGCCATTGCCAGGGGTGTGGCCTTGCCAGACACATCAGTAGGGTGGCAGGTGCCTGTGGTGCCACGGCGCTGCGGGTTATGCTGTTGCTTTGTGCGCGTCCTGGTAGCAGAGAGTTTTGATCATGTTGATCATCATGTTGTACAATGTCTTCAACACCTGAAGCAGGAGCACCGAGGTGCCCAGTACCTGCTAGTTGTTGCCATGTCTGCATGTTCCAATCCTATTTCGCTGACATTGACACCTTTTGTTCCGTCCTGATGCTTTTTCTCTGCGCAGAGTTTGTGTTATTTTGGGTGAGGAAGCTGCAAATTGCTTCTCTGAGGCTTTTTGTGGTTCATTCTCGTGTCCTGCGCGCTGCAGTCCGAAGAAAAAAAAAAGAAAGAAAGAAGAAAGGTGTGCGGGTCCGGGATTTCAAGCACTGCAGTGCGCAGTACACGACCTTTGAATGGTCTACCCAGACTCCTCTCCTCTCCGGGTAAGGGGTAAACCACCGAAACCCCCCTACCACTCGATTGGGCGACAACGTGGGTGGGCCGCACCAATGAGCCGCTTTTTGAGCGCTTTCGACTTCAGCGAGGTTCGAAAGCAGTCGGAAAGAAAGGTAGAAAGGTGTGCGGGTCCGGGATTTCAAGCACTGCAGTGCGCAGTACACGACCTTTGAATGGTCTACCCAGACTCCTCTCCTCTCCGGGTAGGGGGTAAACCACCGAAACCCCCCTACCACTCGATTGGGCGACAACGTGGGTGGGCCGCACCAATGAGCCGCTCGAGTATTTTTGAGCGCTTTCGACTTCAGCGAGGTTCGAACCCGAGACCTCGAGATTAGGAGCCAGACTCTCTAACCACTGAGCCACGTGTTTAATGTCCCGCCGGACGCAGTCTCGAAGTGTTCCGTCTCCGACGTGCACACCCATGTAACTCTCCTCAATCGAAATAGCGCGTCCGGCGGGACGGTAAACACGTGGCTCAGTGGTTAGAGAGCCTGGCTCCTAATCTCGAGGTCTCGGGTTCGAACCTCGCTGAAGTCGAAAGCGCTCAAAAATACTTGAGCGGCTCATTGGTGCGGCCCACCCACGTTGTCGCCCAATCGAGTGGTAGGGGGGTTTCGGTGGTTTACCCCCTACCCGGAGAGGAGAGGAGTCTGGGTAGACCATTTAAAGGTCGTGTACTGCGCTCTGCAGTGCTTGAAATCCCGGACCCGCACACCTTCCTTTCGCGCATGGCGGGACGGTAAACACGTGGCTCAGTGGTTAGAGAGCCTGGCTCCTAATCTCGAGGTTGGCTCGAACCTCGCTGAAGTCGAAAGCGCTCAAAAATACTTGAGCGGCTCATTGGTGCGGCCCACCCACGTTGTCGCCCCATCGAGTGGTAGGGGGGTTTCGGTGGTTTACCCCCTACCCGGAGAGGAGAGGAGTCTGGGTAGACCATTTAAAGGTCGTGTACTGCGCTCTGCAGTGCTTGAAATCCCGGACCCGCACACCTTTCTTTGCGCATGCCCGCGCACCGCTCCTGTACCTGTTTGTTGGTGAAGCATTGCTCCGTTTTTTGGCGTCCAAGGGGGTTGGCGTCACAGTGCTCGGCCACCGCCTGTGTGCTACACAGTTTGCGGACGACACTCAGGTGTACCTGCCTTCAGTGGATGCAGTGCAGCCGTTTTTGATACACATGCAACGCATGGCTGCTGCATCCGGCCAACAACTCAACATGCAAAAGACCAAACTTCTCCTAGTTGGGCGAGCAGTGCGCATGCAGTTCCAGCAGCAGCAGCAACAGCAGCAGCAGCAGCAGCAGCAGCAGCAGCAGCAGCCCGCGCCAGTTGCCTCGCAGCTTACTCCAACCTTGCAGGCTAATGTGCTGGGGGTGTGTGTTGGGGCATCTTCCCCTCTCAGTTGGGAGGAGAAAGTACAGGGAGTTGAAGCAGCCTTGACAAGGTTGTCCCGTGTAAAGGCGCTGTCCATTTTTGGCAGGGGTATGGGCAGTGCATCATACGGGGTTAGCAAACTCTTGTATGCTGCGGAATTCTCAGACCTGCCTTCCGCGCAACAGTGTCAGCATCTGCAGGCCAAGGTGGCCAAGTTGGTTGACAGGGGGTTGGCACCCTCGGATGTCACTAGAAAGTTCACCGGCATTCCTGCGCGACTTCTTGTTGGCAGACCAGCTGATGGTGGCTTTGGTGTGTTGCCTTGGTATGAGCATATGGTTGCTCGACATGCGTGGTGGGGGGCGTTCTTTGCTACTGCGCCTCATGATACAGACATTCCATGGGTCAACATTGGCAGAGCTTGCCTGCGCTCCAAGTGTTGTTGGTGGGGCCCTCTGGCTCTTTTTGACTGCGCAGCTGACACCCAATCACCAGCTGAGTGGGCTGGGGTGCCGCCGCCACCTTTGCGCCGCATGATCTCTGGGCTGCAAGCACTGGGGGATGTGTGTGATGTGCAACAGCAGCAGCAGCAGCAGCAGCAGCAGCAGCAGCAACCGCAACAACAACAGCAACCACAGCAACAGCAGCCAGCGCTGCCGCTACAACAGCAGCAACCGCTGCCGCCACGGCAGCAGCAAGCGCTGCCGCTACAGCAGCGGCAAACGCTGCCGCAACAGCAGCAGCAGCAGCAGCAGCAGCCATTGCAGACGCAGCCGCCCCTGCCTCCAGGGCAGCCGTCCCCAGGCAAGCCCTGCTCCATCAGGCGGCTGTCCGTGAAGACAGCTACCGCCTTGCAGCTGCGTAATTTGCGTGTTGAGCAGCAGGCTCGGAAACGTCAGTTTGTGGTCCTTGCACTCAATAACTCAAATTCAGCAGCGACTAGGGATGGTGTTGGTAGTGTGACCGCTGCGCAGCGTAAACTGTGGAAGTTGCGCTGGGATAACCGCATCAAAGAGGTGTTCTGGCGTGTGGTGTTGAATGGTGTACCTACTGCTGCTCGAATGCCGGGCGTGCAGCGTGCTTGCTTGTGTGGTGCGTGTATGCCTGGGTATGACCACCATTACTGGCACTGCCCTGTTGCGCAAGCGGTGGTACAGTCCATAGTGGAGAATTTGCCTACAGCATGGTGCACTCGCACGCCTGGATCCTCAGCTTTAAGTATGCAGCATATTTGGCTCATGCAACCGCCGCATGGTGGGCGGAGTGTGCTCACATGCGTGTGGCGTGTCGTGTGTTTGGCGGCCTTCAATGCTATGGATGTTGGCAGGAGGGCAGCCAACCTACAGCATGTACTAAACATGCAGCATGACCTGGTTGCCAGTCCAGCAGGTGGCCCTGCCCGGGCGCCACCTGCTGACCAGCAGCTTATCACTCAGTTGTTGCAGCCTGCTACTCCCTCAGCTGCGCAACTGGCTCATAATGAGGCAGTGAGGCAGCACAGAGAGCAGCAGCAGCTACAGCTTCAGCAGCGGCGGCAGCAGGAGCTTGATGAGCTGGTGCAGACGAAGAAGAAGGCGGCGGTGGCTAGGTTTTGGGAGCTGCTGGTTGACTTCATAGTCATCCAGGCGGCACCCTTGACCTGGCTGGATATTGTGCCAGCTGATCACCCCTTTTTACGCGTGGTTGAAGGCCGGCTGCAGCTAGCACCAAGAAGGGACTTGGCCTCTGCGTCATAGCATGAATTGGGGTTATTTTTTGCATCCTCTGCTCTTTGATCCGTTTTGCTACATGTGGTTGCATGTCTTGTGCTGTTAGTACTCTCATGCAGCCTGTGTCAGCCAGTAGGTGTGTTGGGCAGGTGCCATTGCCAGGGGTGTGGCCTTGCCAGACACATCAGTAGGGTGGCAGGTGCCTGTGGTGCCACGGCGCTGCGGGTTATGCTGTTGCTTTGTGCGCGTTCTAGTAGCAGAGAGTTTTGATCATGTTGATCATCATGTTGTACAATGTCTTTAACACCTGAAGCAGGAGCACCGAGGTGCCCAGTACCTGCTAGTTGTTGCCATGTCTGCACGTTCCAATCCTATTTCGCTGACGTTGACACTTTTTTGTTCCGTCCTGATGATTTTTCTCTGCGCAGAGTTTGTGTTATTTTGGGTGAGGAAGCTGCAAATTGATTCTCTGAGGCTTTTTGTGGTTTATTCTCGTGTCCTGCGCGCTGCAGTCCTCGAAGTGTTCTGTTTCCAACGTGCACACCCATGTAACTCTCCCCAATCAAAAAGCGCATGCCGCTAGTTGTTGCCATGTCTGCATGTTCCAATCCTATTTCGCTGACGTTGACACCTTTTGTTCCGTCCTGATGCTTTTTCTCTGCGCAGAGTTTGTGTTGTTTTGGGTGAGGAAGCTGCAAATTGCTTCGCTGAGGCTTTTTGTGGTTTATTCTCGTGTCCTGCGCGCTGCAGTCCTCGAAGTGTTCCGTTTCCGACGTGCACACCCATGTAACTCTCCTCAATCAAGCGCATGCTTTTACAAGCCTCTTCTTTTTATGCTTTTATTGCCATTTGCTTTTCGACTGCTGCCTTGATGGGCTTGGGGCAAGCCCCTGGCGTGGTTTCACATCCACAGCTGTGCAGTGCTTATGAACCCCAACCTTGTCACCGCCACTGCACACCTGTCGTGCCCACATCGCACTGCCCACAAACAAATAAGGCTGCACAAGACGCGGCACACCGCCAATGCTCCAGGGCTCACCTGGTAGGCTTCTGCAAGCTGGCCGACCAGCCTGTTGCGCCGCGCAACCAGCTGTCCATGCAGCCGCCGCCAGCGCCCCACACCCTCCGGCCCCGACAGCACAGCAGCAGCATCACACAGCCGGCCGCCGGCCTGTGACAGCGCACCTGCAGACACGCAGCAGCGGCGTGCAGCGTGAGCAGCCGCGTGCGGCTCGCTGTCTGCGCGCATGTTGCTGTTGGGTTGCCTCGGTTCGTGCAGCTTGTTTGGAGATGATTCGCCGAGAGTTATGGTGCGGTGAAGGGCAGTAGGCCCCCTCCACCCAGCCGACAAACAGGATCATGTGTGTGCCCGCTCACCTGCATGCCTCAACAGCCCGCGTTGGACGTCAACAAAGTTTCTCGGCTTCCACACAGCCTGCTTTGGACGACACATGGCCACGCAACATTGCATTCATCAGCAGCAGGGTCCACAGCGCCCCGGGCGCACCTGCGCATCTCTGCAGCGCTCCGCAACGCGCCGCCAGCACAGCGCCCTGCTGCTGCAGCCGGCCCTCAGCCGCCGCCAGCTCACGCCGCCGCGCCGCCGCCAGCGCGCGCTGCTGCTGCAGGCGCTGCGCGGCGACGTGGCGGGCTGCCGCCTGCTGCCGTGATGCGGCCTGCTGCTGCAGCACGGCGTCCACCCTTTGGCGAGCTCTGAGGCGCCTGCAGGGCCCAGAGGGAGGCACAGCATATGCAGCTTGGAGCAGCCGCCAGGAGCCGTTCGACCGCCTACTGCCTACTGTCTGCGTGTTGTGATGTGTCTTCATTGTTGTCATGTCATGTCGAGCAAGGTGGCAGCAGGGCAACAGCGTTGACGAAAGCCAGGCCAGTGCGGTGCAGGCGTGAGGGGCGAACGGGATGCCACGCCGCATGGCGTGATGGGACGCGTCACCGCCACTAAACCACTGGAAGCGCCCGCTCACCTGCCGCTCACTTCCGCCAGCTTCTGATGCAGCTGCACCAGCCGCCGTGTGGCTGCGGTGAACTCGTGCATGTCATACACGCGCTCAACGCCAGCAGCAGCAGCAGCAGCAGCGGCCGCGGAGGCAGCGCCGCCGCCGCCTGGGGCAGCAGCAGCCGCGGCTGCAGCAGCTGCCGGCAGGGACTGGAACAGCGACAGTGCTGCCGACCCTGCCGATGCGAGGCCGAGGGCGCCGGCCTTGCCGCTGCTGCTGCTGCCGCCTGTGCTGCTGCTTGTCACAGCGGCTGCAGGTGCACCAGCGCTGCCACCCGCAACGCTGCTGCTGCCGCCTGCCGAGGGCGGCGCAGCAGCTGAGACAGGAGTAAGGCTGCTGCTGCTGATCCCGCTGCTCTGGTTGCCTGCAGCACCACCTGCAGATGGCACAGCCAGCAGACTGTTCACAAAAGCTGCAGCAGGCAGGCCGCTGCTGGCGGCGCGGCGATGCCCCGCTGCTGCTGCTGCTGCTGCTGCAGGCACTGGCGAGCTCCCAGCTGGTGGTGTCAGGAAGCCACTCGCTGCTGCACTGCTGCTGCACCTGCGGTGCATACCTACCCTGCTGCCGCCGGCGACACTGGCGCTGCTGCTGCTGCTGCTTCTGCTGCTGACTGGTCCTGCTGCAGAGGCAGGAGCGCGAGCAGCGTCGTCCGCCTCAGCTGCAGCAGCGACCGGCTGGGATGGTGGTGTGGCCTGCTCCTGCTTCTGCTGCCGCTGCTGTACCCAGGCCCTGCTGCTGCTGCTGCTGCTGCTGGTGCTGCTGTTGCTGCAGCCGCAGGGTTCATTGCTGGGGTTTGGCGGCTGAACATCCCGCCGATGAAGCCAAGCGCGCCGCCAGTGCTGCTGCTGCCGCTGCCTGCCGGGTCTGCTGCTGCTGCTGCTGCTGCCGTATCCTCTTCGTGCTGGTGTTCCAGGCTGTCAAGGATGCCTGTCGAGTTGCTGAGCATCCACCTGGCGGGAGAGGGGAGCATGGTGCACGGCACAAGCGGCGGCTGTAAGGCCAGCAGGCCTATGGCAGGGCGCAGACGTGAATGAGGGCGTGTGATTGGACTTGTCGACAGGATTCCCAGGCGTCACTGTCGTACTCTGCAAAAAAGGACCAAGCCACACTGTTCTGAGCGTGAGGCAGCACCCAGCAGATCCTCCAAACATAAAAAAAACCAATTCGGCTACACCTGCGCCGGTCCCAGCAGCTGCCTCGCTGCCGAAACACCGCCCAACCCACGCACCTGAACAGCTGCTGCTGCTTTGTGACGGATGGCAGCTGCTTGTGCCCTGCGCTGAGCTGGCGCCTCAGCCCTGGTAGACCCTGAGGGTTTACGGAGCTCCTGTACCCTGGGAATACTGACACCGGCAATGGTGTCATCATCATGTTACCCCCTTCATCAACAACCCACTCGTACTCCCCATCCGCACCAAACCTTACACCTGTGGAACCAGGGCTGACTCGGGGTTGAGGGTTGGGTGGTGGCAGAGTGTACAGGCTGTCACCCAGCTGCAGCACAAGCTGGTTGGGTTTTAGGGTGGACTTAGTAGGGTTCAGGCCATCGGTTGGGGGCTGCAGCTCTGCAGGGTCTAGTGGCTGTAATACATGCAGGCTGAAGGTGAAGTCAAACAGGATGTCCCCTGCTGTGCTGCTGCTGCTGCTGCTGCTGCTGCTGCTGCTGGTGTCAGCGCTGCCTGTTGCTGGAGGGGCATCTGATGCTGCTGAAGCTGTTGCTGACGGTTCACAACAGGGTAGCGCCAGCTTGTCCACCTGTAGGTTTGACGCAGTGCTGGCTATCACTGCATCTGCAGGATCCACACCTCCAACTGCTGCTGCTGCTGCTGCTTCCTGCTCGCCAGCAAGCCAGTTATCGCAGTCGGCTGGCAACAGCTGCTGCTGCTGCTGCTGCTGCATTTGCTGCTGCCTGGACAAACCCTGGTCAAACAGCTCAGGACCCCGCTGTGCATTCCACCGCCAGCTGTCCCAACATGAGTGCTTGCCCTTGACTAGCGCCAGCAGCAGCGTTGGCGGGCCGGGTAGTGCCAGAAGCAGCAACTGCTGCAGCAGCACCAGCTGAGCTGCCAGCGCCAAACAGCGGACCTTTCCTTGGTGACTGCCTGCCCGCTGCTGCAGCTGCTGCGATCGCTGACTTTGTCGTCTGACTGCTGCCAGCACCAGCACCAGCGCCAGCAGCGACTCCAGCAGATGTCAGGTGCGCAGATTCGAACACACCCAGCAGCTGCTGCTCCAGCTGCTGCGCCGCCTCGCTGCAGCCGCTGCTGGTGCGGCTGTGCCTCGCTGCACGGCGCACCATGCCCAGCTGCTGCTGCACGGGGCTCTGCAGCAGCGCGTCCGGCCACTGCTGCTGCTGCTGCTGCTGCTGCTTGGCTGCTGCTGGGCCGCCGATTTCCAGTGCTGCTGCTGCTGTCACTGGTGCGCAGCCAGCTTGCTGTTGAGACTGGCGGGGGGCACGCGGCGGCGTTGGCGGCCGCAGAGCGCCCTCGAGCTGCTGCTGCTGCTGCTGCTGCTGCTGTGGCGGCAGGGGCAGCTGTGGCTGTGCTGGTTGCTGGGCCTGCTGGACGACTTGCAGCTTCCACTCTCCGCTGATGTAGCTCAGCTTCAAACACTGACCGCCTGCTGCCACCTCGCTGCTGCTGCTGCTACTGCCAATGCCTGCCGCGCCGGCGATGCTGCTGCTGGGCATGCTGCTGCTGCGCTGCTGCTGCTGCTGGTGTGGGCTCCTCCCCCGCACCTTGGCACGTGTCATCGTGAAGTTGCACCCTAGCAGCATGCTGGGATTGACCAAAGTCCTGCTGCTGCTGCTGCTGCTGCTGCTGTAGATGCGCAATCTTCGCTGTGCTCTGCGGACAATGCACTGAGAGTCTTGGTTCCTGCAGTTGCTGCATCTGCAGCTGCTGCAGTTGCTCAGGCAGCAACACCCGCAGCTTGTCGTCCACCAGCCAACATACACCAGCTGCTGCTGCTGCTGCTGCTGCTGCTGCTGGTCTGCTGCTTGCTGCTTAAATGTGCTGCTACTGCTAGCTCCTGTTTGCTGCTGCTCCAGCTGCGCCTGTTGCTGCTGACCTTGACACCGCTGCTGCTGCTGCTGCTGCTGCTGCTGCATGGAAAAGTCCTGCCAAGGGCACCTGATGCCAGGCCACTGCACGGCACAGCACGCCGCATACCTACTGCAGTACCCTCCTTCAACACCCCCACCTGCACCAGAGGCCCGCTGCTGCTGCTGCTGCTGCACACACGGCACAGCCAGCTTTGCTGCAGCCACCTGCAGCTGCTGCTGCTGCGAGTACGGCTGCTGCAGCAGCAGCAGACCCTGCCACACCTGTAGCAGAACTGCCCCCTCCTGCTGCTGCTGGTGCTGCTGCTGCTGCTGCTGGCGCTGCCTTGATGACCAGCCTTAGCGCATGGCCGTGCTGCAGCGGCTCATGCAGTGCTGCTGCAGGCATGTGGCAGGCCAGGGGGTCAAGCGGCTCCCAATTGGGGGCACACTGCAGGGGGACCTGCATGCAGCAGCAGCAGGTCACATGCGCATTCATGAAGCGAGTCAAACCGAGCAGCACCGCAAATCAGCTGCAGGCTTGCTGCAGTGTGACCTTCAGCTGCTGACGGTGCCAGTTGAGCTGCTGCTGCAATGAAGCTTGCTGCCTGAGCCGATTGCTCACATTGGTGTGTACCGTGTTCCGCCATTGTGGGATGAGCTATCCCAGTGGCAGCACACTAAATGCTGTTCTTACTACCGCTGTTGCTGCTGCTGCTGCCGCCGCCGCCTTCTGTGCCGCTGAACAGGACGTCATCAGCTAGACAGTGCAGCATCCTGGCATGGCACCACTCAGCAACAACATCACATGCAGCTCTGCTCCTCACCTGCTCACTGACGTACACCAGCTGCTGCTGCTGCTGCCCGCTGGCTGGCAGCAAGCTGAGCTCGTAGAACAGCTGCGCATGGCGGGGCAGCTGCACTGGGCGCTGAAGGTGCGCAGGGCCACGCTCTGCAGGTGGCGCAGCCGCAGCCGGGGTTGCTGCAGGAATCAGGGGACCCCGGGAAAGTGAACGCACGTGGCAGTTTAAGGTGAGGGACGGGATGGGGCAGAAGTCTGTTTGTCACTGGTGTGTGCTTTGAGTGGAGTGCTCGCAGCTGATGGATAGGAGACAGCATGCTTGGCAAGTGATGTGTGAAAAATGAAGCAGCTGGTGCTGCGCACAGCTGATGCTGTAAGGCTGCTTGATGGCAGCAGAGCGTGCAGCAGTAAGTGAGCTGTAGGGTCCTTCCGTAATGAAGATCCGGCAAGTCTACTTACAGGCATACTACTGTGATGCAGTGGGCATGCACAGTCACTGAGTGGTTCAACAAGCAGGAAGGGTGTGTGACATAGCATTCCTGATACGTGTTCAGTACTAGATGCTGAGGCTGATGAGCTGTTTGGTAAAGTGAAATGGCAACTTATTACCATGCAGGGGTGAGCCAAGAGGTCCCTCCAATGTCAGATGCAAGCAAACAGACATCTTGCAGGACCAGCTCAGTCATCAATGAGAGAGCGTTGCTGCTGGAGCTGCTGATTTTTGATGCCATCTGCTGGTTGTACACATGCTGCATCCACTCTGGCTACACAAAGCTCAGATGGAAGGTGCAGCCCTACAACAGCGGCATCCTGGCAACAGCAGCCTTATTCTACGCGCTTGCTCACCCAAGGCTCTGCAGAAGTAGCCATCAAGACGAATTAGACAAACATTGCTTGTTACTCGCTCTGCACTTGGCCGAAGGTAAGATCGCTGCAGCAGCTTCTGTTGTGGGTGCACAACTGTCAACAGCAGGTCCCAACTGAACAGCAAACGTCCTCGGTCTGGTCTAGGATACAGCTGTCGGAGACGATAAGCAAACCTCTGCCGTGACAGCTGATGCAGAGCAGAGGTCATGTGACACGGCAACACGGGCAACACAAGCATGTGACAAGCCCTTGCTTGCGTGTAAGTTCCCACAACACAAGCAAGCTTCGCAGCGGTGGCCGACTGAACACGATTCAGGTTTGTTAGAGCAACTGATCTGCACGGCATTGCACAGCGGCAGCTGGATCACTTCACCGGGGGCACTGCCCTGGTTGGCACTGTGCTGCTGCTTGCGAAATTCTGAGGTTAAGAACGAAAATTTTGCAGCGGCAGCGGCGATGCAGCAGCAACGCTGCTTGCGGCCAGCAGGCACTAGAGCAGGTCACTCCACTGGAAAGTGCCTCAGACCATGCGGAGCAGCGCCCAGCAGGGCTGTCAGGGTCAGGGCAGCTGCTTCTGTGGAGCTCAACGCAGACGTGGGCGTGCACGCCCATCACATAGCGCCTGATGCTACCAGGCTCATAGGCAACACCCCTATGGTGAGACTGGGCTGCGTCTGCTGCTGCAGATCATTTGCAGGAAGCATGGATAACAAGACAGCAAGCTGGCAAGGTCTCTTTACACTTCGCTGCTGACATGCAGGTGTACCTGAACAGTGTAACAAAGCAGGGTCCTGGCTGTTATGCGCGGGTGGCATGTAAGCTGGAGCTCATGCAGCCATGCTGCAGGTAGGGCTTGGGCTGCTGCATGCAGCAGTGGCACATCCGCACAGTCCTGCAAGGTCCCGCATACAGTTCAGAGGAGTTGTTTCTGGTGCAGCTTGCCGCGCGCAGCGACAGCACTGGCGAAGCCAAGTGCTGTTTTACTGCTGCGCCATGCAGCGATGCAGCCACGGCCACTCGTGTGACAAGAAGAGCAGTAGCAGCTGGCCGAGCGAAAGCAGCAAGTGTGGGCTTTGAACATGACATGGCACCTGCAACACTGGCAACAGCAGCAGGATGTCGATGTGTCGTGCAGCTGGGTTGCTGAGTGCATTTGGGGATGCATTGAACACATGCATGCACGCCACTGTCGACATGCACAGCGATGGGCTGGGCCATGATGTGCCTGGTCAAAGTAAGTCCAGCCTGTCAACCACACTTTAAACTGCACTGGCAGCAACAGTAGTCAGCAACTGGCACCTCAATCGTGCACACTTCTGTGTGGTTGCTGCACTGCCGGGCTGCTGGTGCAGCACACCGTGCACAGCCGCTGAGGTTGGCTTGTCGTGGCTGATGCTGCCATGCTGCTGCCTTTACCGCCGCCCTGCAGTGTAAAGGACCGCATTGCTTACAGCATGATTGAGGCAGCCGAGAAGCAGGGGCTCATAACACCAGGCAAAACCTTACTGGTGAGCTGGCAGCAGCAGCAGCAGACAGCAGCGTCATGCAGTTGTTGGCAAGATTGCACCAGGTACTGTTGCTCAGGGACATTCATGCAGTTTGGCTATGCAGCAGCAGCAGCAGCAGCAGCAGCAGCAGCACATGCAGTTGTTGGCAAGCCTGCACCAGCTTCTTGCAGTTCGCCTGTGCGCATGATGATGACAAACCTGCAACAGCAGCACGAGGGCCGGCGGCACTTCAAGGAGGGGAGGAGAGAGCTGAGGGGATGACAGACAAAGGCAGCTGTGTTGGCAATGGCAGCTGCACCTCGGGCAGGCAACTGCAACACATCAACTTGCGGCGCATGTTGCTCTAGCTAGGAGCCGCTGTTTGGCGCTGTGCTGTGTCTCTGGGTGCTGCACCAGGCAGCTGCTGGTCAACCGAAGCATTTGCACCACCAGGCAACAGGCAGTAGGCCTGACATCAACGGCGCGTGTCATGTACTACATGGCATGATGTCACTGTCATCTCTCCAAGCGCTGGCCACCACAACAGGTCTCCTTGCACAAGCAGCAGGCCTGCCATGAAGCAGGGCTTGGCGCCCACATGCTGCCCCCTTGCACCTCGCTGTATGCATGCAGGTGGAGCCCACCAGCGGCAACACCGGCGTGGGCCTGGCCTTTGTCGCCGCAGCCAAGGGCTACCGGCTGCTGCTGACGATGCCAGACACCATGTCGATAGAGCGGCGCGTGCTGCTGCGAGCGCTGGGGGCAGAGCTGGTGCTCACCGAGGGACGCAAGGTGAGCTGAGCGGGCTCGACTCAGCCGTCTGAGCTGAGTTGGGTGTGGCCAAGCTGAGTTGCCTTGTCTGATGCACAATGTACTTGCCATCATACATGTTCAGCACGCACTGTTGGGCTGCTCCATTTTGAAGTTGTGGCCTCGCTGGTAACATTCACCATTGAGCAGGAATGCGACAGACCTACATCACATAAGCTGCACACAAGTCCGTTGGCTGTCTTGACATGCTTATGTTATCACCTTATCCTTGCTGCTCCTGCTTCGCCTGCAGGGCATGACCGGAGCCATCCGCAAAGCAGAGGAGATCGTCGCGCGGCAGGCGGATGCCTACATGCTGCAGCAGTTTGAGAACCCGGCCAACCCGTCCATCCATTACGCCACCACCGGGCCAGAGATCTGGGCCGATACCGCTGGCACTGTGGACGTGCTGGTGGCCGGCGTGGGCACGGGCGGCACCATCACAGGTGCGGATACAAAATAATGGATCTGGCAGCGGGGCCTGTTTCTGAGGATCTGACTGGGACTATGTCCTTTGGGGCTGGCTTGGTTGTTGGGGTTGAAAGAGTAGGGTTTGTAGGACAAAAACTACTAATCCTAAGCCACATACTAGTTTCATCTGCTGGCGTGCCGACCCAGCCGTCCTGCAGGTGGGAGGGGTGTAAGCAGCAGTCAGGTGCAGGAGGTGTGGTGGGTGGGGGCAGCATCTCCCGTGTTGGCTGTACAATACGTTTGTGTATCATCCATCTATCACTGCTGGTGTGCGGCACCAGTGCCAGGCAGTAGAGGCTGCTAGGCTTGCCACAAGCTTGAGTGGACACTTGCTGCATTGGTGCTTCAGCCTGGTGTTCCTTGTAGGCCGGACACCACCTTGGCAACAGCTGTGGAACTCGCCGGTGCAGCTGATGACGTCAAATTCGCCGCCCACTGTGCGGCCCGGCGACTGGCGCTGCTGCGTCGCTTGCTGCTCTCTCGCTGCCGCTGCCAGGGGCTGGGCGCTACCTCAAGGAGCAGAACCCCAACGTGCAGCTGATTGCCGTGGAGCCTGCTGAGAGCCCGGTGCTGTCTGGCGGCAAGCCAGGCTACCACCAGATCCAGGGCATTGGTGCAGGCTTCGTACCCAAGGTGCGGCGAGGCACAGTGTGCAGTCGCAGGTTTTCAGCCCATAGGCAGTTGAACGTGGATCAGGATGTCATATCAGACTCACGGCGTTCACGTAGACGTCACGCCCAAGGGCAACAGTGGCTTGTGCTGCAGCCTGCGGTGCCCAGCGCAGTGTTTGTGGCATGCAGTCGTTTGTCATGTTGTATGACATCAAAGCAGTTGCGCCACACAACCCAATGACGCTGCTGTGCTGCAGGTGCTCGACACGTCGCTGCTTGACGAGGTGATCAAGGTCAGCAGCAAGGAGGCGGTGGAGATGGCGCGGCGACTGGCACTGGAGAGGGCCTGCTGGCAGGCATCAGCAGCGGTGCGTGTGCCATGATACACACCTGTTATGGCGTTACATGTTATGACATTGTTTGTTGGTGTTGCCGCAGCAGGGTATTGTTGTTGGACGTTGCTGTCTTGTGCAGAGAGTTGTGCTGGCAGGCAACAGCAGCAACGTAGTTGAGGTGTGTTTACGTGAGCAATGAGTTCATGGTTATCATGGTTGTCATGTGTGGTTAATAAGCACTGCTCGGAACTGCACTGGATGCTGATGCCCTCGTCCCTCTATAGTTGGCACCAGAGATGCGGCTGTGCTGCAGGCGGAAGCTGCTCTGTCGTAGCTTGGACGGCTATGAGACATGCATGCAGCGTCACAGTTTGACTGCTTGAACATCGCTCTCTTGCCGTCCCTGTTCAAGGGTCAAACACCTCAACCAACAAATGCCGCTGCTGCTGCTGCTGCTGCTGCTGCTGGCGTCTGGCCAACCGCAGGTGCCGCTGTCGCGGCCGCGCTCAAGGTCGCTCGGCGCATAGAGAACAAGGACAAGCTGGTGGTGACCGTGCTGCCCAGCTTCGGCGAGCGCTACCTCAGCACGGTGCTGTTCAACACGCTGTGGAGCTTCGACGCAGACGCGGAGAAGAACATGCCGCGCTGGGGCAATGCACCGCGCAAGGCGGCCGACACGCCACTGTGAAGCACCCAGGCCGCGCAGCAGGGAGCCCTGGGCTGGTGGCAGTGCCCCTGCAGCAGCATGCTGCATGCGGCGCGAGCTGGCAGTGCTCCGGCAGCGCCTGCAGGCACAGCGGCAGACTTCCACCAGCTTGCCTGGGATGGTGAGGCAGGGATACTTGCCGTGCACTGCACATACCAGCTGCGTGGGAACAGCGCTACACACTGGCGGAGTGCAGCCTGGCAGGGTGCTCTCATCGGCGGCAGGCAAGCTCTTGCAGAGCACGCAAGCATTGTACATGCAGAGCAACCCGCATTGAAGGTCAGGGGCGCATTAAACCTGCAGTGTAGGCTGCAGGGGGCCAGCATGGCACACTGCCACCGTGCAGCGTGCAAGGCGTCGCTCTTGTGACTTTCAGCAGGTGCCGGCTCAGCTTTGTTGCAGTGGCATCACAGCACACAGAGAGGTTGCATGCATGCAGTGCTGTGTCCCTTCACAGAGTTGGTATGCAGAAGGCCAGGATGTATGAACTTCAACACCAAAATTGACAGCTGCTGGTGCAGCACACCCCGCAAGGCAGTCGACAGGCGGCTGTGGGTCAAGTGCAGCTCTGTTTGGTGCGGCAAATCCTGCAGCAGTCATGAACATGCAGCTGCACGCGCCGTGCTCTGCTGTGCTGTGCAAGGCAACAGATGCCGTGTTTGTGTGTCTCGTCATTGCGGCTGCGGCTGCCATTTGGCGGCGGAAGGCGACACCCCTGCTGGCGCTGCTGTATCTGTCAAGCCTCAGCATGCGCCACCCCTGAGTGTTGTGATTATACATTCATGTCATGCAGGCAGTGGTTGCTTGCAAGCAGGCAATTGCCGGTGTTGGCTGTTGGTTTGCCAGCCCTTCTGCTGATGTTGCTTATGCTGCCGTGGCAACTGCAATGAAGGCCATAGCTATCAACATTATGCGCAGGTGCTTGGGTTATGTACGTGAACAGCATGCACATTCCCAAGGTTTGCGCCACCCTCATGCAGCTGTCGTCAGTAGTGGCTGTCAGTAGTTCACTGTCGTATGCAGTCTTGCTTGGGGTCCCCGTGACTCTGCTTTTCCTTGCTTTGCTTCCCTGCTGGGTTGCAGTTCGCAAGGTTGTGTAAAAAATGGTTGGTGTGTTACATGTGTACACATGCATTTGAATGATCTATCTTATTATATGATTGATGCATTTGAAATTCACATAGTCAGCACCTTAACAGCAGCAGTTATTGTGCACGTTGCTGACTTAGGCACTCCTGCTGCTGCTTATTACTGGCGTGCATGGAGTTGTGCTGGCATTGCTGGCTGCACATTGTCCTGTTGTTACCGCTGTCCTGTCCATATGTCATATTTTTTTCCTCAGGCTCAGCACCATATGTTGCTTCTTGTTGGTAGTTGCAGCGGGACATGCCATGCCATGATGGTATGCACAGGTGTTACTGCTTTTCACAGGTGTACAGCTGTGACTTGCCACGCTCTGATGATGCAGCACATACGCCTTCCGCACCGACAACATCTGCTACTCTGTTTGCTTGCTGCATTGGGCCCTTGCACGCCATTCGAGCCCTTAGAGCGCAAACCCTGCGTTCTGCAACACATGCTGTACAGCCCGGCGCGTGACGACTCCACATCGGAAGTTTGCACACCACTGAGCGTGCCACATTTGGGATTTGCTGTCTTGAAACGCTGCCATAAGTGCTACGGTCCGCCAAAGACATTTCACATCGTACCTGCAGCTGCTGCCTGTCACCGGGTGACATTCCAGTGTGCTTCCTCTGACATCAACACAATTGTCAGCTTGCACGGCGTCAATCTTTTCTCTCGCCATGCAAAGTTCTTGGTGTACTGCGCGGCTTCCTGCCCGTAGAAGTGCCTGCCAGGCACACATAGCAGCAGCAACAGCAGCACCCTGGTACAAGGCTATTCCCAAAGGCACACGGCTTCAAGAACTCATCTGGTCAAAGAGCTCCAGTACGCACCCTGGACAGCGGCAGCAACGGCAGGCTTGCACTTCGTAGCAGAGTAGCAGCCTACAGCAACAGCCCTGATGACGACAATGACGCCGACAGGAGCAGCAGCAACAGCAGCAGCAGCAGCAGGAGCAGCAACAGCAGCAGCATTAATACCGGTAACGCCATCAATGCCAGCCTAACAAGCGTGGATGACCTGCCAGATGCCACGAAGGGCAGGGCAGTGGGCGCCATTAGGGGCACACTCGACGAACTCACCACCAGGTGAGCCTGGTGTACACACACTGACCTGACCAGACACTGATGGCCTGAACTGCACCACCTTGCCCCTGTCAGTTGGTGACTGGCACCAAATGTGTCCTGCAGCTGTTTGTGCTGTGCCAGCGGTCACCTTGTGCTGCACCCAGGCAGCATGATGTGCCCTGCATGGTGCATCCCGGCAGCCATAACCGCGCCTCCAGCTGGCACACGGCTAGGCAAGGTGGAGCAGCCGCATGCGAGGCTGTCTGGCAACATATGTATGTACCAGCTCCCTCTGTGCAACGCAGCTGAGGAATCGACTCTGTTGTGCTGCATGGCCATGGGCCGCCCTGTCGCGCGGCTGGCGCAGGTACAAGCGCCTGGACGAGCGGCTGGACAAGGACTACATCAGCTCCGTGGTCAGCCTGCGCGAGTGCCTGCTGGAGTACGAGTGGCGGCAGCACGGCAAGATCCTGGCAGAGCGCAAGTGAGCGGCACAGGTGCTGAGGGCGGGGCTGGAATCGGCGGGGAGGGGTTGGCAGGGCCCTAGTCAGCCGGGCCCCCAGTACAGCCAGAACCTCGCGGACCGCATGCGAGCGGCTGGCGTTGAAATGCCGAATACAGGGGTGGCAAGAACACAGAATGTCAGCAGCCAACCAGCACGCTCGGCAGGCCAGCTGGCACAGCAAGGTATGGGCAGTGCGCAAGCGAGCGGCGCAGTACACGGCAGCAGCGTTGGGTTGCAGTGTGGAGACGGTGCGGCTGTTGCCACCAGCCGCCGAGCAAGCTGGCCGGCCACGAAATATAGATGCCAGCAGAGGTCTCTGCGGAGCCTGATGACAGCGCATGACATGCAAGCCAGCCCTGCCAGCCAGGGATTCACAGCAGCAGGTTGACCGGGGGTCAACAGCAACTCGTCTTGTTCAGATCAAGGGAATGTGCACTTTCATGGTTGTTGGCACAGGCGTCACGCACTGCCGCAGGTGCAGGGATTGCTGGCACCTCCGTACCACCACCACGCTAATCTACATGCACAACTGGTGTGCGCGCCAACACCTGGTGTTGTGACATGCAGGGGCGTGACAAAGTTCGAGCGCCACTGCGCAGAGAATGACATCGACATCCCTTTTGAATTTGTGTCTCAGCTGTACAAGAACCCTCATGACATGTCTGTTCTGGGGGATAACAACAAGCTCAAGCTGATGGCGCGCTGCATCATCATGGAGGCAGTGGACGAGCAGTACAGCCGGTGAGGGGGCCGTACAATATGTGGACCAGCAGCACAGCCTGTGCACCTGTTTGCAGTAGGTGGACAAGCAGTGCAGCCTGTGCTGCTACTAATCGCAACTACTGGTAGGCAATGAGCCCTGAGGGGGCAAGCATGGCCAGCCTTGCTTGCTGCACTGACACTCACTGCAGAAGTATGCAATGCCAAAGAAAGCTGGCAGAAGGACGGGCTTCAAGATTGGTGCCTGCAGGCCGTCACAATGGGCTGTTGCTGCTGCTCAATCACTGGCCGTTCTGTAGGGATGCGGCGTGCACCAAGCTGGACATGAAAGGCAATTAGCAGCCCTTTAAATCAGGGCCCAAATCAGCTGTTTCCTAACATAACAAAACTTCTGAATTGAACTGAACTGAACTGAACTGAATTTAAGTGAACTGAACATCAAAGAACTCAAATTTTCAGACACAGACAGCGACAGCTGATTGACTCTGCACATTGTGCTTCAACCTGAGCCATACACCCCTGACATTTTCTGTTGTTCACTGTTGCTGTAATACGTACGCCATATATGCACAGAGTTGGCCAAGGTGTCGAGCCAAACAGCAGGCATCGTTCACACAAACATGATGGCAGGGCTCAGTCAACGTGTGCTGCTGGCAGCCGCTAACAACCCTCTTTGCACTGTACGCTAGTACACTTGCACACACCTGCCACCTTCTGCTGTTCTCTGCTGCTGTAGCACGTATGCCACGTACCCTGAGCTTGCCAAGGGTTTGTCCAAGACAGGCATCATTTACACACATAGCGAACAAACACGATCAGGCTTAAGCTGTGTCGTGGTTGGCCGCTGCGAACCAACCTTTCCAAAACTTGAACACCCCCCTCGCCGTCTCTTGTACACGAGATATGGCTGCTGCACCAGACATGCTGCATGTTCCAAGCATGACCAGGACGGTCGAAATCTCTTGCGACGGCAAGATGCAGGCTGTGCTGCCGCAGCGGGCGCAACTGAATGTCATTGCAGTTCACTGCACTCTGGTCACGGGCGCAATTGTGTGCTTCCTCTTATTGCTTCTGCATTTGCACTGCTGGCTGGCTGCTGCTGCTGCTGCTGCTGGCAGGACGTATGCCGAGTGCACCGAGCTAGCACAGGAGTTGGCCAGGACAGGCATCTCGGACATCATTCCTGAGGGGGCTGAGAAGATGGCCGGCACCATCAAGAGCCTCATCCCCATGCCTGCATTCCTGAAGAAGCTTTTCTAGGGGAAATGGCCAACCTCCTCAATTGATGACCTGTAGCTGACATGGCATGTGAGGCACATTGAAGAGCAGATGTGGCAGGGGCATGCGTGATTGCAACTGAGTCAACATGCCAGGGGTAAGCTCATGTCGCAGCAACTGGTTTAGTTGCAACAAGATTTGAAAAGGGGTAGATCTGAGAGGAGTTCAAGGTTGCCTGACTATGTGCATGCCCCTGGTGCAATTCTGTGCAAAGCATGGGGTGCAACATGTAATAGGACGAGTTTTAAACGTGTGATGTTGTTTCTTGGTTTACAACAAGGCGGTGCCTGTGCAGTGCCCCAAGAATAGTGCTTACTGCCACCCATCGTGCGCTGCCATGCCAGCGCAACAATGCAATGTGCTGAGCTCACCTGCAAGCGTCTCATCATCATCATATTACCCAATCAAGCCATAGCATCAGCGCTAGCATCAGCGCCTGCAAGCGTCTGTGTTACTAGCCAGTAAACACCGGCATAACTATGTATGCCACATATTGCTATGGCACGATGGCAAGCATGGCGCCAGTGGTGGAATTCTGCATTGCACTGCTGGCTGATGCAGAATTCCAATGCAGAATTCCACCACTGGCGCATTCTGCATTGCACTGCTGGCACGGTAACGCTGCAGCTATGCGTAGTCTCTCTCTCTCTCTCTGCACTGCTGGCTGTGAGAGGACACGGCACTAGCATGCAGTACACTGTGATGCCCGCCTTCTGCAGACTGTTCATCATCATCATCATCATCATCATCATCATCATCATCATCATCATCATCATCATCATCATCATCATCATCATCATCATCATCATCATCAATCATCATCATCATCATCATCATCATCATCATCATCATCATCATCATCATCATCATCATCATCATCATCATCATCATCATCATCAAATTACCCATTCAAGCCACAGCATCAGCGCCATCGGCCCCGCGCCCCACCGGGGCGGAAAGAGGAGGGAGCACTGCTCCAGAATGTTTGCATGCATTGCGCACATCCCAAGACTCGACAAGAAAAGCAGCAATACACGGTGACACCATCCGACATCTTCCAGAACTGCCCCAAATATCATCAGATACAAAACGCAACACCTTGATTGACGAATCAGCCATAGACAAAACGCTGCGCAACTTTTCAGCGCAACCAGGCAGGGATCCCTGCCTGGTTGATCAGATCTGATCTCAGCAAGTATACTATCCCTCTGAGCAGCAGTAGCAGGGCAATCAAACATCAAGTGTGACAAAGACTCAACTTCAGCACCACAACAAGGACATCCTGAAGTGGAGTTAGCTCTGCGACCCCCAAACTGACTAGTACGCTCATGTACACACAGACAACCCATACGCACACGCAAAAGCAGACCATTGTGATGCGTTCTCTGAAATGCTCTCATATGCTACGGTGCCCAGGCTAGTACGGCAGTGCTGCAATTGAATCATTGCTCAAGCAATCCAGATAAGAGCCAGCTGGGTGCACGTGCAACTGAACTGCTTCAGATATGCGATTGTAGATCCACTGCACACTGCATCGACGGTCACGAACATTAAGTAACGCGTCATTGAGCTCTCTCATGTTTGCAAGAAACGCATCATCATGTACTGCAGCACAGTGCTTGCGCCTGCAGCCTGTAGTTACAGTTGCAGTACACCCTGCCAATACAAGTGGGTGCTTACGGCACTGTATTCCAGCGCCATCACCTGCATTGCTAACTTGTTGAGATGGTACTGCACGATTAACGGAACGCGTGCATCCTCGTGCCCTCTGCTGTCTGCACTGGGTTCCGAGAAGATAACATGGTGGGCTAGGTTTTCGTGGAATCCCCAGCAATGCTGAGCACAACATGCCTGCTGATCTGGCTTTCATATGTGCACAGACAGCTACCGCGGTGCTGCAGCAAGCTAGCACGGCCTCTTTTGAACTAGCGGCCCATCGTCCTGCTCCTTTCGAGCGAATGTGGCGGGTGGGCTCAGCGGCTCATGGCATGTTGCAACAGGGATTGTGAGTACAACCCAGCTGCGCCGAGCATTTAGGGTGAGCCTGCAAGCAGCATCACGGCACTTGCTCAACAAGCAGTCCTGGCCATTGTGCTTACCAACCCCAACACTTCCGATTGTTGCCGTGTTCCTTTCCCAGGTGCTTCATAAATGATCCAGCCAGCGAGCCTGGCTCTGCCCCTGGTCGCCCTTCTGCTCAGCTGCTTCTGCCTACTGTTCTCAGCAGCAGAGGCACCTAAATCATACTTAGACGCATTTGGCCAGCACAGTGTGCTCGCAGACAAACTAGCAGAACTAGTCGGAGCGGAGGAGCCTCTGCTACCTGCAGATCTTGCCAGGCTCACGTCAGAAGTCAGGTGCGAAGGCTGGACTGTTGCTCTTGGAGCAGCAGCTCATGCAAACTTGCACCTGCTTGCATGCATCAATGCCTGCAACTACCTACCTGGCAGCAGTGGTGACCATCAACAGGCTGCTCTCCTGCACCCTTTGATTGTGCTTGCTACCCACATTATTGCTGCTCCTCATCTGTTGTTTTGCAGCACACATGCTGTATCACATGTGTTATGCACACATTCCACAATCTCGGTATTGCACTCCAGTGCTCGTGGTACTTGCTTGCTTCGTCACACCTATCCCTGGTTTTGCATCGCTACAGGCGCGCTTGCAAGTCAGGCAGCGCAGGCAGCAGTGTCCCAACGTACCGCCTCACCGCGGCAGACCTAGCAGTAGCATACGGCAAGGGCGAGGGCCGCGTATTGGATCAACGGGCGGTGGAGCAGGCTTGCGCAGCAATCATGGCGTGTCAGGTGCGGCAGCAGCGGAACTGGGAAGCAGGAGCGCTGACGCCTGGCTCTGTTGCTGCTAACAGCCCGCGTGACAGCATGCACGCATGCATGTGTCGTAGGACCGTGGTTTTGGACTGCTGACGTAGTCTTAGTACGCCACTCACCGCTGCTGTTGTCTGCCGTTGTACCACGTCCGTGTGCTGCTGGGGTACACAGCTGGACGAGAGCTGCAGTCTGTCTGACGGCCCGTCGGCAGCAGGCGGCCTGCACGAGACGGTCAACACCCCCGTGACCAGCATGCTGCGCCTGGGCGCGGCGCTGGCGCTGTTCCTGGAGGGCCTTGCAGGAGTGTACATCCCCGTGCTGCTCAAGTCTTTCCAAGGATACGAGTGGTGAGCAGGTTAACATGAGCGTGCAAGTCACTGTTGTACTCACAGATGGTGCATGTCAGTCAGCAGGGAGCGGGATCAGTTGAGCCGGCTGCTGGACGTGCACAGGAATGGCCACGTCCCTGCACACTCGTGGCAGTGCCACTGGTAAGCCTGCAGGAGGCAGAGGCCACGGCATGCGTCAGAAGCTTGCACCCTGCCGGTGCCGGCTTCAGGAGCTTGCCCCCTGAAGTGAACACACACACACCCCCCTCATCCACGTACGTGCTTCCGTCGGTTTGTGGGCTGCAGGTGGCTGTCGCTGCTCAACTGCTTCTCTGGCGGCGTATTCCTCGCAGCCGGCCTAGTGCACCTGCTGCCACACTGCGCAGAGGCGCAGCAGCGGCTGGGGCCGCTCGTCGGCGACTACCCACTGTACCTGGTGCTGATCACGCTCGGCTACATGCTGGTGCTGTTTGTGGAGAGGGTGCTGTTTGATGTGCACGGCAGCGCACACGGCCACGGGCCTCACACAGGCATTGCGCCACCTTGCGTCGACTGCAGGTGCGACGGCGCGCGGGTGTAGGCCCTTCTCCCAGCGTGTTCGCACGGGTGGAAGCAGCAGTGGGACAGACCCGTGCTTCACACATGTGTGTGGCGGTTGCTGCAACAGCAAGGCATTTGGGGGCAGCGCTTCAGCTACCCAGTGCTGTACAGCTGTGTTTTGCATGCCTGGTGTTGCGTGGCACGACTGCAGAGCAGCTACTTCTGCTGTTTCTGCAAGCTCCTGCTGCTGTCTGACTTCATCATGCTGTGGTCCTTCTGTACTGCTTGCAGGACTGCTGAGGGTATGCTGCTCAGCTCATCAGGGGACCCAGCAGGCATCAGCAACCACAGCATGCACAGCGCAGACGATGCCGACAGGCAGCAGCAACAGCAGCAGCAGGCTGCAAGTGCAGCTGGTGGGGTTGACGGTGCAAACGGGCAGCTGACGCCTGGGCAGGGCCGCTACAACCTACGCAGCCGCACACACGGCACACCGCAGCAGGGCAACAGCGCCAACGGGGCGGCAGAGGATCTGGTCAAGCCTCTGTTGACCGATGCAGCGGGAGCAGCAAGGGAGCAGCATGTGGATGAGCACGGCGGGCACATGCACGCTGCCGACCACAGCCACGCTCACGCCGACGGCTGCTCCGCGGGGCACAGCGTCAGCCTCCAGCAGCAGCACGCGCACGCGCACCTGGCGCACACGCACCACCATGCGGTGGTGGTGGCCGGCGACCTGCGCCAGGGGATGGTGCTGCTGGTAGCGATGGCGGTGCACACGTTCCTGGAGTGTATGGCGCTGGGCCTCATGGTGAGCTTTGATTATTTTGTTTGATATTTCTAAATAAAAAATACGATAGATTTGGAAACTAGAGGGCGTAGCAAGTTTAGACGTTGTCGAGTTGCGTTGTGTGCAAGGAGCAGCAGTAGTTTAATTGTTACAAACGCAAGCGGAGCCTCCGCACGGTGCCGCACCCAGTGCAATGATTGGTGAGGTCAGTTGTGATAGCAACACGGATCCGGAGTAAGGAGTTGCAGCAGCTGAACACCAGATAAAGACCCACAGAACGACAGGAGGCATCATCACAAATATGCTGCACCAAGTCTCGTGTGACATTGGAATGACTGATGAGGGGTGCATGTGCAGTCTCATGTGCACTTAATGTGCAGTCTCATGTGCATGCAGTCTTGCCAACGGCGCTGCTGACCAAGCACATGACACCAACAACATCCCTAAATATTGTTTTCAGCTGACCTGCAGGCGAGCCCAAAACCCGCCGCTTACACATGCCTCCCGTGTGTTTGCACAGCCCAGCAGTATACCACGCAATACTGGCGGCTTGTCTGGAAGCTGCACTGGCTTTTGCCACAAGCATTGATATGCATGACGCACTCTACGTGCAAAGGGGCCCATCTGCTACCCCCCTGCTGTGGCAGTGGGGCTAAGGTGCTAATCCCTGCCTTGGCTAAGTCTCCTGCGAGGCATGGCAGGGACTTAGCAAGCCCCTTAGCAGGCCTCGCTAAGGTTAGCGAGAGCCGTGCCTAGCTAACCTTAGCAAGGCACTGACATGGCTAACCTTCTAGGCCTAGCTACCGGTTAGCAGCATACTTAGCTGGCCACCTAGGTGGCTGCTCAGCATGCCCTTGCTGCGCATCAGCTGAGCCTTAGCTGGCTGCTTAGCATGACCTAGCAGTGAAGCCGTGCCTTAGCTGGCCACCTGGCACTGCTGCGCTGCCGCATTAGCTGGCCCTGAGCACGGCCTTAGCTGGCCACCTAGCATCGTGCCGTGCCGTGACGGCCCTAGCTGGCCCAAAGGGGCGAAGTTACCCATGTAACCTCCAAAATGTAAAAATGTGAAAATGTGGCCCCTCGCAGGGCCCTAGCTGGCCACCCAGCACAGCCTCAGTCGGCCCCTAGCACGGCGCGCAGGTGCTGGCAACACCGTGCTGCCTCAGGCTAACATGTTTCAGCAGTACAGCAGATGTGAGAGGGCGCGGCACTAGCATGCAGTACATTGGCAGCCCACCCAACCTCCCGCATGGAAGCGAATGACTGCTGCTGCTCATGCATGCAACGCAGATGTACCGTAATCTACCAAATGTTGTCGCTGTGCACACTTTTGCTCCTTACAGGCTCGGCAAAATAATTTGACCGCCCACCGCATGTTTTCGCCCTAGGCCTCCAGGAGTTTCGCCGGGCCGGCCAACAGATTTTTCGTTGAAACCGCTCCTGCAAGATGCATATGCACCGGATTTCGGCCTGCAAACACGCGTAAATTGGGCTACAAGCAGTCAGAAGCATCATAGAGTGCTTGGCTGGTGGCTGGATGTATCTGTTACCCTTGAACACTGCTGTTGCTGCTGCTGCCACTGCCAATTCTTGCCACATGGGTTTTCCTGGCCACCAAATGTTTTCGCCCTCTCCGCTGCAGATTTCTACCGACCACCAAACATGTTTCGCCTCAAAGCGACGAATTGAATTTTCGGGCGGAAACATTTGGTGGATTACGGTACATCTCTGTCTTCTACTTGCTTGGGGTGAAGCCGATTGCCATCAGCCTCGCACAATTCGTGAACGAGCAACTGAAACTGGTCGACAAACGCAAGCAGCAGCATACGGTATGGAGGTGGCAGCCCATCGACGTTGGGTAATCCTCCGGATTACCCTCAGGCCTCCCGTCGATAGCAATCCAATACCGCCCGTAATCCCTGATGACACCCAGCTTCCGCTGAGTCTAAGCTTATAAGACCTATAGGCTTATAGGGCAGCTTCCGCTGTACTGCATTCCTGCAAGCATATTCAATGAACTGTCCACTGCTAAGTCCACAGTGGTGTGCTACATGGACTGCCTGCATGGTGACAGCACGCAGCTAGAGCCGAGAAAAACGATGCTCAGATCTACAGAAGCAACTACCTGCTGGCCCACATGGGCTTGCTTCTGTAGATCTCAGCATCGTTCTTCTCAAGGTTCTTGAGCGTGACGAGCCTGGGCGCCAGATGGCAGGTTGCCTTTGACTCAACAAACGCCTGATGCTTGCCGTGTCCGGCATGATGCGGTTCTCCCATGTCCCCATTGGCGCGTGTGGGAGCTGCGCACTCTGGGGCCCGGCGCTATCCATGGCCATGATGGCGCCTGCATGCGGGGTAGTACGCCGCCTGTTTGTGATGCGGCTAGCAGCATTACCGGCAGTCGTCGTCCATGCTGACCATATCTCTGATGCTGTCGGCTCCGCAGTGCTGCTCATGTGTGCTGCGCCTGTCTGCGTCGCCGCCTGCAGGACCAGCGCAAGGAGTTCCTCATGCTGTTCATGGCCATCGCCAGCCACAAGCTCATCAGCGGCCTGGCCCTCAGCAGCAGGTTCCTCAAGGACGGCGCAACAACACGCCAGGTGGGCAGCATCGCTGCGTGCCGCAACACTGCATTGAACGGTGGGGCAAGGGCTGCCAGTGGTGGCAAGCTATGCTGCTGTGCTTGCTACGTCGGCGTCAGGCAGGCAGGGCGCATGCGCTGCATCCTGTGCAAGCAGACACCAGCAGCTCCATGTGCACGTGTCCGCTACGCAACCGCATATATTAGATGCACTCACAAGGCGTATCTTCAGGCTGAACGTGTCAGACGTGTGCGCTGCCGTGCCTGCCTGTTGTCACCGCCTGCAGATCACGTTGTATGTGGGCCCTTTTGTGATCGTGGCGCCAACCGCCATCCTTGCTGGCATGTACGTCAGCAACGTGCACCCGCTGGTGCACCTGGCGCTGTCCTGCTTCGCCACCGGCACGTTCCTGTATGTCGGCGCGTCTGAGATTGTGGAGGAGGAGTTTGAGGGCGACATGCGCAGCGGCAGGACAGACATCACGCAGGTGTTTGCGCGCTGGGTGAAGTTCCTCATGCTGCTGCTGGGGGTGGCTGCCATTGCGCTGCTGTCCATGATACCGGATGCACACGACCACGGCAGCGGCGGCCTCGGGCACGGATCACACACGCATGGGCTGGGGGCAGGCGGCACCACCACCACCAGCATCATTAGTGCTGCTGGTCGTACCATTGTGGTTTAACAATGAATTGGTGGTGGGTCTGTGAGATGCATTAGTGAATGGGGGAAGCAACAAGTGTGCTGGGGTTTCAGTATCACGGGCTGGGTTGCATTGGAGCCCCGGTCGGCTGGCCACGTCGCTCTTGTGATGGGACCCAGCACTGCTCTTGTGTACACTTGCATGAGGGGCTTAGACATGCGCATTGGAAGGGTGGGGTGTGAATCGTGCTGTACATGTAATAGGACACAGCAATGCATGCATGCATGTGTGCTTGCGGCTTTTCAGTAATGGAAATGTTGTCACATCACGCCAACAATGGGAACGGTGTGGGGCTCTGTTCAGGTGGGGCAAGGCTGTCAATGTTTGCGCACATGCTATTTGCAATAGCACAACTGTGCCGTGGGTGTGTGGTTCAGTGAGGGTATCAGCACTGCACGGTGCTTGCATGACAGCAGCGCACGCATGCATGCATGCCTGTACAGCACTGTTTATTGTCCCACAGTTGACCGCCTTGGCAATGTTGCTTTGACAATATTATTAGGGCCTCCGAGGTTCTGGACTAGAGGCAGGCTTCGACGTGCGGTGCCCTTGCAGGGCTGTGTGAGTGCTGAATTTGCTGCATTGTGCTGTGTAAAATGTGCTTCTCTGCAATTTTTTTCAAGGGCTGGCAGCAGCTGGCCATGGATTAAACATAAACATATGACACGTTCTTTCAGCACAGAACAAGGTGCGCTCCACAGATACTGTTGTTCTTTGAAGCACGTTGTTCCGTGCGGTTGCCGTGCTTTTGGTCGGTGCTTGAATTTCGCAGCATCTCGCACAGCAAGCCGACCAAGTGCGTAGAAACCGCAAGCGGCCATGGCTGCATGATCTGATGATAACTGTAGTTAAAATAAGCATACAAATCATGTGTACTAATGGCAGGGGCATCCAGCATTGACGAGGCTGCGCCGCAGGTGTGCCTTGGAGGTGGTTACTGTCTTGCTCCTGCAGTCAGCCAGCCACGATGCTTGAAACCGCTTGCAAAGGGTTCTGTCCCAAATCATCAAGTACTGACAGGATCCCGCAGCCAGGGTGTCCCCCTGTGCATGGCTGTCGTAATGAAGCATTCGTCTGCAGCACGACAAAGTGCCGCAGCTGTTGCCACGATAAAACAACATACGTACCGTACATTTGGATACAGCTCAAAGTACACAACGTATGTTCTGGCATTGCGATGCAGAGTCCCTCCTTGAACAACAGAACATTGATATGCTGTTGCTGTTGCCGTAACAGCAACGTTGCTGCTGCAGACAGCAGTGATGTTCAGGATGTGCCCCGTATTGTTGCCCCAACACACATTTCCAAAACAAATTGGCCGTGACGAGCACTTCCTGGCCGGGCTCTGTCTTGAAGGTGTCGTGGCTTTGTTGTTGCAATTGAATTTCTGATACTGCGGCTCCGCAAGGAGGTCCTCGCAGCCGTCGTCCTTGACAGCATCTCCTCAAAATCCTCCACCTGCTTCCGGGGCCCCCGTCAGCCCCAGGCACCGTGCTGATGGCCCGGCTATGTACAAGCTGGCAGCGGCATACCCTCTTGAGGATGTGCACCGGTGCCATGCGGCTGGCTGCAGCGCCTGCCACGCAGAGGTGGTGGCTGTTGAGCAAACTACAACAGTGACCAGGCACACTTGGTGCTCAACCTCAAATGCCTTGCTGATGCTGATCACAAGCAGATACGGTTGATGTGTTCTAGCAGGTTGCAGTTGGTGGTGTCTGTGGTGGGCTTGACAAACATGGCTGGTTTTGCATGAGTTGCTGGCCGAACTACGTGCAGAGGTGTGCAGTGCAGGTTTGGCGCCCTGACACAAGCACCAGGTAACGTCATTCTTGAATGTGAGAAACTCACCTGCTGCTGCTGTGCTGCCGCAATCAAACGGTGGAGCAGGCGAAAGCCTTGAAGAGCACACATGCAAGGGCATATGCAACGACATATGGTTTGGTAGGCAGAGCCAGTGGCAGAACCAGTGCGTGCAAGAGCCATGTAAACAAGCAGGTCAGGGCACAACATGCTGAAAGGATTGCATGTGAAACGTTGGAACACTCCACTCTGAGTCGGTATGTGGCTCATGTGCATCCCACTCATGTTGATGCTATGGGTTTCAGGAGGCCTAGGCCATACTTCGTTCAGTGGCAATACCAAGTGGTTTTGAATTGCTTTTGCGTGTCCGTATGGGTTGTTGTGTCTACATGAGCGTACTAGTCAGTTTGGGGGTCGCAGAGCTGATTCCACTTCAGGATGTCCTTGTTGTGGTGCAGAAATTGAGTCTTTGTCACACTTGATGTTTGATTGCCCTGCTACTTCTGCTCAGAGGGATAGTATGTTTGCTGAGATTAGATCCCTGCCTGGTTGCGTTGAAAAGTTGCGCAGCGTTTTGTCTATGGCTGATTCGTCAATCAAGGTGTTGCGTTTTGTATCTGATGATATTTGGGGCAATTCTGGAAGAAGTCGGATGGTCTCACCGTGTATTGCTGCTTTTCTTGTCAAGTCTTGGGATGTGCGCAATGCATGCAAACATTCTGGAGCAGTGCTCCCTCCTCTTTCCGCCCCGGTGGGGCGCGGGGCCGATGGCGCTGATGCTGTGGCTTGAATGGGTAATTGTTGATGATGATGATGATGATGATGATGATGATGATGATGATGATGATGATGATGATGATGATGATGATGATGATGATGATGATGATGATGATGATGATGATGATGATGATGATGATGATGATGATGATGATGATGATGATGATGATGATGATGATGATGATGATGATGATGATGATGATGATGATGATGATGATGATGATGATGATGATGATGATGATGATGATGATGATGATGATGATATGGTTTAGTAGTGAACGAGCATGCTTCCTGACATGGCTCCAGCAGCCTGCTGCCAGCACACCCTAGCAGAGCGCTTCTTGCAAGGCCCGGGAGCAAGTGAGAAGGAAGCTAGGGTCATTACCATTGGAGACTACTCCGTGCTGCTGCGGCAATCAAGGATGCAGCAACCTGCTCCATGGAACCAGCAAGTACTACTAATACTAGTTAAATGGTAAAGCGCTCTTGGCCATGATCATCATCATCATCATCATATCACCCATTCAAGCCATAGCATCAGCGCCATCGGCCCCTCACTCAGTTTGAAATGGTAAAGCGCTCTTGGCCATGATGAAATAATGGAAATCACGGCCTTTGAGCTCCAGTAAATTCAGTGCTACGCACCAAGCAACGCTGGAGCAGGATACCCTCCGCTGGCGGGCCTCCGGCGGCTCAAATCTTTGTAAAATTTTCTTAAAACTTACCTCTAATCACCCGGTGTTCCATTGGCAAGCTGTTGGCGCAAGCACTGGAGGGGGCCAAGAATTTCAATTAAATACTATAGAGCTATCTTCAGCTGCTGCTGTTTGTCGGCATCAAATTGTTGGCACTATTGGTCATGCATGCTTCAGGTCTGCTGCTTCTTGTTGTGGTAGCATCACACATGTCAACAATCGTTGGACAAATGGTATGCGGGTAGACTGTGCGAAGTGGCGTCCTGACTCAGACTAGAGATGCTGGCGCTATTGACCTTGTGACAGCATGCCACTGCCATTCTGTCCAGAGTGCACATGGCACCATGTGGTGTCAAGCGGAGAGCTGCATCACTGCCACGGTGCAGGCAGTCCTCTGAAGTGGTGGTGCTGTGCCATGCTTCCAGGGAACATGGCATGCAACGAATTGATCTGCAGATCTTACGACCGCCACTGCCTGCACTGCACTGCTGTGGCAGGGTCATGTTATCACGGGAGTACTGGTGTCAATGACATCATGTCATGTTACATCCAGACCAATGCGAAGCTGTCCGAACGCTGAGATGTCGTTCTTTTGGTTGTAAGTAGTTAGTCCACCAGACCACAACGTCACAGAGCACGCTTGTCGGAAATCACCAACGCAACTTACTAGCACACTCACTGTACAACAGCAGCACGTGCATCTAAGATCGCACTTGGTAAACCGATGCAGCGTCTACCTTTTGTTCATAAGCGCCCCGTGGGCCTCGGGGTCAGCTGCAGTCCCCTGCAGGCGAAGGCAGTGCCTTACTGCAGGCCACTGCTGCAGCGAGTAAGGGATGTGCAGTAGCTGCTTTCAGCTCAGGCGCACTTACGCCTTCACCAATCCACAATGACGGAAAGCAGCAGCAGCGTGGAGACTTGCAGGTACGCTGGTGACTGAAGACGCACTGCATCTAGGCACCCATCAATTTGCTGTCTGCATGGACACTTGTTTCTGTGCTTGATGTTTTTTAATTGCAATTGCAATCTCGTGATGTTGTTGTGACGTTAGTTGACCAGTTGGAAATATTCTTGTGACTTGCACATGGTGGACCTGCTGTCCTATTGCTGTGCTGTGCTGACCCACCTGCAACACACCCTCATCGCACTGCTGCACCGCATGAACACAAAAGGTTGCAGGAGCAGCAGACTACCCATACAATGCGCAACAGCCTTCCTACACCCCCTCATCGTTTGGTGGGCCAGACTCAACTGGCAAGCTGGGGGAGGCTGCCAGGTCCTCGTTGTCCAAGGCAACACAGGCGATGAGCAGATATGGATGGATTGGATTCTGGGTGCAGCTGACACTGTCGGTCGTCTCTGGCGTCATTCTACTGTTCTCAGTGGCATTCACGTCACAGGTGTGCTTGGATGCGCCATGTGAGGCAGCTTGCCTACACAGCAGCAGCGGGTGAATGCTTGCATGAATGGCTGCAGGTGGTTGATGCAACGTCAGCTGCAGCGGTGCATACAATATGGCATTGCTCTGTTGACTGGCAGTGTGTGCATATGCAGTTGGCTTCTGTACCCTGCATGCATGCAATTTTGCCTGACACTTGCATGCAGAGCAGAGTTGGCTTACACCCTGGATGCATGTTGGCTGGCACTTGCATGCAAAGCAGAGTTCTTATACCTTGCATGCATGCAAGGTTCGCCAGGCGTTCTTCCACGGAACAGCACGGTTGCACTTGCAACAGGGAACTTGAGCCACGATTCCCCGACATACGCCTGCAAGCAGTCGGATGTTTATGCTCGGCTCGCAGGCGTGGTTGGCTGCAGGTTCCGCTTATCGCATCATTGCTGGTTGACAATGCAACCACCTGCTGCCGCATCTGCTGCTGCTGCTGCTGCTGCTGCTTGCAGTCTGGTCCAAAGGCCAGCCTGTACCTGACACTGGTGGGCATCCTAGCCGGCTTCCTGTCCACCTTCTGGAGCTTCGGCTACCAGCGGCTGGCCAGCCGCATGCAGGAGTACCTGGACGGAGCAAACGTGGCCAAGATCAAGAAGCAGCAGGTACGGGCGGTTCAGGCTCATGAGCGGGTTGGGCGCTGAGATGCTTGCACGACATTGTGCTTGCACGACATTGCGTGAGAGTCGAGGAAGCTGGGCGCGTAGGCCTGCGAGGGGAGGGGCCTGTGCACGGTGCGCTGGTCCGTGAGGGGCTGAGCGGCAGCGCAGGCCAGCGTTGAAGTGAGCAGCAGCACGTGCACATTCACGCAGCTGATCCCGCATCACAGCGTGGTCATCATCGTCAGCATAGGCTCCATGTTTGTCTGGGCGTCACATGTGTAGTGCGGTGCTGTGATTTTCCGTGCTCGCCGCTCTGCCGCTGCCCTCACACATGACGCAGGTGATGGAGCAGATCACACGCGGCATCCTGATCAACATCGTCGGCATGGGCTCCACGCTCATTGGCATTTCCACGCTGGTGGGCCTGCTGGTGGCCAAGACGCTGTCCAACGCCAGCGTCAACCCGTTCATGGGCATCGCCGCGGCATCCGGCTACAACCCAGTGCTGGCGCTGGACGTCTTCCTGGTGCAGGTGCGCACTCGCCGTGCTCGTTTTAGTGCAGGCCTTTCCTTGTTTGTAAAGTACCAGCAGATTATGTTAGTGGTTTGGCAGGGCGGCAGTCTACTTGTGGTGCTGCGTTTGATTTGCAACTGGCGTACAAACAAAGTGCGCACAACGCTGTGCAGATGTTGTAGGTAACACGTGTGTGTGACAGGAGCCATGCCTTTCTTGAGCCTGCTGTGCTTTCCGCAGCCTCTCCTACTGCACACTCTCTCATTGTGCACCCACTCACCGCCCACATGGTGCTGCGCGGTCACCCGTCCTCCGCAGGCTGCCACCAACACGCTGCTGGGCCACTTCCTGAGCCTGCTGTGCTCGCTGTGGCTGCTCAACATAGTGGGCGAGGGACGCGGGCTGCGCTTCCAGGTAGCTTAGGTGGGCAGGGGGTGCGTGGGGGCGGGGACAAACCGATGAGCAGCCAGGCGCTGTGCTTGTGGGCACTCATGCTGTATGTTTTGTGGCAGCTGGGGCTGCGCCATGGGTGGAGCAGGTGGCGGCGTGTCCGCCCGCCTGCGTGTGTGTCGACCTTGTCGTTTGCCACGCAGTCGGCTGGAACCTGTGGGGTGGTTCTCTCGTGTTGTGTTCCACTGTCATGGATGCCGGGCTTCAGTGTCGCGCCTTTGCAACCTGCCCTGTGGTGCGCTGCTTGCTGCATCGGGTGCGGCTGGTCGACGGTCAAACCTGCAGTCGTGGTTGCACCACATTGACAGCCGCCGTCAACTTGATCAGCAAGCGCTGCACCACAAGCATCAACAGGTGCTGCAAGCGCTGGGCACAGCAACCTGCGCTGCGAGACCCCTGCATGCTCGCACCGAGTCCTGTTGCAGCGCTGCGTGCCTGCGGTGACACTGCTGCATCGCTGTTTGATGACCTTGCCACTTGCAGCGCCAGCGCCACATGCAGAAAATAAAGGGCGATGCAGGCTCAGGCGGCAGTCTCCCGGGCGGCACTGTGAAGGGCTTTGCCGGCATCTATGACATCCCCACCCCCCTGGGCAAGGGCGTGCGTGGAGGGTTGGGGGCTAGCGGCAGACCAGGGGCAGACGGATACAAGACTAGAGCAACAGCAGCAGGACCAGCAGCAGCAGGGGGACCCAGCAGGCCAGCTGGCATGGGAAGCAGCAGCTTGCAGAACCAGCCCGGAAGCTTTGCAGGGGGCGGCTACAGTAGCAGTAGGGCAGCATCAAGCGGAATGCCGGTGGTGGCTGCCGCAGCGGCAGCAGCAGCTGCGGCAGTGCCAGCAGCATCCGCCCACGCCGGTGCTGTTTCTCACGCACTGGTACTGCCGGCAGCTGCAACGGGAGGGGTAGCAGCGCTGTCAGCGGGCGTAGCAGCAGCACCAGCAGCAGTCCTTGCAGCGCTGGACTCCTTCCAGTCGTGGCGCGGCAACTTAGCAGCCTGGCGGGCAGCTGCAGCGCCTGCTGCTGCAGCAGCAGCCAGCAATGCGCAGGCGCTGGCAGCTGCAGGGCTGCCTGCTCCGCCTGTGCGTGCGCCTGCGGCACTGGAGCAGCGGCTGAGCCAGGACTTTTTGCTGCTGCCGACTGAGTCGAGTCTGGCGTATCTGGATGGTGCATTGCCGGGCGACTTTGGGTTTGACCCGCTGGGGCTGTTTGACCCCCAAGTGACGAGCCAGGAGGAGCGCACCTGGCTGGTCACTTCGGAGGTCATCCATGGTGAGGGCATCCGCGGTCATACCACTTGCTGCACTGTCACGTCGTGTGCTGATGTCTTGTGTGTGGGCTGTAGTGGCTGGGGGTGTTGCTTGGAAGCGTCTCGGGCATGTCACGCATATGGTGATGAGGCCGCCGTTGTCTGTACACAGGCTGACCATTTCCGTTGATGTTCTTCGTATTACACTGTAAGGACTGCATCAGGTGTTTGGGTTGAGGAGCCTTCTTGCCGAGTTGGCGGTAGATGGTCAGGCAAGGCGCAGGTCCCCCAACGCTCGCTGCCGCTGCCCCTGCTGCCTCTTGCGCTCACCGCAGGTCGCTGGGCGATGCTGGGCGCAGTCGGCTGCCTCGTGCCGGAGCTGCTAGGGCAGCAGCCGTTCTTCGCGACAGGCTGGCTGCCGCCGGCTGGCGCAGGACCCCGCTACTGGGCAGACCCATACACGCTGGCCGGCATCCAAGCCGCGCTGCTGGGCAGCGCCGAGGTGCTGCGCTGGCGGGACTACCAGCAGCCGGGCAGCATGGCGGGGCCGCTGCAGCCGCTGCTGCCGCAGCGCGCTGACCTGGCGGGCGGCTTTGCCGGCAGCGGCGCGCCCGCGTACCCGTCTGGCGTGTTCAACTGCTTTGCGTATGTGGTGTCGGGGCCAGCGATCGCGCAGTACAAGGAGAGCGAGATTCGGCACGGGCGGCTGGCGATGCTTGCCGTGGCTGGCTTCTGTGCGCAGGCGGTGCTGACCGGCGCGGGGCCGTGGGGGTGCCTGGCCGCGCACTTGCGGTCGCCGCTGACTGCCAACGTCTTCACATCGTTTGGGACGGTGTTTGGGCAGTGACGCAGCGGGCGAGCTGGGAGCGTGTGTGCACTGCAGTGCGCATGTGTGTGCCGCGTGTGAGAGAGGGTTTGCAGCTGGCTGCACTGTGGCTGTGCAGTGAAAGGAGTCACTCGAATGTGTGGTTCTGATGCTGTGCTGCTACACGGTTTCTGCGGTTGCTGCTGTCATTCTTGTGCAGCAGCCAGTCTGTCACCAGCGGCTGGGAGTTTGTGACTGTGCGCTCTGCCTGTGGTTGGTCGCATCAGTCATAATGTATCTAAGGCTGCGTGCCTGCTAGCTCTGGCTGCTGGCTGTATCCCTGTTGTGGCCTCTGGCTTTGCAGCTGTCTTGAGGTACGTCTTTTTTCATAGGGGTTGATAGCCAAATTAAATGTGGTTATATTATTATTCTGCACAGGTTGTTGGCATTCTTGATTTGACACAAGCAACCATTACATACATGCAAACATTGTTGCGTGCATTGTTGCTGCTTCCATCTGGTGGTGCGGTTGCTGTGGCTGGTTCTTAAAGCAGGGGATGGGTGGCAGCGTGCTGATCACTGTGGCTGGGCTGCTGATTGCGCCTAGCTGTCGTGCCTGTCTGGCCTAGGTAGTTGTTCTGGTTGAGGCTTTGTGCTGTGGTGCTGTCAGGCGTGGCGCGTCAAGTTGTTGGCACTGGCTGTTCTGCAGGCTGGCGTAAGGGGTCCCCCTCCTTTGTTGGGTGGAGCATGTAATTCGACGGGAGAAAGGCACCTGATCTGCTAGAAGTGGTGTGAGTTGGACAACCGTGTCTCCTTGCACTTGTTCACTTTCACACTTTTGCAAGGCATGCCCGACATGCATGAGTTGGCTCAGCACAGGCTGTGGAGCCAAGGGGTTTTGTTTGCAGGCTGGTATGCATGCATTGGTTGTGGAGAGTTACATGGGTGTGCACGTCAGAAACGGAACACTTCGAATTCTGCAGCGCGCAGGACACGAGAATAAACCACAAAAAGCCTAAGAGAAGCAATCTGCAGCTTCCTCACCCAAAATAACACAAAACTCTGCGCAAAGAACGAGCATCAGGACGGAACAAAAGGTGTCAACGTCAGCGAAGTAGGAATGGAACATGCAGACATGGCAACAACTAGCAGGTACTGGGCACCTCGGTGCTCCTGCTTCAGGTGTTGAAGACATTGTACAACATGATGATCAACATGATCAAAACTCTCTGCTACTAGGACGCTCACAAAGCAACAGCATAACCCGCAGCGCCGTGGCACCACACGCACCTGCCACCCCACTGATGTGTCTGACAAGGCTACACCCCAGGCAATGGCACCGGCCCAACACACCTACTGGCTGACACAGGCTGCTTGAGAGTACTAACAGCACAAGACATGCAACCACATGTAACAGAATGGATAAAGGAGCAGAGGATGCAAGAAATAACCCCAATTCACGCTATGGCGCAGAGGCCAAGTCCCTTCTTGGTGCTAGCTGCAGCCGGCCGTCAACCACGCGTAGAAAGGGGTGATCAGCTGGCACAATATCCAGCCAGGTCAAGGGTGCCGCTTTGATGACTATGAAGTCAACCAGCAGCTCCCAAAACCTAGCCACCGCCGCCTTCTTCTTCGTCTGCACCAGCTCATCAAGCTCCTGCTGTCGCTGCTGCTGAAGCTGTAGCCGCTGCTGCTGTTTGTGCTGCAAAGAGAGGCTTGTTACAGGGGAGGGGAGCGACACACCCGAGGGCGAGGCACTTGCCCTTCTTTCAGCTAACATATCGTGATAGCCCGATAGCAAACCACAAAACGCCGCCAGAGTAAACCTCAGAGACGTTTTGCAGCCTCTATCTCCCGCTAAACCGACAAGTACATGCAGTGCAGCAAGTGCGAAATGCAGCACAAAAAGCAGCAGGTGCTCAAGGCAGAAAACGCACAGGGGGGTGCAAGCATGGTCCAAACAGCAAGCGGGATGCACAAAGGTGCTGCTTACCATGAGCGTCTGGCATGATGGCACTGCTGTACACACCAGACTACAGCAAGCAGGAGCACACATGACAAACGAACAGACTAACAAAGCAAATAACAGACTAACCAATCCACCGACGGGCTATGCAGGCAACCGACACACTAATAAATTGAAGGCGCTTCTGCTTCTGCAATCCTTAATTGCTGACAGTAACACGCACCACCATGCAATAGCTGCAGAAAAAGAATCACAGCATCACATCACACGGTACATAGAGCATGAACATGACAGGAGATGTAAACAGCGATAAGCAGAGGAAACACAAGACGCATTCGGAGCGAACTCAGCCAGGACGGGGCGCTAAGATGACGCGCAACTGAGCAGCATCAGCGCGCAGGAAGGGGTGATCCACAGGCACCACCCCAGGCCAACTGCCCGGGGCAACTGACATGGCAACAAAGTCAGCCAGCAACTCCCAAAACCTAAAAACCGCCTGCTGCTTCGCATCCTGCAACACTTGTGCCACGCCTTGCTGCCGCTGTTGTTGAAGGCGCAGCTGCTGCTGCTGCCGCCGCTGCTCTAGCAAGTGATTGTGCTGTTGCTGCGTGACAGAGAGAGCTGCGGGTTGGAAAAAAGCAGTGATGCTGGCCTGGCCCAGCGGCAGCACAGGCTGCTGCTGCTGGTCAGGGGAAGGCGGCGGTATGCTCAACTTGTTAGCATGCTTTCTGCCAACATCCATGGCGTTCAATGCAGCTAAACAGACGATGCGCCAAACCCCACTGTGTAGCTTCTTAGGGCCAACTGGGCGCTGCATCAACCAAATATGCTGCATTGTGAGTGGCTGACGACCTGCAACCCGCGTACACCATGCAGCCGGCAACGCAGACAACACCGAGCCCAGCACCGCTACTGCAACTGGGCAGTCCCAAAAATGATGCACACGACCAGGACATGCAGCACCACACATGCACGCATTCTCCAGCATATGCATGCGCTGCGACGTCGGCATGCCATCCATGCCTCACAACAGCACGCATGTGCACCTGCTCACAGTATCAGCACGGTGGGCGACGGGTGACGTCACCCATCACGGTGACAAGAAGAAGAAGGGGTTACAAGGTGCGTTCAAGCAGCTACGCCGCCACGGGCACCAGAGTTGAAAAGATTGCTAAAAGCTCAGCGCGGGCCGTCACTCGAAACGAGGCCCACCCCTAGAAAAAAGCCTCAGTGTGTAAGTTTCGGCATCACGGTGACAGCTGGCTGCCACAGCCACAGTCATCATCATTATATTACCAATTCACACAGCCACAGTGTGGCCCAAGAAGCCTTAAAACTCGTCCAGCTGGTGTAGTGGTGAAGACGCTGGAATAGGAGGAGGAAGGTCGTGAGTTAAACGCTGCCAGGGCGCCTTATGGAAATGACGGTGCAGAAGGATGCCGTGCAGTGGCTAAGTGGAGGAGGGCTGCTGTGCGTGCAGTCAAGGTTAGGAGTGCTTGCGATAGAGCAGCGTGCCAGGGCGCTAGAGCCGAAGGCAACTGGCCGATTCCCCGCTAAGAAATTGAAGATTGATGGATTAGGTGGTTGCCTAATGAGCCTGTCATTGGCTCGACAACGGGTGATGTTCCCGTCATGTAACATCCAAACTGTGATCGCAAGGACTCCTTGGAGTGTTACACTGAAGTTATGCTGCTTGAGAGCTGTTGCATACATCAACCCGGTTGCAGTGACGGCGACAGTGTTGCAGTACGAGGAGACGGCTCAGTCATCAGTCATGCAACAGGTAAGATCATGTCTACAGACGAAAATGCACTGCGAAGTGTCGGCGGCGCTGGGCCGAATGCAGCAGCAGAACGCAGCTGATCAGGCAAACCACAATGTTGCAAGCAACAGGGCACACAGAAGTGCAGCAGCTCGACTGGATGCCGCAACGAATACAACAATCGCCGGCAGGCAACCACCGCAAAAGCCCTGTATACCAACGCAACAGACTGAGGGTACAGCGCCTTACAGCATCAACAGCCACCTGCAACCCCGTATCATCTGCTAGTACTGCTAGTACTGCGTGTCACCGCTGTGCTGCTGCTTCCCCTGCCTCGATGAAGCACTGCCAGTGCTGGCAGATGCCTGCCACCCAGCAGCCATGGCATTCAAGGTGCCCGTGTCACCGCTGCGCTGCTGTCGCTGCGCCCCTGTCGCTGTGTATCATCGCCTCAAGGAAGAACTCGCCTGCCTTGTAGGAGGAGCGCACCATGGGGCCCGACGCAACATACCTGCAGCAGCAGCAGCAGCACCAGCAGCAGCAGCAGCAGCAGTGGCAGCAGCAAGTGCAAGCGTCACCGCATCGGCATCCGCCTTTTGTGGCAAGCGACATGTGCCAGTGTACTGCATGCTAGTGCCGTGTCCTCTCACATGAGCCAGCAGGGCTTTGGGCCGAGGCCCTTGCCTAGTGCCAGAAATGCAGTCTAGTACACCGCACGTGTTCCCAATCAGGATAAGGCTACGGACAGCATGCCAGGGCGAGATAGGCGAAACGGCAACATACATGCATTCACACAGCCATTTCCTCCGACAGCAACTATGCGCCTCTGGCAGCAGCAACCCAGGTCCCATGCCTGCCTGCAGTCATTGATGTCGTGTGCAAGGCAACCCCCACACTGTTCCATCTGATCAGAAGCATAACCTTACTACCGCTCAGCAGTCGCCAACGCAACATTCCCCAGTCAGCAGTTCATTCCCCAGTCATGCCAGACACCACAGCCTTGGGCATGCCCCCGACCACAGAACTGTAGCTGTGGCCTTGCAAAAACAGGTGATTCTCGCCTGCATCGCAGCTCTAGCAGACTCAAAGTGATCAGGCAGCACTGCATCAACCCCTCCCTTGCTGCAAGGTGCTCATGACCAGGAGTGTCAAGCCAGAACCCTAAGCCCAGCCTCACCTGAACCCGACCTCCTCCTCTCCATACCGCCGCCAGTACTCAAACTGCTCAGGCGGCACCATCTCCGCCACGGGCAGGTGCTTGGGGGTGGGCTGCAGGTACTGGCCCAGCGTGAAGATGTCTACGCCGCAGTCCTGCAGCAGCAGCAGCAGCAGCAGCAGCAGCAGCAGCAGCAGCAGCAGCACGCACGCAGCAGAGCAGCAGCGCGCATGCGCGGAATTTGTTGCAAGACAGCTGTGCACCAGTGCTGTTTGTGCTGGTTTCCAACTACACACACGTGGAGGCGCCCGCACTGCACTGCTCCTCTACAGCAGCAGCAGCCATGGACGGCACACCTCCCAGTCCATGGAGACTGCATGCCGCGTGGTGAGCCACATGCAGGTCAGGTCGTGTGAGGGCGGCGCATGCCCTGAAAACCAGGCGCCCTGCTTGAACGTGCTGCTGCTGCTGCTTGTTGCCTGCAATAACACATGAACTTCGGGCAACACACCTTGAGGTCAAACATGGTGTCGATGATCTCGTCCTCGGTCTCGCCCAGTCCCAGCATGATGCTGCTCTTGGTGTACACGCCCGCCTCCTTGGCAGCTCGCAGCACAGCCAGCGTCTGCAGGTAGCCGGCCCGCGGGTCACGCACCTGCAGCAGCATCAGCAGCAGCAGCCACCCAGCCAGTCATTTTGGTACAACACCCAACACACGCATGGTCTGCATTTGATGATGATGGGTGCAAGCACTTGCACCTTGCTGAACCCCATCATCAGCAGCAGCCAGCAGTCAGCAGCCAGCAGCAGCCCCGGCTTCGCCTTTCCAGTCGCCACGCACCGGCTGCTGCGGACGCTCACCAGCCACAAGCAACGCCAGCAACAGCGCCAGGCAGCCGGCCGAGCCTTCGAACCACTGCACACGCCCTGCAAGCCCCCCGCGTCACCACTGCACCACTGCACCAAGATGCACATTGGCGTTTGCAGGCAGCGACGACTTTTGCAGGCTGCGCGCTCACCCGCTTCTGCAGGCGCTCCACGGTCTCTATGTTGTGCGCAAACACGTCCAGCCCACTGCCGGCCAGCATGCGGGCAGCGTCCAGGTCGCCGCTGAAGTCCGGCGTCAGGCACTCCACCAGGATGGAGGGCTTGCGTCGCTTCAGCTCCCGCACGGTCTCTGCAGCAGCAGCAGCAGCAGCAGCAGCAGCAGTAGCAGCAGCAGCAGCAGCAGTTGTGTGGCTACAAAGGGACCAAATGGCAGTGAGGTAAGCATGCTGATAAGAGCAAGCCGTCGACCAGGCATGCGCCTGGCTTGGCAGGCGGTGCCCGGCCTGGCTCCGTTGTGCGCGGCACTCGCCAGCTGCATGCTGCCAGTGCCTGCCGCATCCTGGAAGCGCAGCCGCCTGGGTCGTCATCGCTGCAAGGGCATCCACCAGCACGACACTTCGCAGCTGCAGCCGCCAAGCCGCGCGCCGCGCTACACAGCGCAGCAATGTCCCAGCAGCCACTGCCTGCGTCTGCGCAAGCGGCTGCTGCACACAGCCTGAGACACGCTGCCCAGGGCACAGGGCCCCGCCAACAGCCACGTGGGCGTGCTAGCCATGCATGGGCACACAGCCACAGCTGCCGCCGCAGCCGCTGCAGCTGCCGCAGCCGCCATGGCGGCGAGCCCCGCACCCGCAAAGTGTGCTGCGCCGCCGTCGGGCAAGTCGTCCCTATCGACGCTCGTCAGCACGACGTAGCCCACTCCCCAGCTGGCCACCGCCTCTGCCGTGTTGCGCGGCTCGTGGGGGTCCGGCGGCGGCGGCGTGCGGGCGGTGTTGACGGCGCAGAAGCGGCAGCCGCGCGTGCACGTGTCCCCGAGCAGCATGATGGTGGCGGTGGCTGCACACACAGAACAGACGCGGGAAGCGTGAGGAAGATGTGTGTGATGAATGCTGTCATAGTCATGACTGTATGGCAGACGGGTTTGCGGTCGCATTGTTGAGTCAGTCGCAGCAGACCCTGTGTATTGCAGCAGGTTGGGCCAGCTGGCATGCAGTGAGGTGAATTGATGCAGCAAGGGCACGCGTTGATACTCCATCACACCTGCTGTAAGGAACAGGAAGCTGCTGCCGCCCCATCACAAATGCTCCAACACCAAAAACAAGCAGCACCCCATGCTGCTATCACTCCCCCATTTGCTGCCAGCTGCACCACCATGGCGTGCAACACCAACAACAGAGCAAGCACATGAGCCGTATGCTAGCGCTGGCAAGAGGCACAGCAGCGGCTGCAGCTCAGGCTGCGTTCACGCCATGGCAGGTGCACCTTCCAAGCAACTGCACAGTGCAATGCTTCCTTGGAAGCAACACAGCTGCAAGCTGCTGCTGCTGCTGCTGCTGCTGCTCACCCATGTCTCCATTCCAGCACTCCCCAATGTTTGGGCACTGCGCCTCCTCACACACAGTAGCCAGCTTCAGCGTGCGCATCTGCTCAAATAGCTGCCCGTACTTCTCCCCTTGCGGTGCACGCTGCCGCAGCCAAGGTGGCTTGCTCGACTGAGGCAGCGAGGCAAGGGACGGACCCAGCATGCTTGTTGCTGTGGATGCTGCTGCTGCTGCTGCTGCTGCAGGCTGCCGAGCAGGCTGCTGCTGGCGCTGCTTGAGCTGTTGCTCCGCCAGCGGTGCTAACGTGGGGTCCTTTTCCACCGCCATGCGAACCAGCTCCGCAAAAGCATCGCCTGAGGCTGCTGCATCTGTGTCTGTGGATGCTGCTCTGCTCAGGTGCTGCTGCAGCCTGGGCCGGACAATTCGCGCCGGCACGGCTATATGCTGCTTTGATGCGCTGCTAGTCCATCCTGAGCTGCGTGTGTCATGTCGGCAACGCTGCAGCTGCGTGTGCATGGAGAATTGCCTTGTCTAACGCTCGGACCTGCTGCGGTAGCTGACGATGTGTAGACGGCTGCAGGCTACTGAAAGTTCTGCTTATTGTTGGGTTAGATGATAAGGATAGTTTGGAGTTTGGTGCCGCGAATGATGCAGGTGGCAAGCTTTGCTACTGTAGCAAGGCTACAGTATGTCAAAGATGGCAGCAGCTCAGCTATGCACACATTGATACACACAGTCAGCTGGTGAAAGACAATGGTAGGTCAGAAATGCGAGGCGGTGGGCTTGGGGCAGGCGTTGCAGTGTTAGGCTTGGCTGGGTGTGTTAGGGCTTGGAGAGGCACTCCAGGCTGCTGGCAAGTCTGCTGGCACATGCACACGGGTGATCGTTGCCTTGCCAGAGGTTGACAGGTTTTTTTAGTCACGTTGAACCTCAAGAAACTGCCGTCTATCGTCCAGCTATCATACCTGCGTGGTCAGGGTAACGTTTGTGTTCACAATGATGCATCACGGGTCATATGACCCGTGAGGTGTTGCTGCCAGCCCAGCTTGCAGGTTGCCATAAAGCTGAATCTGCTATTTAACCATGGCTTCACACCCTTTTGACTCCTGTTGCATGCATGTTGTCCAGTCCTGCGCTAAATACCGATGTGATCCGGGCCGGTGACCCGTCCACGGACGGGTCCGTGAGGTGTTACTTGTGAGGTTGTCAGCCAAACGCCCGCGTCTGCTGCTTAGTTGGACAATACCAACCCATGCACTACTGATATCGACGGGATGATGTTTTCAGTCAGATGCAGTTGTGTCAGTTTACCGTTCACGACGCCCCGGTGCTGCCGACCTGCAAACGACTGTCATCATTGCTGATCACAAAGCAGCAGCGACGACTAAATCTATGTATCTTGCCGTGACTGTAGCATCGTGGTACGGTAGCCGCACATTTGCCGCCCTGCTGCAGCAGCTGTCAGGCTCGTGCTTGTGAGTTCCTGCGATGTGCATTCACCTGTTTCAGCCATACAATGCCTGCCGTGAATTGGGGAGGAGGCGGTTCAGATAAGCTGCATAGCATTGATGATGGAGGCACGTTGCTGCTTATCATGAGCAGTGCTGGGTGGAAGAAAGTACAGCTCACACTTTGTCAGCTTCAAGTTGTCCGGGCCCGCTTCACGCATGGTGTAGCAGTTGGAATAAAGATTGGCCCGACAAGTCCTGCTGCAGGGCGAGTGGCCAGTCCAAAACACAAACAAGCGCACAATGATCCAACATGGCTGCTGGCACAACACAGCAAAGATGGAAACAGTGGGCAAAAGGCCACGAGACACCAGCCGCATGGTCTCTAACCACCATTGATAGCGTGATAATTGCAGCACCCTGGCTGTTCCCGGGATGCCGCAGCATCCAGTTGTTTGCAGCTGCTGCTGCCCGTGATCCAAGCGGCACCGGCACCAGCAGCAGCAGTGCACACGCACCAGCTGCATCAGCACCACTAGCAGCAGCAGCACCCGGGCTAGCCGGTGTCTGACACTGTGACCCTGAGCTGCTGGGATGTGCGAGTACTGCATGCTGCAGCTGCAGCTGCTGGTGCTGTCATGTACCTGGACGGTGATCTGCTATGTGGCATCACTTCACAGGAGACTGGGAAACACAGAGCTGTGGCTTGGGTGCTTCAGTGCTCCACCTTGGCAGCAGCAGCAGCAGCAGCAGCAGCAGCAGCAGCAGCAGCAACAGCAGCAGCAGCAGCAGTTGCGGTGTGGGAGGCAGCCAGTCTGCTGTCCTGCAAACTGAAGCTGGCCGAGAGCACTAAGCCGCAGATGAAAAGGCTGAATATGCTATGCGTGCATGCGCTGAGTGTGGCATCGCGCTGGTGTTGAGTGATCCCGCATCAGGCTTGGCAAGCTCTGCTGCGTGCACCTACTGTAGTACCCCCAGGTTAGGTGGGGTTTCTTTGTCCTTTCCTGGATCACCCCATTTCCCGTTGCTCCCAGTGAAACCGCGATTCATGGAGGGGATTTATCGTGTCCCAGTGGAAAAGGCCCGGACAGAATTTTGAGCCCGCACAAATCGCCTTGGACAGGCGGTCCCCCGCACAAGATTGTTTCCCTTGGACCCCCTCGAGGCAAACTGGATCCGGAAAGAAACTGAGGACCCTTGAGGATCGGTAAGGACCCGCAGGGACCCCCCCGGACAAACTGGGTCCGGACAGACCCGGACAGAATTTGCGACCCCCCAAGACCCCCTGGGACTCCCTGGGACTATCAGGGACTCATAGGGACTCACAGGGACCCCCTGGGACTCCCTAGGACTCTCTGGGACTCACAGGGAACCCCTGGGACTCACATGGACTCCCTGGGACCCGTCAGCCCCTGTTAGGCCCCGTTAAACACACGCGGGCGGCGTCACGCGTGACACCCATGGACTCACGGGGACTCACAGGGACCCCCTGGGACTCCCCGGGACTCACAGGACACCCTGGGGCTCACGGGGACTCCCGGGGACCCGATAGGACTCACAGGGACTCGCGGGGTCTCATAAGGACTCACAGGGCCCAGATAGGACTCACAGGGTCCTGAGAGGTCCGGGAGGCCCCGTCAGGCCCTGTTAGGCCCCGTTAGGCCCCGGCAGGACTTACGCGGGCGGCGTGGCGCGGGCCGCGTCAGGCGCGCAGGCACCTAGGCGGCGCGGTGCGGAGCGGTGCGGTGCCGGGGGGCTGAGGGGGCCCCCGGTGCGAGGCGGCGAGAGGCACCGGCGCGGCGTCGCGCCGCAGGCGCTTAGTGGCGGTGGAGCAACGCCGGCGCGCACCGCGGATCCGGAGGCCATGGACCGTGCGGGGCGCTGGTGGGGGCCTTACGCCAACAAGACCCGGCGGGGCGATGGGGGCGATGGGGCGTTGGGCGGCGCGGCGCCGTCAGCATCCCCTGCTCGTACTCGTACATGCGCAGCCTTCTTGACTCGCGACAGCCGCAACCTGACGGCAGCGTCGTCGCCGCCCATCAGCTGCCACACGCGGTGCCCCTCCTCCTAGGCCAGCCGGGCCGCGTGGCAGGCGGTGGCGTCGGCGCCGGGGCGCATGAAGGCGTCCGTGGCGGCTGCGCGCTCCGCACGGGCCGCCTTTGACATTCTCCGGCGGTGGGCGGCAATTTCGGCGTCGCACACCCGCTCCCTGTACGCATGTATGGCGCCGTTGACGGCTGGTCGGTCGTGGATGGGTGGCGGCCTCACGTGCTCCTTCCTCCAGGAGCCGTGCTCCTAGATGAAGGCCTCCATGTAGCGGGCCAATGCATGAACCTCGTCCCATTGCGCGTCGGCGGCCGCGAAGAACACTGAGATGTGTGGGTTGGGGCGAGCATGGCCTCCATGGTTGCCGCGCGGCGCCGGCGCTCCGGTTCGTCCATGCAGGCGCCGGCGCGGTGGCACGCGGCCCGAACTTTCTCCCAGTCCACGTTGCTGGTCGCGAACGTTCGCTGCCTAAGTGGGCCTCCAAATCCGCCGCGCCGCGCAAGCGATGCGGTTCGTCCAGGCTGGCGCAGCGGTGGTGTGTCGTCATCGCGGCAATTGGTGCTGGTGTGTGTCAGGGCTTGGGGGGTCTTAAGTAGGGGCGACGTGCCCCGCGGTGTGGCGTAAGCGGCCCCGCGGTCCTGACGGCGTTTGTTTGCTGCGGCTATGGTAAGCCATCCGCGCGTTCGTCTTGAGTCGCGCCTTCCTCGCCACCTCGGCCCATCGCGGCAGGGCAGCCGACCCCCAGCGTACTTCTACGAGGAGCAGCAGGACGTCATTTCGGTTGACGATGCATCAATCAGGGTAGGCATCAACGAGCCGGAGCCCCAGTGTGACCTGCACGTCGCGGGCGAGGTGCGTTGAGACCGCGCCACAATATACGCGAGCCTATCGGCGGGCACGGTCTCGGCGGACACGGTGGGAGCGGCGAGCATGACGGCCAGCAACGCCACCGTACACCAGCAGGTCACGGCGAGCAACGTGACCGCGTGCAACATCACGGCCGCCGCCGCCCTGCACGGTCTCACCGTGAATGCCAACAGCGACCTGTCGTGGGGCGGGCACAGCCTGTACGAGCCCTACACCGGCGACCCGAGCGACTGGGACGAGCTCGTCCCCTTCCGCGGCGACAAGTAGGGGATGATCCACATGTCCTGGCTGCGGAAGCCGCTGAGCGCTAAGGACGTGCTCGCCGACCTCTGGGAGCTCGAACGGGTATGACGTCGCGAAAATCCTCAAGGACATCTACGACCTCCTCAACCCGGAGCAGGGCCTCCCGCCGGGGCTGATCGAGGCCATCTCGGAAGCGCTCAAGACCGACGAGACCAGCGGGAGCAACAACATCAAGCTGGGCTGGCAGAACTGCTGCACCGGCCCATCGCGTCGCCCAACGCGAACGACATCGCGCTGCGGGGCGACGTGTACGTGGCGGACGCCGGCAGCCTCAAGGTGGTGCCGTCGAGCGCGCTGGCGCGGGACATGCAGGACGACCTGACGCTCGGCAGCACGGCGGACGCCCAGCCCCTGCTGGACTTCGGCACTTGGCGCAGCTTGGCGCACTTGGCGCAGCTCAACGTCGGCCCGCGGGTGAGCGTCAGCGAGGCCAGCGCCGACTTCCGGTTCCACAACTGGTCCTTCAGCAACGCCTCCCTGTGCAACAGCAGCGCCCCCTCCTCCCTCATCGGCTGCTGCAACAACGAATCTACCCTGTGGCTGCACAGCAACGCGCGCGTGCAGGGCGAGCTCCGCGCGCCCCGAGTCGCCGCGGACCGCTGGGTCCCGACGGGCCCGACGGGCGCGGCCGGTTGCAACTACGTCGCCTTCACGCCCAGAAACCTCACGGTGAACGTCGTGGGGACGAACGGCGGCGGCTCTCAGCTGGCGGTGGCCGCGGACGCCCTCAAGCTCAGCACCGACCAACTGCTTCAGCTCAGCTGCGGCAGCGACGGCAGCCTCTATGCGCGCCGCGACCTGCAGATGCCGCTCACGTGCACGCTGCGAGCCACGGCGGCCGCGGACCTCGACCAGCCCTACCGGCAGGGGCAGCTGCTGCTGACGCCGGACGCGCTGCGCTTCTGGACCATGTGCAACGCCGCTGGCGGCGCGGGCGGGACGACGACTGACTACTGGCAGCTCTGGCTCAGCGTCAACAGCTCCGGCCTGTTCCTCCTCAAGCGCAACGCCATCCTGGGCCGGAGGAGCGGGTGAGCGAGCCGCACCTGAACGAGCCCCTGAGCGGGTCACCTTCACGCGCACCAGCTTCAGCCGGCTCGAAGCCGACCTCGAGCAGGGGCTGCGCTGGGGCAGCGGGCTGGCCGACGACATGGTGACGCGACTACTTCCAGGTCAGCCGCCGCGGCGTGCTGTCCACGCTCGACGCGATGAGCGGGCTCATGCACGCCCACACCGACAGCAACGGCGACCTTGTGCGCGGCGCGACGCGCCTCGCCAAGGACGGCGCCCTCGCGGTCGGCGACGGCGCCGGCCGCACGCTCGTGATCGCCGGCGGCACGCTCCAGCGCCGCGCCAACCCCGCCCTCAACACCGGCTTCAATGTGACGCCGAGCGGCTTCGTGAGGGTCGGCAACTTCACGCTGTCGCCCGAGGGCGCCCTGGACACGCTCGCCGCCGTGACGGCCGACCGTGTGACCTGCCGCATCAGCCTCACGGCGCCAAGCGACCGCGCCGTCACCCCCGGCCAGCCGGCGGCCGCCGCCAGCCTGAGCGCCGCCGGCCTCACCATCACGAGCGTCACCGGCTCCTCCAACGTGGTGCTCAGCGGCGCCGGCTCCAACAGCCTCGTCAACAGCCTCGGAGTGGGGCCGACGTCGGCGCCGCTAAATACTGCAGCAGTACTCACAACCAGCAAACCAGAAGCGAAAACGGCTCTCCTGTTACATGACACTGCACCACCAATTGGTGTGTGAGGTGAGTGTTTTCTTCAGTCGTGTGTGCAGTATGGCACGTTTTGAACTTCAACAACTTGCTTGGCGCGCTTGCACCTGAAGTTGCGCAGCAACAAGTACTTCGCTTCCTTTACGGCTAACAAACAGTTCTGAAGGCGGGTGAAAAGCCTACTGGTAATCAGGTGCGTTGATATGCATCGCACGCTGCGGTGTGCGGTTGCAGCTGCTGCCTCTGCTGCTGCCTCAAGTGCAGCCCATGGTCATCCTGTTTTAAGAGTTGCAACACTGATCTGCATATTTATCTGGTGTGTGTCCATGCTTGCAGAATGCCAAAGCAGTTGGTCCCTGCCTTCCCAGGAGGCATCTGGGAGCAGCTGGTGCTGCCAGCTCTTGTTCAAGTCTACAGCAGCAAGAACACGAACAGCAGCAGCGCAACCAGCAGCTTCAGCCCTGACCAGCAGGCTATCTGCAGACTGCTGTGCTGCAGCAAAGCGATCAGCAGTAGTGTGCAGGCTGAGTGCAGCGGGCAGTTGTCAGCACGCTTCTGTGCGCATTCCCTACAGCAGTCGCAGTGGTTTGCTGCCTGGTTGGCTCGCAATGCCGGCGTGCTGGAGCAGCTGCAGCTTACCTTCCACAAGCAGTGGCAGAATGGGGCAGTAGGAGGCGCCTGCTCAGCAAGCGTGCCAGTGGCCGTGGCCGGTGCCCTCAACATTGCTGCAGTGCGTGGCAGCTTGCAGCACCTGCACACATGGGTTGACTACATGCCGAGCACAGCGGTACTTAACGCACTTGCAGTAGCTAGCGGGTTGACTAGGCTGGAGCTGGATTTCAGCGCAGTCAGCGGCTGGTATGGCACGGTCACATGCACAGCACGCGCGTCACAAACGGATATGAGTCTGAGGACGGCATTGTTACCTCCAGTCAGTTCCAGCTGGATGGGCGCGAGTTCACAAGGGTTACAGGGCATTGTCTTCGCTCACAAAACTGCGTAAGCTCTCCTTGCACTGGAGCACCCCTGTTCGCGGCCTGTTCAACCCGCTGTGGCCAGCGCTACGTGACCTGTCGCAGCTCACAGCACTCACGACAACATACATCACGGAAGCGCAGCCGCGCAAGCACAGCTTGGACCTGGCCGAGCACCATCCGCTCTCCTTGGTGAAGCTGATGGTGCTGCCAGCGCACTACATTAAAGATGCTGCCCTGGGCCGCGTGCTGGTGCGGTGTGGCTGGCGTCACCTTGGTGGCTTGGCGCACCTCACCTGCCTCACAGGACTGCAAGCACCAACCGCCGTCATGGGAGAGCCGGACTTTGAGCAATGGGGCCACGGCTACTGGCCGCGTGCAACAGACGATGATGATGTGCGCGCAGTGCTTCCGGCAAGCTTGGAGCTGCTGCAGCTGGAGCATGTGCAGCCGCTGCACATGCAGCAGCTGGTGCAGCTGACCAAGCTGCACACCCTGGTGATTGAGAAGGCGGTGGACTTGACGTGCGAGCAGCTGCAGCGGTTGCAGGAGATGGAGGCCGCGCATGGAGGCTGCTACGCCAATCTGCAGCTGCGCTACTGTGGACAGAGTGCCCTGCAAGCGGGGCTCGCGCTGCCGTATGCATTGCCGACCTGATCCAATGCGCCATGACACTCCATGCCCCTCACTGGCCGGCACTTCCCCTGCACCACCTGTCCCTCAACACCATCGTGTACCATTACAACCGCGCTGACTCCACACCCAGGAGGCTGGGACGACTCGATGGTGGCCCTCTGCCTGCTGACGCGCTGTCACAGATAGCGAAGCGGACTGGCCTCACCTACCTGGGCCTGAAGTGTGACGTACCATGCGACTTTGGTGTGACGCTGGCCCAGCTCATGGGCCTGCGCGAGCTGCGGCTGGCGCGAGGCTTCCAGAAGGTGGCAATGAGCAGCACCCAGACTGGACCGAGGAGAGGCTGCAACAGGACTGCCAGAAGACTTGCAGCAGCTGCTGTATGCTGCTGCACAGCTGCCCGCTTTGAAGCTCCTGGCGCTCAAGCGGCTGTGCGAGTACCTTACACCCAAAGCAGTTGAAGACTTGACGTGTGCAGCGCAGCTGCAGCGCGTGGACCTGTTGGAGGATAGCCCCATGTCTGCTGCTGAGATGCAGGTGGTTCTGCCAGCTGGTGCGTGCAAGGGCTGTGTGGTGGTTGACATGCCGCAAGAGGAGGGGCAGCAGCTGGAGGTTCGAGGGTAGATGCCGCACTTTCTTGCTCTGCCATCACCTAGCCTAGCTGAGCTTGTGGCAAATTGCACATGCATGCATGTCATATGACACATAGGTTTCAGGGCATAGCGGTTTGTCCTGATACCTGAGTCGCATGGTACCATCGTTGTGACTATGTGTCAGAGCTCCTGCTGTCATCTGGCTGCAGGGCTTGGGGAAGTCCTGGATGGCTTGGGTTCAACACTGCCATGGCAATTGCTGCTGCTTCACTGGAACTAGCACTGAGCGACTACTACATCATGTTGACGTCAATGTCAATGGGATTGCATGTACTGCTGCTTCTGAAAGAGGAGGTGCATTAGGCATATCATCTTTTGGCGGAAAAACTGCCTTGTACTTTTTCAGTAGTGCCTGCAACTTGTCTTGCGATACAAGCCCGTCCCTTTCCAGGACATTTACAGCAGAACCTTGCAAGCTTCTTACAGAAACAGTAAACGCTTGACAGTTTTGCGTAGTGCACGACTCAGCTGGAACGCACTGATGAGCATCGGCTTTCCCTACCCTCATATGAAGCAGCAGTAACTGGTTCCTGCAAATTCCCAGATTCAGGGCTCTTGACAGAAGCAACACTTATTTTCCTGCTGCCCTTTGTTACTGTCATGGTTGAAGTGGCCTAACATAATAATGCTTGCCTAGACTGTAAATAGGTTTCTCTGATATTAGGTCATGATGTGAAGCCATTTTCAAAACAAAACAGTCAACAACATCATGTAGAGCCCCAATTTGCATTCGGAGTGAACACGCACCAAGCACCCGTGCGGATTCTCCTGACGCTAGAGTAGCTTGGCCAGCCTGAGGTAAAACATGAACCCCAGCCCTGCTTGCCCATTGCTCACTCACGAAGTTATCGGGATGCCTGACTGTCAGCAGCAATTTTGGCCTGTTGACCCGCCAGCTTGCCCAGAAAAGTCATAGTAAGCTGGCTGGATGTGAAGGTAGATGCGCTGGCAGTGGCCACACTTGGAGGAGTGTAAAGCAGCTTGGATGGGTACTTGGCAAGGGTACCTGCAGGAAACTCGCGCAGCACTGACATGCCCTTCAAGTGATGGTTGAATTTAGCGGATGGCCAGTGAGGTACTAGCAAGCAGGCTAACGTAGACATTGGAGCACTTTTAGCTGCTACACTGTATTGCCTGACCATACTTGCAACTGTACTGCCATCACTTAAAGCAACAAGCATAATGTGCTGTCCTGCAAAATCCTTGCAAGATTTCACATCAGCAATAGTGCATGCAAAGGGCTGCGTCTGCTGTTGTGCATAAGCAATTGCTGCTGTGATTGCTTGAACCCGGCTTGTGACAAGACCCTCAGGCGTAGAGACAGTTTGAGATGGATTTGTTACCAAAGGCACCTCAACACCACTAGGGTTCTGCTGATCTGCAGATTCTACAGCTGCAACAACAACAACACAATTATTCCGACCATGCTGTTCAACTGGCTTTCCACAAGTTGGCTGCTGCACACTGGAAATCTGGCCACAAGCCCAACCACCCTATTGTGGCGGTGAATAATTTGGCGGGTTACCCCGCACAGGGTTTGCCGTGCAATCATATTTCTGATGACCAGCCTCATAGCAGCACCAACACGGCTGCGGCTGCTGTTTGACGATCCAACTAATCAGATGGGCTGACCGCTGAAAGGCCTTGCCGTTATTATTCTTAAATGAGCTCAGGTTCGTCGGGCTGCCAAAGTTACTTGGCCTAACCTGCTGCTGTTCACGGCTGCCAGACCTTCCGGCCTGCTGCCCACGCCGTGCGGCTGCTGCATAGCTGGATTCGGCACCATTCCGGCCCCTGCTGCTGCTACGGCCCCGCTTGAAACCCTGCTGCTGCTGCTGCTGGAAGGGCTGCTGTTTGGCACCTTGAGTTGATCACCAAATACCAAAGACCGAATACCAAAGTATGGCCACAGGCCCACCCACTTAGGAGCCAAACAGGGCTCATTGGGTCCCACAACAGCCAAGATAACCAACTAATCCGAAGCCTCAACCAGCTCTGAAGATTCTGTCTCTGAGGCACTTGTGTCACTTGGGCGCACAGCATGTGCCATAGCAGGATCATGTCTAACCAGGAGACATTAGTAAATGAAAGCAGGAACACTGCTCTGCCTCTGCTGCATAAAGCCAGCCAAACACCATCCACGAGGGCTCACCGCAGCACCTGGGCTCTGCATGCTCCAACATCAGCAAACAGCCGCCAGAAGCATTCGAGAACAACCTGATATGCGTCACACTCAAACACTAAGTGAAACTCGTCCTCAACTCGGCCAGCACCGCACCGAGAGCACAGTCGCTGCTGCCTGGGCAGCAAGCAGTTGTCAGCCCTCTCCCACCGACCAGTAGCCACACACCACACCACAATGCGTTGCCGATGCCGCAAAGGTATGGCTTACAAGAATTATTATTATCATTACACGCGCTGATGCTATGGCTTGAATGGGTAATATGATGATGATGATGATGAATAATTATTATTATTATTACACCACACCACAATGCACATTACATCCCACAAGAGGGGGCTTGGTGATTCTGCTTTCAATTGCTTCGCTTTTGCGGCTAGGTTAGAGTCCTGGTGCCTGATACAAGAGCCATCTTGGCATGGAAAAGTATGGCTACTAGGCTTCCTTGCAGAGGCCCAAGCATGGCACCACAACTTGGCACCCACTGTTTTGTGCATAACGGCAGCAACACTGTGCCCAAGAGGGGAAGCACAGCAGGCAAATGCAGAGTGATCAGACACCGCCCTCGCAAATGCAATGCTGCGTCTGAGCCCATTGCTGGCACCACCCACTGTACTAGTACTGCGCTGCTGGATGCACTCATTGCACTCAATGCAGGCAGTGACTGCCAGTACTGATGAACACGTAGAAAGCACCAGTCAGGGGAACTCCCCCTATACCGGAAGTCCATGTACACACTTTTGCGCCTGTGCTGTGTTGCCCCTGCGACTGCCAAGCAGTGGGTCTTGATGATGCCCTAAAAATTATGTGTGAAAATGTACAGCATAACAAGTGCATCAATGCTGCCGGCAGCGCACACGAGACACACCAGCAGCGAGCCATAACCACCAACCAGTGGTGCAGCTGCATGCAATGATTATGCGCACCGCGCCCGCATATGAGACAATGCCGTACGCCTCCTGCGAAGATCCATGCGCTTGTACTTGTGACATCCACATGCCCTTGCATGCCACACAACGGTGCACACACGCAGCTGCTCTCACCACCAAAGCTGGCATGGAACACATGCATGCGCGCACCCTGATGCTCCCTGCTCCATGCCACATCTGCCAGCCACGGCTGTTCCCAATGCTGCACATGCGTGTGTGAGTATAACAGCAGTACAATAACACTCCATGATCGCTGCTTCTTGCGCTGCCGTGCCTCCTGCCCCTGCTGCTGCTGTTGCTGCCCTGCACCTGCTGGCTTCCTTTGCTGCAGCAAAAGGGCAGTGCAACCCAAGCCCTGCCACGGTACTGGCAGTGCCTGACAGCAGCATCCGTTTGAACGAGCTCAACGTCACTGCAAATGACGCTAGCACTGAAGCACATTGCGGATATGTCGCCAGCTTTGGGAGGACTGTGCTGTTGTCAGCTGCATCAGCAGCTACCCAGGACAGTAGGTTCACCTTCATGAGTTCAACAGGCCTCACTGATGCTGTTGCACTCATCATGGGCTGTACTGTTGCATGTATGCTATATAGCCCCACGGCTATATAGCTCCACATGAAAGTAACCAAGTCCAGGACCTCAAACAGGGCATATGTTGCACATCCTTGCAGCCTAAACTCGCTGCTGATAGTTGTAGGCACGATGAATGCAAGGAAGTGTAGTGTGCAAATCAGCTGAATGCTCATTGGCCTTTGACTTGCATGCTCCATGCAAGGCACGGCATATGTTGATCCTACGGCCAACGCAGTTGCTTGATATGACTCTGTTTCCCACAAGGATGCAAACCGCACAATCCAACTATCTTGTTACTGCTCTGCCGCAGCAAGGTGGAGCACAGCCATATATGCTTCTACTGCCAGCAGTGGCGCTACTGTTTCCTGCCCAGGGCCACAATCGTGCTACTTGCAGCAGCAGTATCGATGAGAGAGACGGCAGCGAAGGCAGCAGCCGCCCCACCACCACCAAGGTATGCACATACCTCAACATTGAAGCTAAATATGCAGCAGCTTACCCTCATTTTTGTAGTCCAAAGCGATGAGCTCCTGGTGCTGTTTGTCGGGTCTACCAATTGGTATCTTGCAAGAGGCCAGCTGCTTGTGCAGCAGCATCACACCAACTTTGCTGGGGCAGAACACCAACGTGGCAAGCACGATACTGAGTGAGCTTATGTTTCAGCAGATGTAACACATCAATGTGATCGCATCGTGCGTGATCCAGTTCTGGCAGTCCTCACGTGGCCCCACTTCCTGTTGAGGGCACTGCTGTCCCGTATGAGCTTTTCTTGCCTGCATCCTGCTGCATCCGTTGATTTAGTTTGCACCACAGCGGTTTTACTAACTTGTTGGTGGCCGGAGAAATGGTCGCTCCGGCGGTTTGTATCTGCAACAAAGTGACAGGTGCGTAGTTGTCCTGCCTGGTCAATGTTGTCCCCTGGGGCCTGTGCAGACATCATTAATGCACCCGACACATTTTAAGTATATATCTTGCTTACGATTTCAGCATCTGGACTCAAACTCCTCATTCAGAAGGCAGAATGCATTGTGCTCGCAGCATCAGCCCTGCTCGCAGCAGCCGCTGCACCAGCCAAACTCTGGTAACGATGCGACCGCAGGTATGGATTTCAACACTGAACCGGACGCCAGCAGCTGTTTGAAAAATTACGCTCGGCATGTCGCCATCTCGAAGCTTCCGGCACAGCCAAAAGCTGGCATTTACTTGCCTGCAAGCTGGTGATCTTGGGCCTGTTGCTTTTCTGCAGGCATTCATCACCGTTCAGTACACATGTGGAGAACAGGGGCAGGTGGTGTCGCCCGCAGCAGCGCCTGCTGCAGATGACTCACCCCAGCACCAACCACGGTATTACGAGGAGGAGCTTTCCAGGCTACGTACTTGGAGGGCGAAGCAGTCTAGATTCAGCGTAGAGGCTTTGGCAAAATGCAGCAGCACTGGCAGCCACCACTGAAATTGTGTTATGTACTGCTCTACATGTAGACTGTACACTGCGACAGAGCTGCAGCAGGCACAACAACGCAGTGCAGTTGCGGCTTGCAACCATAGACAAGTATGTACTTCGGTTTGAGGATCATTTGAGTGGTGAAAGGGGATTGAAGCGTAGTGCAGTGGGTCTTGTCAGCAGATCTTTGCTGTGTGCTGCAGCTGATAAGGTTTCAAGTACCTTCCTCGCTGAAACTGGCAGCTGTTGCAGTAAGCTGTGCTGCGTGGGGCCTCCGACAATTTGTGAACAATTTCTTTAACAACAGACCATTGACAAAGCTGCAATCTTCGTCATCCTTTTGCTGGATCACTGTACGGTGTGGTATCTTGGCAGGCCTGTCATGATTGATCAATCAGGGCTGCGATGCATGTCAGCTGCTATTCTGCGCAGCACGCCAGCATACGATGACGTTTGCTGCGGCAACTTGCACTTGCAGCAAAGCCACCACAGTTTACTGGTGGCAGAGCATGACTGGTGGTTCTAAAATGGCTGTTACAGCGTCATGGAAGGGATCCTCTTCAATCATCAACATCGGCATCATCATGATCATCATCAGCATATGTAGTCGGTCAACACCTGGCATGCTTGGCTTCACTTGCAGCCCCCACTGCACTTCATTGCAGCATGATTTGTTACCTGTCATGTTGTACGGTGCTACAAGAATCATTGCTGTAGTTACATCTTGCATGCTAATATGTGGAGAGGACAGCGACTGCTGCTGCTGGCATCCTTTGAGGTTGAGTGTAGCAGCTACCGCAGCAGAGCTGCTGCTCTGCATTTGATCGGCAGCTAGTTGCATAACTAGTTTGAGGTGCCTGTGAGGAGTTGTACTGTATTGTGCAATGCCATGCTGGCAGTCACTAACAGCGGGAGGCAATGTGTGCTGCGTTACAACTCGAGCAGTGCATTGCCAGCTGGCAAGGCCCTGTCATGCAGTCGTAGTGTGGGTGGGTGGGTGGGTGTGGGTGTGGGTGGGTGTCCATGTTTATGCTGTGCGCTGTCTGCTGGAAGCAGGCGCTTATGGCTGAGTTGTGGTTCAGGGTTGATCAGGTAGTGCGACAGGACCGCGCAATGACTGCATTGGCAGTGGCATCCACAGGCCACGCCTCACAGCTATTGTGTATCAGTTGGTGTCATGAATTTGCTGTATCACAGGGCATGCTGCCCTGCGAGCACCTTCAGCAGAGCCGCAGGTCACTGAAAGTACTTTACTTGGACCTGCAGGAATGGGCAGGGCGTTGCTTGGGCCCTGCTGCCGCTGCTTTGCGGGCAGAAGCTGCATTGTCTCTCAAGAGCACCGACAGCACACTGTGTTCAGCTCGCGTGACTTTTTTATTGGCCACAGCATGCATGTTGTAGTTTACCAATAACAGGTGTAGCAATTGGAAGGCAGCAGGGTGCATGAAAAGGGTTTTTGTGTTGGGATTCTGTGTAATCAACAGCAGCACTCCGGCGTAGCCGGAAAGCAGAGTCACCCGGCCCCCCTCAGTTTGTGTGTGTTAGAGTGATGCCAGCATATGTCGATTATGTAATCATGTGTGTGCCGTGGCCCTCCACCAACAGCATTGCTAGGCAGTGTTTTGGCGTTCAACACCAATGCTGTGCTGGTCCGACTGGCTGCGCTAGGCAGTCAAGTTAGTAGGCATAGAGCTCAGCTGTGTTTGGAAGATTGATGTTCTATGCATGCGTGGTACCACCGGTGTGCGTAAGGAATGGTTACTCCACACGGGCGATATAGCCTCTCTGGTGGCACACTGAATTGTTCTATATCACGTGTGGTGGCATAGAAGCGAGGTGCCATCTCTGGTATGCCAGATAAATCATTGGCAGCAGGATGCGTATAACAGCACTTGTGACAAAAAGACACTGTTGCAGTGTGTGCTGAGACGCACACATACTTCACCGCCACATGATAGGCTTTCCACCAGGGAGAACGATTTCCTATCATCATCATCATCATCATCATCATCATCATCATCATCAGCAGCAGCAGCAGCAGCAGCATCATCATCATCAGCATCATCATCATCATCATCATCATTCAACCCATTCAAGCCATAGCATCAGCGCCATGAACTATTTCCTATGCCGCATTTATTATGTCAGCAGCATGTCAGCAAGTGATACAATTGTAATCAGTAGTGGCCGTTTGCGATAGGCTGCGGTGCTTGCATCTACCATGGGAGGCCAATGATCCTTTTGTGTCAGTGGCACTGTGACATGTCTTGTCAATGAAACATGACATTCGTTATTGTTGCTGCTGTTGGGTCCACCAGCTGCGACGCTGCATCAACAAAGGCTGCTGCAGCAGAACGCTCTGCATGTGAACATGACGAAGTAATGTCATGCATGCCATATGGCCATTACACATCTGTGATGTGTGATGCATGCCAAGCCTGCGCAGTGCCGGCCCACACTGACATTTGCGGGCGGTACCAGATGGTCAACATAGTGTGCCTGGTGCATTGGTTGTGAGTGCTGCTGGAAGGTACCAGATGGCAGACAGAATGTACCTGCTGGTGCATGGGTTGTGAGTGCTGCTTGCATGTGTAGTACGTGTGGCCTTACAGATAAACCACTGCCCGGCTGATGATCAAGTGCCTGCAGAACGGTTCATTGTCCTGCATTCATTGCTAAGGGTGCCAGATGTGGTTTTGAGCTGAAGTTGGTACATGTTTGAGGACATGGGGCATGGCAGCATGGTGCACATTGGAAGTGTAGCCCTACTTTGGTAATTTGTTTATTTGGTAGTTCTTATCCAACCATTGGACGGCTGCAGGTGCATGCATGCATACAGGGAACAGTTGCTGGCAGCTTCAGGTTGCTGGCCAAGCGACAGCTGATGGCATGAGCAATCAGCTCAGGCTGGTTTGTCTTCGTGACCTGTGCATCAACATATGTCCAGCCATGGACTTGGATGCTTGCTATGTGTTCATCAGTAGAACCAGCGACGCAGTACAGTGGGTGGAGCCAGCTGTGCTTACATGCACAGCCCCGCATGCAGGGGTAGGGTGACACTGCTTGCTTGCTTGCCTTTTGCTGCTGCGCTAAGAGTGCTTCTTCTCCTTCTTGACATGGCGGTGATTAGTTGCAGCTGCCGAAATTGCCACGTGCCCACAAGGCGTAATCATGCAATGCTTGTTTGCATATGGCCAGAGCATGCGACCACCCTGAGTCAGCTGCAGGTGTGTGACAGCTGCGGCAGACATGGCCTAGTGGCTGCCTGATTGGCCAATCATGGGTGCTCTCAGGGGCTCACTGACTAACTACTTGTGAGTGTCTTACATTACATTACATTACATTACATGCTCCATTTTTTCATTACATGCTCCAGCTTACATGAGTTGTGTTCTGGGAGTTGCACAATGTGCTGCGCTAATGTCTATGTTGAGTGGCTGTTGCTTCAACTGTTTCAATTGTTGCAGTATGATAGTCACTCGGCCCTGCAGGCATTGTTGCTGCTGGCAACCTGAAATGGGACAGGAATAAGATGCTGCCTCCCCTGTAAAAAAGGGACAGGGGTGCCAACTCCTTTGGTAAGTAGCATGTGTTGCTGTTGGCAATGTTACCAAAGTAGGGCCACTGGCTCACCCACTAAAGAGCCAAGCAAGGCTGCTGCTTCAGAGTGCTGCTCCTTTTGACAAGGCTCATTTGAATGGGGTCCAAAAAAGGGTTACCGAAAAACCACCGAATTACCAAATTAGGGCCACTGGCCCACCCGCAAAGGAGCCAAACAAGGCTCATGGGGTCCACAAAACTCAAAAGAAGACCATCAACCGAAAGAAGCCGCAACCTCAACAAGCTCATCATCATCATCATCATATTACCCATTCAAGCCATAGCATCAGCGCCATCGGCCCCGCGCCCCACCGGGGCGGAAAGAGGAGGGAGCACTGCTCCAGAATGTTTGCATGCATTGCGCACATCCCAAGACTTGACAAGAAAAAGCAGCAATACACGGTGACACCATCAGACATCTTCCAGAACTGCCCCAGATATCATCAGATACAAAACGCAACACCTTGATTGACGAATCAGCCATGGACAAAACGCTGCGCAACTTTTCAGCGCAACCAGGCAGGGATCTGATCTCAGCAAACATATCATCCCTCTGAGCAGAAGTAGCAGGGCAATGAAACATGAAGTGTGACAAAGACTCAACTTCTGCACCACAACAAGGACATCCTGAAGTGGAGTTAGCTCTGCGACCGCCAAACTGACTAGTACGCTCATGTACACACAGACAACCCATACGAACACGCAATAGCAATTCAATACCACGTGGAATTGCCACTGAACGCAAGACGGCCTAGGCCTCCTGAAACCCATAGCATCAACATGAGTGGGATGCACATGAGCCACATACCGACTCAGAGTGGAGTGTTCCAACGTTTCACATGCAATCCTTTCAGCATGTAGTGTCCTGACCTGCTTGTTGACATGGCTCTTGCACGCACTGGCTCTGCCTTCCGCGGTCACAACATTCACACCATACTTGCACAGCAGGCTCTGCACATACTTGTGCCACGGTGTCACCGCCACAGCACCACTAGGACGCCTCCATTCAGCTGTAAACACTTGATTTGGCAGCCGAACGCCCTGCATACGCTGAATCCTGTAGTAGTACTCCAAAGCCCTCTGATGAAGCCACATATGCAACGGTTTCACACCCCATTCTGCCAAGAGAGCTGAAGAGCATGGGCGCTCCTTGCCACAGCGCATTGCGCATTTGATGATGTCTGTCTGCACTTTGTCAATCAGCTGCAGTTGCATAGCTGTGGACGGAAACCAAACCTCACTGCCATATTCGACAATGGGACGGACACACGTCAGCAACAGTATGCGTTTAACCTCCACACTGATGCTGCGGCTCTTCCAAATTGGCATGAGCGCACCCTTCACACGTTGCACCTTAGCATCTTCTCAAAATGTGTGGTCCATGTACAGGTGTTGTTGAACCACAGGCCAAGATAGCAGTAATCCGATACAACAGGCACAGGGACATTGTTCCAAACAATGCCGGAGTCGACCAGCTGGCTGGTCTGTCTTGCTGGCAGCACATGCATGACGGCAGACTTCAAGCTGTGGAGCTTGAAGCGCCACTGGCAACTGTAATTGTAAACAGTTGCAGCCACAGCCTGAACTTCAGACAGAGACCCGCAGACAGCAACAAAGTCATCAGCCTGCATGGCTGCCACAACTTGGCCTGCAGGTTCGTCACGAGGGCCCTTGAGGGTAACGCCAGGGTGCTTTGCATGCACGTCACGCAGCAAGTCGTCGATAAACAACAGGTACAGTGTGGGCGAAATAACATCACCCTCATGCAGGCCAAGGTCGCAGGTGAACCTATCCATGGTGCAACCCTCATGAGACACCACACGCTGCGCGCCCTGATACAAGTTGTACAAGACACGGAACATCTTGCCACGCACACCCTTATCCCACAGCTTCTGGAACAAGCCATCAAGCCAGACAGTAGGGAATGCCTTGAAGGTGTCAACAAACAACACATATGATTCCTTTCCCTCAGCTTTCCTGCCATTAAGGACCTCGCTGAGCACGCTTTGATGGTCAGCACAACTGCGCTTGGGGCGGAATCCGTTCTGACTCTCGTGCAGCAGCGGCGCCGCTGCTGCTGTAGCAGCAGTTGCGCGTGGCTGCTGCTGCTGCTGCTGCTGCTGCTGCTGTTGTGCTGAATGCTGGCCTTGCTGCTGCTGCTGCTGCTGCTGTGCTTGTGTTTGCTGCTGCTGCTCCTGCTGCTCGCCCTCTGCAAACTTGATAAGGCGCTGATTGAGGACGCTGGTGTAGAACTTATAGAGCACGCTGAGCAGGGTGATGCCGCGGTAGTTGCCTGGGTCTGTCAGATCGCCCTTCTTAGGCATGCTGACGACAGTCCCCGGCACCTGATGTACCTGCTCAAGCTGCCACATGAGGCTGCAGTACTGCAGCAGCATGTCTGCAACTGTGTTGCCTCCGTACTTCAAAAGCTCGTTGACAATGCCTTCCTCTGCAGGGTTGCCAGCTTTGCCTGTGCGTAGACGCTGCAAGCATGCAGAAACCTCGGCGGCAGTGATGGGCAAGTCCAGCGGGCAGGGTGGGGCAGCATGAGGTGCGGTTGAGTCATGAAGGTACTGCTGTGCATTTGCGGCAACCTGTGTCATGTGCGCTGGGTCGAACTGGGGGTTTGCGGCGGCAAACGCTGCATGGCTACCAACACGCTGATAGTGGCATTTGAATGCATCTGCTTTTTCTGCAGGGGTTGAAGCCGTCTGTCCTGAGGGGTGCTGCATGACACTGTACACGGCCTCGCTGACATGCTTGGGGCACAGGCGACGCACAAGCTGCCACATATCCTTCTCCCCAAGCGTGCTGTCATCATTTAAGCGGTCTCTGTACGCTGCAGTGATTGCATGCTCGCATTGCTGTTTGTGCTGCTTCTCAGCTGCTTTGATAAGCTGTGCAGTAGCCTTGCGCTGCTGATCAAATGCATCCCAGTCTGCAACAAGGCCGGACTCCCTGTACTGTGTAAAGGCCTGCACCCTGGCCTGCACAGCATTTGTCAGCTCCTGTGTCCACCAAGGGAAGGACTTGCCAACCCAGACCCTTTTAAACCCAAAACTGGCATTGACCGCCTGACGAAGCGCTCCCAGCAGCTGCGCATGTGCTTGTTGTACTGCAGCATTGGCCGTAAGTTGAGCTGCAGAAACCTGCTGTTGTAGCACGGTAATAGTGGACGTATAAGCAGCACCCAGCTGTGCCAGGGCCTCCTGGTACGCCTCAAGTTCGGCCGATTGCTCCCCATTGCGCATTTTGAAATCATTCGGCTGTGCATTGAGGCGCAGCTTGACCTGTTTTGCAGGGCGACGTGCCACAGGCCTTTGAATGCAAGCAGACACTGGCAGGTGGTCAGTAGAACCCACTGTGTGTGGCCCAACCTTGGCTGTTGGCCTGGCGGCAGCTTGGCACGGCATAGCAATGTCAGCAGACGCAATGATGTAGTCATTGAAAGACCTCCGCGCGGTGCCCCTGTGGGACCTGTCACATGTGATGTGCTGGTGGGGAGAGGTGGGTGCTGTGCGGGCATTCAGTGAGTAGAGATTGACGGCATTGAGCAGCGAGAGAAGGAGTTCGCCATTGTTGTTTGTGGTTGTTTCGCCATGCATGCCAATGCGATCTGTTCAGAGAGCTCAGAACTCAGAAGGGAGCCAAACAAGGCTCATGGGGCGCAAACGATTCTGCACAACCAAAGGGGGGGAAAGGGAGGCAGAGCATGCACACACAAGCAGCCAACATACAGTATAGCCTAGCGGTAAATCCATGCGAAAGGGCACAATATCTGGTAGCAGCATAGGTGGCACGGTGAACCACGCAACAAACCAGGATGGGGGGTGTGGCCCTCCTCTGTGGGGGCAGCATACTCCTCAAAAAACGTATGCAGGGCGTTCGGCTGCCAAATCAAGTGTTTACAGTTGAATGGAGGCGTCCTAGTGGTGCTGTGGCGGTGACACCGTGGCACAAGTATGTGCAGAGCCTGCTGTGCAAGTATGGTGTGAATGTTGTGACCGCGGAAGGCAGAGCCAGGGCGTGCAAGAGCCATGTCATCAAGCAGGTCAGGACACTACATGCTGAAAGGATTGCATGTGAAACGTTGTAACACTCCACTCTGAGTCGGTATGTGACTCATGTGCATCCCACTCATGTTGATGCTATGGGTTTCCAAGTTACCAAGTTACCAAGTTACCAAAGTAGGGCCACTGGCCCACCCGCAAAGGAGCCAAACAAGGCTCATGGGGTCCACAAAACTCAAAGGAAGACCATCAACCGAAAGAAGCCGCAACCTCAACAAGCTCAGAGAGCTCAGAACTCAGAAAGGAGCCAAACAAGGCTCATGGGGTCCAAAATGTCTCTCCACAACCAAAGGGGGGAAAGGGAGGCAGAGCATGCACACACAAGCAGCCAACATACAGCATAGCCTAGCGGTAAATCCATGCGAAAGGGCACAACATCTGGTAGCAGCATAGGTGGCACGGTGAACCACGCAACAAACCAGGATGGGGGTTGTGGCCCTCCTCTGTGGGGGCAACATACTCCTCAAACAACAGCACAACCGAGAAACAAATATGGATGTCAGCATGGCTCAGGTGGCATCAAAATGCAGCATTATGCGCAAATTCCAAAAGGTCCATAGGCAACCTTGTCTCAAGTGGCAAACTGGTGAAAGCTCAAAGAACTCAAATCGCTGACAAACGCAGCACTACAAGCACAAAGGCAAGATGATTGCTGTGACAACGATGCTATGACATCACATAAACGTAACACTTGCCAGGGCAGCAACAAGCGTCGGCGCACTACTGCAGACAGACTATATGCCTTGATACACATACATGTGCTCAGATCAACCCCAATCTAGGCATGCTGCGTAGGTGCACCCATGCAGCTGTACCTGCCCAACAGAACGGCTGCACATGCAGTCGAGCATCACAAGCCAAGTCTGCAATCCAAAAGCAGCATGTAAAAGGGATGGCGTCCCCGCTACCAGCATCGTGCATGCGGGTGCAACACGACTCAGCCACATCAAATCACACGACAATCTTCAAAGAAAATGTACTCAGGAGGCCTAGGCCGTACTTGCGTGCAATGGCAATCTTCAAAGAAAATGTTTCAGGAGGCCTAGGCCGTACTTGCGTGCAATGGCAATTCCACGTGGTATTGAATTGCTTTTGCGTGTTCGTATGGGTTGTCTGTGTGTACATAAGCGCACTAGTCAGTTTGGCGGGCGCAGAGCTAACTCCACTTCAGGATGTCCTTGTTGTGGTGCAGAAGTTGAGTCTTTGTCACACTTCATGTTTGATTGCCCTGCTACTTCTGCTCATCATCATCATCATCATTATATTACCCATTCAAGCCATAGCAACAGCGCCATCATACTTTTGCTTGGAGGGATAGTATGTTTGCTGAGATCAGATCCCTGCCTGGTTGCGCTGAAAAGTTGCGCAGCGTTTTGTCCATGGCTGATTCGTCAATTAAGGTGTTGCGTTTTGTATCTGATGATAATTGGGGCAGTTCTGGAAGATGTCGGATGGTGTCACCGTGTGTTGCTGCTTTTCTTGTCAAGTCTTGGGATGTGCGCAATGCATGCAAACATTCTGGAGCAGGGCTCCCTCCTCTTTCTGCCCCGGTGGGGCGCGGGGCCGATGGCGCTGATGCTATGGCTTGAATGGGTAATATGATGATGATGATGATGATGACTCCTCAAACAACAGCACAACCGAGAAACAAATATGGATGTCAGCATGGCTCAGGTGGCATCAAAATGCAACATTATGCGCAAATTCCAAAAGGTCCATGGGCAACCTTGTCTCAAGTGGCAAACTGGTGAAAGCTCAAAGAACTCAAAACGCTGACAAACGCAGCACTACAAGCACAAAGGCAAGATGATTGCTGTGACAGCGATGCTATATAACATCACATAAACGTAACACTCGCCAGGGCAGCGACAAGCGTCGGCGCACTACTGCAGACAGACTATATGCCTTGATACACATACATGTGCTCAGATCAACCCCAACGCACGCTGCTGGTAGCGGGGTCGCCATCCCTTTTACATGCTGCTTTTTGGGTTGCACCCTGGATTGTGATGATCGACTGCTTAACACTGCATGTGCAGCCATTCTGTTGGGCAGGTACAGCTGCATGGGTGCATCTACGCAGCATGCCTGGACCAGGCATGCTGCGTAGATGCACCCATGCAGCTGTACCTGCCCAACAGAATGGCTGCACATGCAGTGTTAAGCAGTCGATCATCACAATCCAGGTCTGCAACCCAAAAAGCAGCATGTAAAAGGGATGGCGACCCCGCTACCAGCAGCGTGCATGCGGGTGCAACATGACTTAGCCATATCAAATCACACGATAAATTTTAAAGAAAATGCACTGTTGCACTTCTGAAGCCATTGCTTGCCTCGCCGTTGCCCTTGCTGCTACCGCTGCTACTATTGCTCCCACCGCTGCTGCTGCCGCTGCTAACAGTGCCGCAGGGTGACCCTGCTGCAACTTGCATCAACCAAAAACGTGGTCTGAAATCCGCTGAAGTCCGGCAAGGGGCTAGCAGGGCAAGCCTGCTGCCATCTCCAACATGTCTGAGCCCAGCTTCTCTTGCCAAGCTGCTGTGGGGGCCTGCGTCCAGCCCGCCACCCTGTGTAGCTGCACCGCCTGCATTGGGTGCTGATAGAAACTTTGAATCAATATGCGGCGAAAGCAGCGGTGAGGAGCACGTTGCAGGGCAGCAGCGGGCTTCGGCGGCTTCCATCACCTTATCTCTGTCTGCTGGCCCCTGCACTCTGCGGTTTTGGCAATCAGCCACTAATCATCATTAAAAGCTACTGTGTGCGCTGCAGCTGCCAAAGCCCCTCCACCAAACGCACGCAAGCGCCCACGCGCCTCGCAACAATCGTTGCTACTGTGCAATTACATGGCTGAAAAAAGTTGCGCTGTAGGTTGAAAATGTGCAATTACATGGCTGAAGAAAAAAACATCACAGCCCCATTGGCCAGACGCTATCATGATGCGGCATGGCATGCAAATGCGGCACAGAGGGCGCCCCTCTGCCGCCCTGTAATGCATCTGGGCAAGCTGCCCTGCCAGAGAGTGTGGAATCATTTTTGAAGCTGCGCCTTCGGCATGAGAGTTGCGTCTTCACCTTGAGAGTGTCACAATGGTTACATTAACCGAATTACCTCGGGTACTACTCCAGGCTGGAGTTACTCGCAGTCGCAGCTAGGCGCCTCTTCATGATGCATGACGCTGCTGAGCTGCAGTAATCCGCCGCACAGCTGCAGACTGGCTCCACTAACAAAAGACAGGCTGTCATAAGCTGCAACCTGGCAGCTGAACGGTGATCACTGCTGCATCTGCAGGCTTCAGGATATAGCACAGCAGGCTAGCCAAGCCGGCCTTAAGCACAGGCCAAAAGCTGCACAGCAGTTCTGCGCAGAGCAGGCATGCCTGCACACTGAAACCACCACACACGCCTGCACACAGTTTGTGCTGCCCTGCAAGTCCAGCAGCTCTTGCAAGCGTTTACTAACCATGTTATGCCAATCACACTCATAGGCTTGCCAGGTACGCCTTCAGCTGCCTGTTCAGCAGCTCAACGCTCTCACAGCTCTCTACATACGCCTCGCCACCTACCGCCAGCCCCCTGCCTGCATCACCACCAGTTTCACTCGCTATGTCGAGTACTGCACGTACCCTGCTGACCGCGTTGTCGCTGCCTGAGCAGACGTCCCGCATCTTTCCTGCAAAGAAGCCAAGATCGTCTGCCGCGCCCAGTCGTGCTGCTGCTTCCGGGCCTGGGCTGGGCAGCAGCGGGTCTGCGGGGGCTGCAGCACCGCCATCCTGCATGAGCGTGTCTGCACCGCCTTCAGAGGCCTCCATTGCTGCTGCTGTGTCTGGGCGTGGCAGGCACTGCAGCGTTCAAGGGGAGGACCAAACAGAGCGCAGCAAGGACGATCGAGTGAGCAAAGCAGCAGGCTGCAATGCGGGCAAGCACACGGCATCAAGGAGCAGAGGGTGCCGCCACAACTGAGGTCACTGCAACAGTCAGTGTCAGAACTGCATGCAAAGGAATGCACAGGCATCAGCCCACCACCCACCCACATGCAGGCTTGGCTGCTCACACCCAATGTCTGCTCTATGTGGTGAGCAACAGTGCAGTGAGCAGCTGTACGCTGCAAAACTACTCGTGCTCAGCGGTCCACCGGCAGATGCTCTGCAACCTCAATTGTGCAGCAGCAGCAGCAGCAGCTGACATGCAAGTGTTGCAGCTGCAGTGCGTCCGCGTCGCTTGCTGTTCCCACCCCCAAGACAGGACGGAGTTGCTGCAAGACCCACCTGCACAAAGTGCAGCAGCACTATCGCCAGGCACTGCTCCAGCAGGTGCAACTGCTTCGTCAGCAGCCCCAGCAGTGCAGCAGCGCCTCGCGCAGCACACTGCCGCGCGAGCCTCCTGGCAGCAGCTGGGTCCAGGCCCCCAGACCCGCTCGCACCTGCGGCAGCAGCTGTCGCACTGCCACGCAACGCCAGCTGCGCGTTCCGCGCTGCCGTCCCTTGCCCTCCTGCAAGCACCAGCGCCATTGACTCCCCGACCGCCGCGTCTGCTGCTGCGTCCGCACCCCTGCCGAGCCCCGAGCTGCCGTTCTGCATGCCGTTGGGGTTGCGGCTGCGATCGAAGTCAGCGGCGTTGTTGCTGGGGTCGAGTCCTGCAAGCCCGGGACCCCAGTCAGCGAGCTTGTGCGCCACATCAGCGTTGGAGGTTAGTGAGTCAGCGGTTTGAAGGAACGCCAGAAGGTCCTCCAGATCAACTGCCAGCGCCGCCAAGTCCTCGATGGCCTGCTCAGCTGTGTCACGCACCAGCAGCAGCGTGGGGCGCCCCATTGCGTCCACCGTGTTCTGCAGCAGGGAGCAAACAAGGGCACAGGGAAAAGCAGGAGCAGCGCCAGCAATGGTGAATAAAACGTCAAGTGCTGAACCTGTATGCGCCTCCCCATGTAACATAATGCAGATGTCCGGAAAAAGACAGAACTGAGCCGCACGTGGCATACATGTGTCTGACTTGTGTCTGAAGTGAGACGGCCTCAGCTACGCTCAGAAGGGTGAACCAAGCCGTGAGCAGCCCTGCAGAGCAGCGCTCTGACAGTCCACCAACATTGCCAAAAGCCAGGAGCTTCGTGCATATCAGCTGGATCAGCAAGCTCAACTTCGTGCCACAACACAGTGCTCACCTGCGCTTGGTGTCCGACACATGTCAGCAGGTCCCCGCTCAAGCCACTTGCAGCAGCTAGCCCAGCAGCTGCAGCACCTGCTGCTGCGCCTGCACCCGCTGCCGCTGCTGCAGGCGTAACTGCATCCCGCAGCACGCTTGCGAGCCCGCAGCGCAGCTGCAGGAGGAGGCTGCGCCGCCGCAGCTGCTGCATGCGGGCCGCACCGGCAGGCCTGCCGTCTGCCTGCCTGCTGGTGTGCAGCTGCGCCTGCAGGACCAGCAGGGATGAGGTACACACACATGGACGAGGCACTTCAGAAGGACTTCTGCAGGGAGCTGATGCGTGGTTTAGATAGATTTGCTGGATTCGGTGAACATGCGCAGTCATCAGTTGGTCCTGCTTGTTGTGCGAGGAGATCGTGGGCGACGCCTGGCTCAGGCGCTAGTGGATGGTTGGCGCAGGAACAGCGCACCCACACCCACACCCACCCACACCCACACCCACGCCCACATACTCGCTGAGCAAGATATCACGACCAAGCCATCAAGCAGCCAAACGGCAGCGCACCACGATGCTGCTGACCGCCCGGCCTTCCCTTCGGTCGTGTCCTGCAAGCTCCTTCCACAGCTGCCACAGGTCACGCCGCAGCCCGGCCAGCACGCCAGCAGCGACACCGCCGGCGCCAGACATGGCTGCTGCCGCACCGCCGGCTGCGCGGGGCGCGCCTGGGAGCGCCGCAAGCAGGCTGACCGCCAGCGCGGCCTGCTCCAGCTCTTCGTCTCCTGGGGACCAGGCGGGGGTGGCTGCGGGAGGCAACGCACACAGCAGCAGCAGCAGCAGCAGCAGCAGCAGCAGCAGCAGCAGCAGGCACAGGGATGACTTGACGGTGGTTGGAAGCAGCACGACCACGAGCGATGAGCAGGGGGTTGGAGGGCACAGGTCTATCTGCAGAGTGTGCTCCGCTGGCAGTCAAATACACAGCACGGAACTCAGGGATGCCACAGGATGATGATGCATGGCAGCCACCAGAACACATGTAGCCCTCGCACCCACAAGGTCGAGTGCGCCCACCAAACAGCAGGCAGCATGGAGTTGACAGGCTGGCACCTCTCCTGCAAGCCGCTGCATACAAAACACTGATCGTTGCGCACTGTGCACCTGGCCGCTGCTGTTGCTGTTGGGGGCCAGAGCACAGCTCAGCTGCAGGGCGTTGCCGGTCCATCTGAGATCGCCGCCCTGCTGCCGGGGCTGGGCTGGAGGTATGCGGTCAGCTGCAGCTGCGGGGGCTATCCCTCTTGTCTCGACACACCCACCTGGTGCTGCTGCCTCCTGCAGGAGCCGTGCCAACAGCTCCAGGTGTGCTTCCGTGAACTGCGCGGCCTGCTCCGCAAGCCCGCTGCTGCCTGGCGCGCCCGCGAGCAGCGCCAGCACCAGCCGCAGCACCGGGCACACCAGGTGCACCAGCCGATACCTGAATGAAATGAAATCCAAAAACTTAACAAATATTAAGATTTTCTCGATTATCGAGTATCACTTGTCATTGATAAAGATTGTCCACACACGCATGCTGATCGTCACCATGGGTTGCAGCTCGGTGGTTTGGAGACCCCCGCACTGCTGCGAGTGCCAGCGCAATTGAATGCCACTGTGCCGGCAGGGCAGGGCGGCAACCAGTGCGGCCGGCGGATGCAACTCGCACGCATGACACACATCAGAAGCGATTCTGTTGCAGGCACCAAACCGGCTGCAGGTGGCGCGCTGGCGCTCTGCATGGAGGCAGGGGGTCCCTGGGAGCGCGCACCTGAGCGCGCCGCTCCTCTTCAGGCGCTGCTGGCTGCTGGGCTGCTCCGGTGTGAAGTCGAGCGCCCTGCAGGCTTGGAGGAAGGGCAGCGCGCCAGCGTCCGCGACCGCCTTGGTGCTGCCCTTGCGCGCCGCGGGGCCGCCTGCAGCCGCCAGCGACAGCAGCAGGCACAGCTGCGCCTCCAGCACCAGCAGGGCGGCCTGCGGGAGGGTGGGGGTGAGCGCCGCATGCGGCATCACGGGGCGCTTGTGAGCGTGTCAGCGGGTGTAAATGCAGGTGAAGGATGGCGGCGCAGCACGCTGCTGGGATGCGCTGCATGCTTGGCGTGCAGCACAGCAGCAAGGCGGGTCTGTTGCGAGCTGCTAGGAGCTGCGCGGCGGTGACGGCTCCTGCACCGCTCGAGGGCGCCCGGCGGAGCGCAGGTGCCCGGACGGCGGCGCACCTGCGCCTTGTGTGCCGGCTGCAGCAGTATCTGCGGGGCATGCTCGGCCACGCTACGCAGGAGGCCGCGCGGCACGTCGCTCCTGTGCAGCGCGTCTGCCAGCGCGGTGGATGACGGGTCCGCGGACACCAGCGCCGACAGCAGGTGCAGCGCAACAGCCTGCAGGACGGTGCAGACGTGGCTGGCGTTGGTACAAGCGCGGACGGGTATGTTGCAACGCGTTCACCCACTCTCGGCAGAACAACAAGGTGGACGCTATGGAATGAGCAAGTGCAGGAGTGGGTTGCAGGCAGCAGCAATCACGCAGCGCACTCGCGCTTCCCATGCGCTGGGACGCAGCCTCGGACTGGACATGCAGCGAACGCAGGCCACACCACGCCTCATCCAGCCGGTCCCAGGCTGCCTGCTGCTGCTGCTGCTGCTGCTGCTGCTGCTGCTCCTCATCCAGCAGGTCCCAGGCTGCCTGCTGCTGCTGCTGCTGCTGCTCATCCAGCCGGTCCCAAGCTGCCTGCTGCTGTGGGGCCGCGCATCACACACCTGCGCCGTGCCGCCGCGCTCGGGTGGAGTGAGAACGTCGCCCACCATCACCGCCACCAGCTCCCCTGCCAGCGGCCGCAGCAGCAGCCCATTGCTCTCCTCCAGCTGGTGCTGCAGCGCATCCAGCTGCGCAGCGGAGGTGCCCGGGCCTGCGCCCGTTAGCAGCGAGGCCAGCACCAGCGGCGGGCAGTCTCCCAGCTTGCTGCCCCTGCGGAACAATTGGTTTTGCAGTGGTGTGACCGAATCACACATATGCAGCGGGGTGGTGGGCGACTGCGCATGCTTGGGCTTGCAACCGCCAGGAGAACGGGCAGCACCAGGGGTGGGTGGTTGCCCAGCGTGCTGCCCCAGCAGCACAAACCGAAAAACCAGCCCACACGCCAGCTGGGGTAACATGCGCCCAGATGTACGCACGACCACAACGCCGCCGTACAACTCTGAGCAGCTGGCCACTGCCGCCTGTTGCATGCAGATATTATACCCCCCCGATCAAAAAAATCCCCTTGGTTGGCGTCAAGGCACTCGCACTGCGAGGGCCACAGACGCCCCTGCCCTCCCACCTGCAGAAGGTGAGGTACTGCAGCAGCAGCACGTACAGCTCTGCGCGCAGCCCCTTGTGGCTGCTGGCGCCCAGCAGGCAGTCCAGCAGCAGACGCAGCAGCGCCACGCAGCGCACAGGCAGCCGCACCTGCACGTAAGCAACGCAGCGGCACCCCACAGACAGCGCGCCCATGTGCATTTAGATACATTATCACAAGCTGCAGCTGCAGAGCACAAGGAAACATCATGACGCCAAACACACCTTTCCTGCAGGAGTACGCACCAAACCACCATCATCTCGGCGCAGCTCACCAAAGTAACATCATGTAAAAAATGACGACATTTGAATTTGCTGCCCATCACCTGGCTGAGGGGGTCTCCAGGCAGCCCCAGGCACAAGCTGCTGCTTGCCAGCTCCTGCAGCTTGCTCATCAGCACCCGTGCCCCCCTGCAAGCGTCTCAGCCAGCTCCCCTGCCTGCCTCGCTGCAAGCTGCTTCACGGTGTTCAAGGTGCCCAGCAGGCACGCATGCAGCAGCTCCGGTCCAGCGCCGGGGCAGGTCCGCGTGTTGACCAGGGTGTAGGTCTTGGTGAACGCCACCTGGAGGGACTGGACCCATCCAAGCACGGCGGCACGCTGAGCGCCTGCGCATTTGCCAGCAAGGGCGTTTGGTGGGAGTGCAAAAAGCGATACGTGGCCTGCATGCACGCGCCGCCGCTGGGAGATGAATTTATCAGCATGCGAACGAAGCAGCGGCGCCCTGCAACCCCTGACACGCAGCAACGCATTGACAGAGCGCAGCAAGCTGCGCAAGCACGGTGGATACAGCGCAGGAGGCGCACCTGCAACCAGCGCGTGCGCGTTGACGCGCTGTGCGTACGTGAAGGCAGCAGCCACGGCATCGCGGGCCAGCTTCTCCCCCGGCCCTCCCCGGCCTCCCGTTTTGGCTACATACTCCTCAAAGCGCTCATGCAGCAGCCGCTGCAGCACCTGCAGGGCGGCAACCGTTTGGGTGCACAAGAGCAGCAGGGGCAGCCTTGCGTGGCAGTGCGGTTTGACGTGCATTGGGATGCCCTGCCCGTGCAGTCATGTGCGCTGCTTGCGGGCAAATTGACCAACAGCGCTCACCATCTACCCGACCATAAAAGAACGGCAGATCACGCCACCCTTATGCACATGATGCCTAGTTCATGTGCGAAACCGGTTGTGCACTGAAGCAGCAGCAGCAGCAGCAGCAGCAGCAAGGGCTCGCGCTCACCCCAAAGTCAAACACCGGTTGACCGTAATCGTCCTGCGTGACCACCCCGCACAGCTCCATGGCTGCTGGCTGAGTCAGCAGCATGGCCACGCTGACGTCATCAACCGCCATGTCCTGCTGCAGCTGCAGCAGCTCGGGGGGGACGTCTTTAAGGCTGGGCTCCTGCAGGACAGACAGCACAACAAATGGCGGCAACAACCAAAATGCCAAGTGAGGACAAGCGCCACGATGTGTGGCGCCGTTGTACAAGCCGTTCACCGCCATTTGTGGCTGCAGCTGCTGCACAGGCATCCTGCAAGCTGCTCGCATCCCAAAGGATGCAGGCGCGCAGTTAAACACACCACAGCAACGGCAACATCACAGTGACACCTGGTGCAGACGCTGCAGCACCCACCTGCAGCACCACACTGCAGATCTGCTGCAGCGCCCGCAGCGCAGCAGGCATGGAGTGCGGCTGCAGCGGGTTGTGGCTGCCCACGCCAGACCACAGCCCGTTCTGCTGCGGATGCTGCGGCGCCTGGCCGTTCTGCGCTGCGGCAGCCGCCGCAGCGGGGTCAGCAGCAGCGCCGCCAGCACCGGCTCCAGCATTGCGGGCACTTCGCAGCGCAGCAGCGTCAGCGCGTATAGGCGCAGCACGTAGGCGCGCTGCCGCAGCGACGCCACCTGCGGACACACCCGCACATGCACCACAACAAGCCAAGTTGTCAGGACGCACCTGGATGGGTGAAGGGTGTCGTCCAAGTGTCAGCAGCAGTGCGCAAGCAGGTGCAACATGCGTGCATCATGCTTTCCGCTGGACAGCGCAGCCGCTCGTGCGCTGCCGGTGGCGGTGGTCATGCACTACACTGCACCACAGCGCTCGCTCCGCAATCGCTTTGCGGCCAACAGCTAGCCTGCTGTTCAACAACAGGTAGGTAGATGGCGTGGACCACCAGGAGTGTCTCTCACCAGTGCACACCTTGGCAGCTTTGAGAGTGAACCTTAACGGGTGACCAGACAGGCGCTCACCTGCGCATGCACTCCCGCGGCGTCATCTGCAGCGAGCGGCTCGAGCAGCAGCACACCCAGGGCAGGCAGGAGCACCGAAGAGGCCTCCGGCGGGCACAGCAGCCTGAAGACTGGCTCGCAGGTCAGCGGCGCTGCCGCAACAGCGTACAGCAGCTGCAGGCACTTTGCATACAGCACCGGTTGAGCCGCTGCAGCGGCGTGGCCTGCAGGCGACAGTGCAATAGTTTGACGATGTTCGACCTGCAGTGTCAGACGCTGATGTCCATGTGGTTGGCCGGCATCAGCAGACAGCTAGTGGCTGACCCTGTGGATGGCGCATCCAAACACCAGATGACAGGCCAGCAGCATGCATGGCATGCCTGCAGCAATGAGCGGAATCAAAGGCGCGGGATTCACCTGCAGTGCTCGTAGCAGCACCGTCATGCAGGTAAAGTCAACGCTGGGGGCCAGCGGTTGCCTGCAAGGAAGTGGTGGAAGCAGAGACAGCAGCAGCAGCAGCAGCAGCGCTCAATCAGCAGCCTGGCAACAACAAGGCAGCAGCCCACTTGAAATCACACCAGCACACTCGTGGCCCCGGTCGCTGCGTGAGCTATCCTTTGCTTGCACCCTCACACTCACGCAGCACCCGCGAATTGTGCAAAACCAACAGACGACCTGACCAGCCACGCGCCAGCAGCCGCCTCACCTACACCACTCGCCAGGCACTGCTGTGGTGTCGAAGCCCAGCAGCAGGTGCCCCAGGGAGGGGGGGGCGGTTGTCTCCAGGCTGCCCAGCATCACATCGAGCAGCAGCTCCGCACGCACGTCAGACGGGCTGGTGGCAGGCTCTGCAGCGGCAGACGCAGCGGCAATGACAACGTCGTTGAAAGGTGAGGAGTGCAGAACAGGATGTTTGGAGCTGTGTGCCGCGCGCGGAGCAACGGTGAGAACCGCCCTCGAACAGAGGCGGTGAGAAGCACCAGTTTGGAGTTCATGCATGCATGATGAAGCGCAAGACCGCACTCCAGCTTGCAGGACAGCGCCAGCCAGCCAGCAGCAGCTACCGCAGCCTGCAGCCCGCCCCTCACCCGCGCCTTCTGCTTCCTGCTCCCCTGTCCTGGCCGCTGCTGCAGCCACGCCGCTGCTCACGCTCTGGCCCGCGGACGGGTCCAGCAGCGCAAGCTCCAGGCTCTGGGCGCAGCCCTGGCGCAGCAGCAGGGCCTCGCTATCGTCGAAATTCGGCTGCAGCAGCTGCACCAGGTTGGGCAGCCGGGCCGCGAGCTGCGCCAGGAGTTTGACGGCCTGCAGGTGTGACGAGGCACGCACACGGCAGTCGCAGCGGCGCGGGCCAAAGCGAGCGTTCGTCAGGCACTCTCCTTTTGCTGCCTGGGTCGCTGGCAACCACGTGTTGCTCTGGACAGGTGCCGCACCCAAGGTCTGCCGCAAACTGTGCAGCTGAGCGGCGGCCGTCAACCTGGCAGCAGCTGGGGAGTTTGCCGCCGACACCTGAGGAGGGCCATGCCCACCTCCTGCGCTGCATGTTCCCGTCAGCACGACACACCCAGCGCAGCACGCGCGCCACCTTGGCCTACGGCCACCTGAGCTCCAGCTGCACACATTTCAACCACCGCATCAGCTCCACCCACCTCAAGCTGTATGTCAGTGTCCGCATACAGCACATACTGCAGCAGGCCAGCCAAGCGCCTGGGGCTTGCCGCAAGCAGGCCCTGCAGCGGCGCGACGCGCTCGCGCACACTCAGCGCGCTGAGCTGCTCTGCTGCTGCTGTGTCGTACTCGAGCGCCAGGTTAAGCAGCTTCAAGCCCTGCAGGACCGCCTGCTGCCTCGGCGGACCTTCCGGGCCGACCTCCATGGATGCCTGCAGGAAGCAGCGTAACAGACAACGTGAGAGAGGCAGCGGTAGGTATCCTGCTGCCTGCAGCAAAGCGAGGCAACTGCAGAGCACACTTAGAGTGGCAACGATATGTGCAGCGCGCGGAGCAGGGTAAAAAACGTCCACAGTGTATACAGCAAGATCTGGCATGTCTGGGGACCCTGAACCTCGTCACCTTGTTAGTGCAAACAGGCTCAACACAGCACTCCACGCCAGCTGCAAACCCGCCAGGCTAAGCAGCACCGACAAAAGCATGGCACTGCCCCCAGGCACCTCAGCAGGCAGACTCAGCTGCATCAACACATACATGCACCTCGGCACCCACTGAGATCCCTGTCACATGTCCGCCTGTTGCAGTGCGTCCAAAAGTAACATATACATTTGACGTATGACACTCACCGCCAGCTCGTCCTGCCCAGGAGCCAGCACGTGCTGCAGCAGCGCCTTCTCCAGCTGCCGCCCTCCCATCAGGCTGAGCAGCACTGACAGGCCAGGCGGGGGCCGGGAGAGCAGCTCGGGGGTGATGGGCGGGCACGTGGACAGCATGCCCAGCGCCAGCTGGCAGTGCTTGAAGCAGGCCGCTGCCAGCTGCCACTTCTGGGCAGGTTCCCTGCAGCAGCGAGCCAGCCGCCGGCTGCCGTCAACGTACGCAGCAGGTGCACAAAGGCGGATTGCGCGGGCCAGGCGCCCTGCCCACCGCCCTCAGAAACGACATTCCTTGATCGCAATCCACTGGCAGACCTCGGCAGGCGCAGGAGATGATGGTGAGCTTGTACATTTCTGCTTCAAGGCCTCGCAGCTGCAGCGGGCAGGACGCGCCCTCACCTGTAGCCCCGCTGCCAGAGGTTCCCTGCGATGTACTGCAGCACCAGGGCGGTGTAGTGCCCAACTGCCGTGCCCCCTGCAGGCAGGCCGGCCTGCCCCACGCCCTCCAGCAGGGCGTTCACGAGGCCCAGGAAGGCGAGGCTCTCGGTGTACTCCTCCTGCCGCGCCTCCACCTCGTTGATCTGGGCGAGCAGGTCGAAGCGGGGGAGGCCTGCAGGCGGGGCGAGGAGGGAAAGGGCGGCAGTGCAGTGACTGTCATCAGCGGCAAAACAAAATCATGAGTGGGAACAGCTGTCAAGGTGAACAAGCAAGCAAGTCAAGGCAGCCCGCGCCAGCAGATCGGATGCTGCAGGCAGGCAGAAACATATGGCGCGGAATGGGGGCTGGCAGGCGAAGCATCAGGTGGCCTGCGGAAATAAGTAGCAAAGCATTGCAGTGCAAGTATAGGTAGCTGATGTCAGATAATGAAACTGTGCACAAAGCAGATGCATGCGCCGCTGCGGTCAGGATGTTCACACCTGTGATGAGTGTTGACAGAACAAGGCTGCCAACCCAACAGCAATGAAGTGCTGCACAAACCTGCACGCCCCTCCAGTGCAGCTGCTGGCTGCCCTGAGACTGCTGCCGTGAGCAGCATTCTACGCGCGGCTGGCAGGGCAGAGGAACACGCCGTCGCTTCGTGTGCCGCATCAACTGCGCCGCACCTGCATACCCCTCCAGCACTGCCGCCGGCTGTGCCACCACTGCCGCCATGAGCAGCCGGTCCAGCAGCCGGGGCGCGAGCTCCTTGAAGCGACCCAGGGATGCCAAGCACCTGGCAGACAGCGCAAACAGGCGCCAAGCAGCAGCAGCAGCAGCAGCAGCGGAGCAGCAGCGGAGGCAGCACCAGGGGTCGTTGACGTGCGGAAACAGTCGTGTTTCTGACGTTCGAGCGCCACTTGGAGCGACCCACGCCTGATGGCCACCCAGCGGGAACTGCTCCCGACAACACAACGCAAGGGCAACTATCACTGTGTCAAGGTTATCGCAGCACAAATCAGCAGTGTACATGAGCCTACTGGCATGTCGGGTTCAAACTCAAAAACCCTACCCGAGCCTGTGGAGTGGTATGTCAACACCCAAGCATGCTCATACAAGCGCTAGCCGCTCTGACAATGAGTCACACAAGGCCAGCGGGCGGCGCCCTCACCTGTGCACCGCCGCCTTGACGCTGCTCTGCACGCCGTGGCACATGAGCTGGAACAGCGGCTCGTACAGCGGCAGCCCGCCCAGTAGCCCCGACACATCCCGCTCCAGGCCCTGCAGCGCCGCCCGCACCTCCTCCTCTGAGCCCTCGGCTATGATGCGCCTGCGGGTGCGGCGGCCAGTTGGGTTGTGAAAAACAAGTGTGACAGATGAGCATCGTGGCATGCAAGGAGCGACTTGGTGCGACATGGTGACAGTCGACTGATCGAGCAGGAAGAACAGCACGGTGCTTGCTCGGGCACTGACGAATGCTGCGTTTAGGTTGTGGTTCCTTTGAAAGGCCCACTGTTGTTGAATTTACTGTGACTTTGGGTTAAGATTTGACCTCAAGCCGCTGAAACCACTCACCCGAGCAGGTCCAGATACGAGACCAGCAGTGCAGCATCGCCAGCTGGCATCAGCGCGTCGTCGCGTGCAGCCAGCAGCCCGGTGGGCAGCACATTGCCGCCTGACATGAGCGCCTCGCGCTCCAGCTCCTCGTACCGCCTGCATTGAGGGAGGCAGTACATAAGCATTGCAGGCAGTACAAGCAGTACAATCAAGCAGTACAAATTAACACTGTGTACTGCCACTGACACGAGCTCCGCACTCCAAGCTCCTGAACCGATGAGGGCGGCACAAAATGCTACGATGCAGAAGTACAGGCAACAGGTTGACGCAACATGGTGTATAACGCACGCAGATGGACGCCGAGTGATGCCGGCCCTCCACAACCGGAGCTCCTGGTGCTGCCTGCAAAGGGATGCACGCGAAACCAAAGAAGTACACCACCACACTCAGCGCCGACTCGCCTGTGGAAAAGCATCACGCTTCAGCCACGGACAAGCAAATTGTCTCAGCCACACTCACACCCTCCTGATGCGCACTCAACACAACACAACACACACACTTCAGACACGCCTGCAAACAGCCACGCAAGCACACAGCAGTCCTGCAGCGAAGCGTAGCCGCTCACTCACACTCGCTGCCCGGAACACGCATGCTGGCTTGCACACCTGCAGTACGCCACAATCGTAGCAAAGAGCTTGCGCCAGGTGAAGTGCTCCAGCTCCGCCTTGGCGCGTTCTGCCTGAACTGTGCCAGGATGAACCTGCTGCCCTTGGGCCCCGCCGCCAGCGCGGCCATGACGCCCAAGAACGATGCACGCACGTCCGGCAGCTGCATGGCGGAGTGCACGGCCACCTGCGGAGCGACACGCAGCGCCAGCGAGCGCAGGCGCGGAGATGAGCACCGAGGAGCACGAGCGCAGCCGAAACACCGAGACAGGGGAGATGCCACCCCTGCCAGGCGTGCTGCACCCCCGGCGGCTGCAGCGCAGAGCGCGCAGCTACCCGGGCACAAGCTGCTGCTTTGAGGTGATTCACGTAGCTCGAGCCGTGCAGGTGCGCCACACAACGCCCCGCACAGCAACATGCTGATGCAATCACTGGCAGCAGACCTGGCTCTCCATCGCTGCTGCTTTGAGATTGAATCACCCGTAAGGCCGTCCGCCGTCTTGGATGGCATGCACCACACAGGGTGAGCGCATACTTGCGCAAAGAACAGCTGTGAAGCTGCTGTGTGTTGCTCACGTAGCTCATGAAGCTGGACACGTGTGGGTAGGCCTCCGGCGCCTCCCCATCGTACCACAGCCCGGGCCGCACGGCGAACACGGCCGCCAGCGCCTCCAGCAGCGACGACAGGTCGTCCTGGGGCGCGAGGCCCTGCTGCTGCTGGTGTGCCTGCAAGCGCAGCGCAGTGTCACGCCGGAGATGTCTTGGGTGGCGATGATCAGAGGGGGGCAGTGCAAAAGCATGTGCAGACTTTGCAGGGGACGGCAGGCGGTCCTGCGGGGCGAGGTCTTGCTGCTGCTGGGTTGCCTGCATCGCCACAGCAGGAGATGTCCTTTGTCACACGATCAGCGGAAGGCTATGCAAGGCATTCGTGCGGAGTCAGCAGCACACGACGGGCAATCCTGAGGCGCAAGGCCCTGCTGCTGATGATGTGTGCATGTAACAGGGAAGGTGGAGGTGGAAGGGCTGACAGCCCCCAAGGGCCGATACACCCATAAATCATGGTGATCAGCGTGTCCCCCTCCCCTCCCTTCAATGCGTTGCTCTTTTATCCTCAAACATAGGTACGCTGCCTCTCCTCTTGTTCCAACTGCGATGTCGCGCTGAGACTCAACAAGCGCACCCGCGCACTTCTTCAACCAGGCGCTCGCCAGCAAAAAAAGGCACCACAAAAGTTGATGGCGGCGCAGCCCCTCTCACCTGCCCTGGTGACACAGTCGCGCCCGTCTGCATGCTGGCACCAGCTCCGCCAGCTGGCACAAGCGCAAACTGCCCAAACTGGCCCGCCGCTGTTGGCGTGCCGGGCGCTGCCACCCCTGCTGCTGCCCCTGCTGCTGCTGAGGGCCCCAGCAGCGTTGCAACGAGGCTGGGGGCGCCTGGGGGCAGGTACGCGCCGCCCCTGCTGCTGCTGAGCTGCTGGATCATGTGCTGCTTTGAGGCCTTGATCAGGCTCTCCGTCAAGTCCCTGCAGCAGCATAACATCACTCTTGTCACGAACATGTTCATGCGCTTGCTGGAGTGACGCTACAACATGATGTGTTGGTTGAACAGGTGTTCTTGGGTCTTATACAGGCCGTGACACAGTGAGCACACGCAACAGAACTGCAGGACACAACTCGTCATGCACGTGAGCGCAGTATACCACGGATCCTGCGGCTGCCTAAACCCTACCTCCCACCCCTCCACTGAACCCTCACCTTCTGTTCTGCACGTCAAACTCCAGCATCTCCGTCAGCAGGCGGTACACCATGCGCGCGCACAGGTGCCGGTGCCCCTGCTCCGGCTCGAGCGCAAACGCGGCGCTCCGCAGCAGCCCAGACAGCACGCCCAGCGCCCTGGCCTTGCCGGCGGCTTCCAGCAGCGCACTGGAGGAAAACGTTGCATCAACCCCGCCGCCGGCGGCACCGCCACTGTTGGAAGCAGCTCCCAGGGTGCTTTGCTGCGCGAGGGATGCGTGCGTGCTGTGGGGGCCCGGCGAGCCGCCGCTGCTGTGCACGTTGGTCGCGAGCGCGTCCCGGGTGAGACCCCAGGCGAGCGCGACGACGGCCGAGAAGCCGTCCTTTGCCTCGGCGACTGCGGTTTGCAGGAAAGTTTGCAGGAAGGCAGCACGCAGGGAAGAGAGGGAGCATGTGAGCGGCAGGGCAGCCAGCGCCGGGAACCGGGCAGGCATTGGCAACCGCGAGTGAAGCCACCAGCGCACGCGAAGGCTGCTGAGGAGCCATCTGTTGCCTTGGCAGCTGCGCTTCACAGGAGCACAGGAAGCCACTGAAGAGCAGTCGCAAAGGTAAAGCTGAGTTGTGGGTGCTGCTGTGCCTTTTAAGGGTCTAGGTTGAGGACGTGGTTCCCGCTGAACTTCCACCAGCCCCACCCACCCTCCTGTCAGTGTGCAGCAGCCCCACTGCGCAACCACAAACCCGACACAGCGGAGACCGCCAGCCCCAGCCGGTGTTATAACAGAATTCGAAACGCACAACGCTGACAGCCACTCACTCCTCTGCAGGTGTGCGGTCAGCTCCTGTGCGCGCAGCAGCTGCGCCAGCGCCACCGGTGGGCGCGGCGAGCCGGCAGCCGCGTTCCCCATGGAGATGGCGGCAACCACGGCCAGCAGCACGCAGGTGATCTGCTGCCACTGCGCATGCGGGACCGCGGCTGCAATTTGAGTAGGATCGAGTTGCCGTTGGGTTAATGTTCCGTGTGGGTGGGCGAAGGTGAGCGGGAAGTTGCAGGGCAGGCAGGCGCAGCAGTGTGTGAGCAGCAGGCCGGGTCGAGTGGCAGAAGCGTGAGAGGCGGCACGCAAGGTGCACGGCAACATGGCGGTGCTGCTGCTGACAATACTGACGTAAAAAGGACGCCATGACGGCCATTTGCAAATCAGGCCCATGAAGTGCACTGCCAGCCCTGCCACGGCTGCACTGGATGCACACAACCATCCCACCTGCCCAGTGCCATAAGGTCAGGCCAGCCCCAGCTGCGACCCTGACCGGACAAACTCGCTTCACTTTCAACACACACCGAAGCAGGCACCCCAGCATGAATGCAAGCACAAAACAAGCCCATTTCCCCCTTCCTCTCAGCTTCCCTGGCAGTTGTATGGGCGGTAGCCATGCCCCCAGCCAACTCAACAAGCAGACAAACATGCCTGCAAGCACACAACCTGCAAAAAAAGCACCTTCCACTCTGACCCGTCACGTCCAGATTCTCTGGCCTTCCAATCATCAATCAATTACACGTTTTTCTAGCAAGAGTGAAACCAAAAAGGGAGCCTCCCAAACCACTTCAGTGGTCCTAACCGTGGCGCAGGCCACAAGCTAGGCCAGATACGGCCAAACCTTGAACGCAAGAGCGCTCGCGTGACAGATTCTCATACAATGATCATACCAACCCTAATCACTGATGGCCCTGAGCTGGACCACAGCGTCAGTGCACTCCCGCCAGTGAAAATGGCTCCAAGCATCGGCCCCATCCACATGTTTAATGAATGTGAAACGCACGACCAAATGCATGCACCCAAGCAGCCAGCTCCGGGCGAACCTCCACCGCCATGTTCCCATGGCTGTTCCATGGCTGTGCCCTGACCTTTGACTCTGCCAGCCATAAACGCACAAGCCAGGACATGAAAACGAAGATACAGCGTCTCAACATGCCCACACGCATGCAGCCAAGCACAGCGGCAGCAGACAACCTCAACACTCGTCCCATATATGCACATGCACGCACCTGGTCCGCCCCGCTCCCTCAGTCGGCCCGCCAGTGCGTGCAGCAAGCCCAGCAGCTCGGCCAGTGTGGCGGGGGAGAGCAGCACCGGGCTCAGCACCACGGCGTACAGCAGCGCCCGGCACAGCTCGCCACGTTCCTGCAAGGCACAAGGGGCACGGGTTAGTCTCTTTTTATGAACGGGGGTCAAATGCTGAGAGCAGTCGGAGAAGCGAGAGCAAGGCACCAGGCCTTGGGATAGAACGTGGAAAAGCAGGAGTGCGACAGCATGCAGCAGTGCCGTGCACGGCACAGCTTGCAGCGTTCCTGCGGGACGATTTGGGGTACAGATCAGGAGATCTGAGGTGCGGTGCTGGGAACAGCCAGGAGCGGAACAATCCTTTGACGAGCAGCAACGAGCGGAAACGCCGCAGCAGGTTGAGGCAGCGGCACCCATGCAGCGGCATGTAGAAGGATGGATGCGGAGGCATGGCCGGCGACAGGCTGTACGGTGCAGCTGTCGCCAGTGTGCTGATCACTGGAGGGTGCTCCACGGGCACACGATGCGGGACGGCAGGCAGCCACCGGCAGTCACCGCTGCGTCTGCTGGCGAAGCCGTGCAGCAGGATTGCAGGGCACGCCGCCGGAGGATGCGTGCATGCGCGAGGTGGGTTGTCGTGTGCGTGACTCCTCATGCCTGCTGCTGCGGCCTACCTGAGTGGTGTACCAGTCACGTGCGGCTGGGCAGCCGTACTGATCCAGTGCAACAGCAAAGGCAGGGTCGGAGTTGTGCTCCAGGGAGTGGTCCTGCAAGCCACAGCACCACCAGCAGCCGCAGCAGCGGCAGCAGGAGCAGCGGCAGCAACCACCAAGGTCACCTCACCAGGGACTGGACCGTCACCGTTGATGTGGACGCAGGCACTGATGTAGGTGGTCAGGCGCAAGACGGCTCCCGTTTGCCACACAGCGCCGCTGCCATTGACTTTGCGCGTGGATCGATTGTGCAGTGCAACACGTGAAGCGGTAGCCCAGTCACTCAGTACAGCCAGTGAAGAGACTGCCAAGCAGCGGCGCCCGCCTGTCCTGCTGATGAGCGTGCGCTGAACAGCAGCCTCTGCTGCTGCACACCAAGCTTGTTTTGGGGCCCGCCGCCACCTCCAGCGGCTGCTGCTGCTGCGGATGCTGACGCACACCGCAACCCTAAGCTAAGCCACAACTGCAGGCCCACGCTAGCGGCATGCAGAAACGGCGCCCAGCTGCCCAACACGCACACACAGCAGCTGGGAGCAGCCCCACCTGTATCACAGCCACCAGCCTGCTGATGAGTGTGTTCTTGCCGCCGCTCTGCTGCCGCAGCATCCCCTCGTTGAACCGCACCACCACCTCCAGCAGGGGCTGCTGCTCCATCAGTGCGGCCAGCGCCTGGCTGCCGCTGTCGCCGGCAGCTGCCATGCCTGCCATGTCACCTGCAGCACAACCACAGCATGACAAAAACACAACACAGATGGCTTGAGCAAACTACAATGGCCTTGCCCATCCATCAGTGCTGCCAGCGCCTGTCGCCAGCGGCTGCCATGCCTGCCATGTCACCTGCAGCACAACCACAGCATGACAAAAGCACAACACAGATGGCTTGGGCAAACTCCAACGGCCTTGCCCATCCATCAGTGCTGCCAGCGTCTGGCTGGTGCGGTCTGCCAGTCACCTGCATGCAATGCAGCTACAGAACAGCATTCCTGTTATGGTGTGATAGTGACACAGCAATCGCCACCAGGCTTGCTCGATGAGCAGTGCTGCAAAGGCGTGACTGCTCCTGCGACCAGCTGCTGGTGTGTCCTTCTCAAGCTTTCTGAGCTCAACTGGTGCCTTCCGTGCCTTTCCAAATTCCGGTTAGGGCAGGTAATGTTATGCCCCCATTGGTGCCATCAAAAGCTTGTATCAACACCACTCTGCCCACCTTCAGCCTCTCCCGCCTGTCCAATTTCCAGCTGGTGGAACAGCTGCAGGGCCAGCAGCCGTGCCAGGCTGCGTGCGCCATCCAACCTGCCCACCAGGTAGGTGCCCAAGCCAGCCTCCAGACCACCCAGGCCCCACTGCAGCAGCAGAGCCAGCAGCAGCAGCAGAGCCAGCAGCAGCAGAGCAAAGTCAGTAGACTCAGAAGGCATGGCGAATGTCGCAATTAGCCACCGACTTAGCAGGTGTCCAAGCCAGCACCACAGCATCCAGCACGGCACTCCAACAGCAGCAGCAGCAGCAGCAGCTATTCCAGCACAGCAAAACATAATTGCACCAGCACAGCAATCCAACAGAGGCCAGCAGCAGCAGCAGCAGCTATTCCAGCACAGCAAAACGTAGTCTGCACCAACGGAAAGCAACAGCAGCTGCGGTGCTGATTTGTTGACAATCTCTTGCTTGCTGTGCAGTGGATGCAGCAGGCAACATCAATTTCAATTTGTGTCTGCATGATACGAGCAGCTGTGCGCGAGAGAGGCCTCCATGGTGCCCCTGCTGGGGCTTGCACAGTGTCACTTGAGCAGCATGTTCTGTTATCAGTCGCCGCCCTACTCCAGCAGAATCCACGCATGTGCTGCAACATGATATACGGCTGTGAGGTGTGTCACATGTTAATTGATACATGACATGCCACATGACACTCACCATCTCGTGGGCATATGCCAGCAGCTCCACGCACGTGACTTCATCAAGCTCAAGACCGTCGGACAGCTTGTTCACCTGCACGCGAAGGGGCGGTAGTGGAAACATTACATGTCGTGTTTGAAAGGCGTCATCACGGCCACGATGCCTGGCGAGGGGCAAAACAATCGGAGCGATTTCTGTGAGCACGCATGCACGTGTATGCTCGCGCCCACACATACAGTGCTACAGCTATCGCCCCTGCTACTGCTGCCTTCCACTAGCTGGCAACTTTGCGGTTGCAGTGCATGCCGCACATCTGCGTTACAGTTGCTGGTTGCTGCTGCTGCTGCTGCTGCTGCTGCTGCTGCTGCTTGCGCTCAAACAACAAAACCAGCCTCTCCTGACCTGCAGTCAGGAGCAGCTGCTTGATGCCACTGCTCGCTACTGCTACTGCCACCACATGTGCTCCCGGAACCGTTGCTGCGGCATCCCTGCTGCTGCCAGTGCTGCCACCACTGCCACACCACTGCCTTGCGCCAGAGCCACAGTGTCATGCCTGCGAACCAGCTCAGCGGAAGCCACTCCTGCTGCTGCATGCACTGCTGCTCCATACACAGCCTGAAGCTGTCCATGTGCAAGTACAATCAATCTCAACTATGAAGTATCGCTGCTGCCAACTGTGCAGTGCTGTGGCGGCTGCTGCTGCTGCTGCTGCTGCTGCTGCTGCTGCTCCTCCCTCCGTGCTTGTTCCCAACACGTTCAAGCTGTGTGCCTGCACTCTCCAGCACCTGGTTCAGACTGCAGTCCAGTTGCTGCTGCTGATTCAGCCCCTGCTGCTGCTGCTGCTGCTGCTGCCGCTCTTTTTGTGAAACCTTTACCATCAGCTGCCCAACCTGTCCAGATGTGACTGCCACTCTCGGCAGCTAATTTGGATGTTGATCCAATGCCCAGACGCTGCTGCTGCTGCTGCTCTCAACTTTTTCACATTGTACCTAGACTGCACATGACCACTGTACCACGCACCAGCAGCTGATCAGGGTCTTTGTCCAGCTGCACCTCCCCAAAGTTGGGCGTCGATACCTTGCCCTGGCCAACCTGCTGACGCAGCCCCGCATCTTTACCCTATGACACCAACACGAGACGTAAACGGGCGCTCCAGAGTTTCATGGGACATGGCGCAGCAAATGTGGCATGTTGTAGAGGTAGAATGAGAAACCGCAGCAAAGCAAGCAGTGCACTCCATCCCAAGGCAAGTATGAAACATGGGAGCTTGCTCAAGTGTGTATGCACTGCCGCTAAGTAGCATAAAGAGAGCGCATTCGTCTGTCAGGTACCCTGCTGTGCATGCACTGATGTGGTCAGCATGCTCCCTGCGCTGATCACATGCACTACCATCAGCAGCATCAGCAGCAGCAGCAGCAGCAGCAGCAGCAGCAGCACTGCCAACAGCGTTTGGCAATACGCTGCTGCTGGCTTCAGGCCGCAGTGGTAGCCGATGCTGCTGCTGTGAAACCTGTGCTATCTGACACACCTTGTTATAGAACAAATTGAGCAGCTTGCTGCGATACTGCTCCAGCTCCAGCTGCAGGGTGGCGGGCTCCACGTCTGCCCCAGGCACCACCTGCTGCACCAGCTGCCACAGTTGCTGGTAGTTATCCATCAAAGCAGCAGTAGTCGACACTGGTATGTACGGAGCAGCGATCGGATCAACGCTTCATCGGATCAGCTGCTGATCACATACGCCTGGCCTCACAGTGACCCTGTTATGTTCTAGCAAAAACAAAGCAAGCCATTATGATCAAGCAATACAAAGTGCGTTTGGTCATTTGGAAGGCAGCCAGACAAAACAGCAGAATTCAAATGACATTGGTTACTCGTGGCTGCAGGCGATACAGCAGCGGCTTGCATGGTCTGTGCTTGGGACCAGAGTTAAACGCTAATTTCAACCTAAAGCTACACCTGCAGGTGCTACTCGTGCAATCTAGTGAGGGAGTTGGCAGTACGACCTAAATGTACAGGTGGGCCCTGTACTCTACATATACTTTAGGCAGCAGCTGTTGCTCCTTTGCCTGCCAGAACGGGCGCCCAAATGTTCCACCTCCTTAAACATGCTGCCAACCAGGCAAAATGCCTTGACTTGATCGGTGGTGACTGACGGCAGTTGCAACTCCTCGAGGTGTTGGGTTTAGTTGGTGTTTTATCCAACATCAGCACAGGGTAATCACGGTATCCATCAGGTTTTCATCAGATAATCGCGGTATCCCGCGGGATAAAACACCCCTGGCGTTGGTAGGGCTCACCACCCCAGAGACCTCACAGAACATGCTCCACGGTTACTTCCAGTCAGAATGGCAGCATGTAAACTGCACTTCCCCCACCGCCGCCACCACACACACAAACAAATACACACAGCAAGCCATGACCTTGCCCACAATCAAATAGTTGGCCAGGCTAGCAGCCAGACCATGACTTACCACCACAGCGCGCCGCGCTTCTGTATTAGCAGACATACATCTGCCCGTCCAAAGCACACTTCAGGCGGGTACATCACGCACAATGCGCCAACCAAGCGTCAACGGCATGCAAGTCCCTGCCACCAGGCGGCACGCCAACTGCCATCCTGCAAGGGAGGATGCGGCTGCTACCCTGGCAAGCCTTGTAGGGCTGGTGCTGCCTCTTGAATTACAGTGCAAGCAATTGTCATTTGCTTGCTGCCACAGCACTGACAGCTTTACCGGGCCACCCCTAAACCACACACTACCCCAGATGAGTTTGCTGCTGATCAGCACCACAGCCCCTTCGAGCTGAAATGATCAAGTTCGTGAATCCAAAGCAACCTTCAATCCAAGTGCGCTGGGCTGACACACGCATGTTTTTTAAGTGTTGGGTGACAACACTGGCTAAGAGTATCCAAACCTGACCCCTGATGCAGGTATCTGAAGTAGAACAAACCCCATGCATAACTGGGCCAACAAAGTTGTGCTTCAAAGCACACACCAAGAGCAGTATGTTTGCCTGCAGGATGCCATGCAGCAGTGTCTGCAGGATGTTACGCTGTTGTTCTGCTACCATGGCTTTCCCTGCAAGCCATGTGGTTCTGCGCTCAGGCTACATTTCAAGGCTTGAAATGAAAATGCACTCAGCAATGAAATACCCTACCAAGATGCATATGATGCAGCATGCATGTCAGAGCTGCCACCCCCAGAAGCGCTGGCCCAGAGTGCCACACACTGTGACATGATGCCACAGTGTGTGCCGGCTGCCTGCAGAAGCTTGGCTGTGACCGCTCCATGCCTGCAAACACCGCATCACACTTGCCCCGTGCAGGCAAGCACTGCCAGCAAGGTTGGAGCTGCCATAAGCTGCAGGCCCTGCAGCTAGTTTGCAACTACCAGACTCTACATTTTTGCTCAGCCACTTGCCTAATCAAATGATAAACAACCACCACTTTAGCAGGAGGAGCCCCTTGGTTCCAAGGCACGCAGTGCTGCCCTCACACACAGGTGATGAGGCCATGCTTGCTGCTCTTGGTTCAGCGGCATGCTGCGCACGGTTGCTTGACCAACTATATATATATATCTGCAAGAAGTGATGCTGATCAAGCGTGATTCCGTGCCAATGCCAATAACATAAGTAATCAAGCTTTTTTATAACTACCAGATGCCAGACGACGCCTGCCTTGAGCGGCTGCACCCCATGGAAGGGTATGCATGCGTCCAACCAAAGCTGACAGCAACGTGAGCCAGCAACAACCAGTGCTCGCAGTTCCTATGTAAGGCTGCACACGTCACAAACACTCAGGTCCCCAGCAGAGTTGCAGGCGGGCAAACAAGCCACAGCAACGGCACATGACATCAGCTTGCATGGACGCTAGCCTGGTCAGTGACTGCTGGCCGTCAGCCGGATGGTCTGACACATTTCAGGACAGCATGCGCCTGACAAAGCCATGCCCAGGCGCGCACACCCACAGCGCCTCACTCTTCCTCACACACATTGTGCCAGACGCACAGCAGGCACCCAGAAACGGCCCATCTCTGCAGGCAGAGCCCTCGCCGCCTGCCGCGCCAGGTGCGGCAGCACAGTGGCCAGCCATGCCTCCGCACTGCAGCCCTCGAGGGACCGTCTTCCTGCAGCCAAAGTCCGCCGCTGTTGTTGTCACACCCGCACCGTCGGTTGTAGTGTCACTGGGTGAGCCGGTGAATGCGTCGGAAGGCAGCGGCACTGCAGCCACCACCATCGGCTGCAGCAGCTGCCCCTCTGCAAGGCCTACAGGTGGCATGTCGGGCGCTGGCTGCAGGGTCTGCGCGCCTGGCTGCTGCGGCTGCCAGTCCACGACTGGCGCTGTTGCTGCTGTTGCTGCTTCATCTGGCATATGTGGGCCTTTGAAATTTGGCTTGGCCCAACCGCGCTGGGGAGCTGCAGCTGTCAGACCTGCAGGCAGTGTGCCTCGGGAACTTGGCTTGGCCCAACCGCGCTGGGGAGCTGCAGCTGCTGGGGGATCTCCTACTGGTCCCTCCCTGATGTTCAGCGGCGCTGCTGGGTCTGTCGGGTCCATGATGGGGGCTGGCGCTAGAGTGTCATCACTGCTGCTGCTGCTGCTGGTGGTGGTGGACACTGCAGCTGGTGGGTCGAACGGCAGCTGCTCCCTGCTGAGAATTTCGGGCGCCTCTGGCAAGGTACTGTCAGTAGCATCTGCTGCTGCTGCTGCTGCTAGCGGTGCGGCCACAGCAGCTGCTGCGTCCGCAGTACTGGCGCCGTACCCGCCTCGTGACGCGGATTCGCCATAAGCACCTGGTGTTGCGTACTCGATCACTGGCGGGGTGTCAGCCGCGCCCCGCTGCTGCCAAAACAAGTGGATGCTTGCCTGGAAACCATTGAAGGAGCTGTCCTGGGTCGACAGCCGCAGTACTGCTTGTTCCCCTGCCACCAGCTGCACATCGTTGAAGAGTGTGGTGTAGTTGAGCAGGATGGGCTTGGGCTGCTGCTGCTGCTGGGGCCTGATGAAGGTGCGGTGATGCAGCGTGGGGCTGTCATACGTGAGCAGCTCTGTGTCAGACGCGTCCAGCAGCTCCAGGCGGAAGGCAGCGCTGAAGCTGCTGCTGGCGGTGAGTCTCCAGGCGCCGCTGAAGGACAGCGCGAGCGTGTTGTCGTCTGGGTTGAAGGCATCTGCAGCAGCAGCAGCAGCAGCAGCAGCAGCAGCAACAGCAGCAGCAGAAGGGCCAAATGTAAACAGGATGGGTTGCGACAATCATACAGAAGTGCTGCATTCTTGAATATATCGGATCAAACACTTGGGTCGTGACTGATCTTGCAAGATCCATGCATGCAATGCCTGATACAGTAAGCCTGACTGTAACGCCACTGCCTCATTGCAGCTTGCTGGGTTATCATCACTGGCCACATGCAACTGCGGCATGGCGCGTACCTGGCACATCCACTACCAGCACAACATGGCTGTTGCTGCGGCCGCTCTCCATCTGTGCAGCAACACCGCCATAGCTGCCTGCTGCGCCGGTGCTGTCCTGCAGCAGCCTCCTCATGCCGCCATAGCTGCCTGCTGGGCGGGCACCGTCCTGCAAGAGCCTCCTCATGCTGCCGTAGCCGCCTGCTGCGCCGGTGCTGTCCTGCAAGAGCCTCCTCATATCACCATAAAGCCCTTCAGCTAAGACATCAGCAGCATCGCCATAGCTGCCTGCAGGAGCAGCTTCTGCATTGCCGTAGCTGCCTGTTGTGTCATCAACCTGCAGCAGCTTCCTCATGCTGCCATAGCCCAACTCTTGGTTCGAGTCGGCGATGGCTGTGCCGTAGCTTCCTGCTGCAGCGGCCTCTGCAAGAGCAGCAGGACTGCCTCCGTAAGTTCCGTACCTGTTCAAGCTGCTACTCTCCCTGTAGCTGCCTGGCTGCAGCAGCGACACCAAGGCAACATCTGCCTGCTGCAGCAGCATGCGCCGCCACCCACTCGAGCCTGCTGCAGCATCTGCAGCACCTAGGCTGCTGGTGATGCTGCTGCTGTAACCATAACCTGACTCTTTGGTGCTGCCATAGCCATAGCTGCCAGCTTCAGGTGCTGCTGCTGCTGTTTCCTGCAGGTCAACTGGCAGCTGCATCAAGCTGCGCCAGTCTGTGTCTGGCACACTGGGCGGGATCAGCTGCTCTTGCAAGTCATGGAATGCAACACTGGGACCTGTGCATGCATTCCACAGCAGCACAGTGAGGACACTGGCAAACGAACTTGGTGAACAAGAAACATTGTAGATGAATGGCATACATACAAACAGGTGTTTGACCTGTGCTGCTAGTCTGACGGGGCACCACACATGCAGAATCGGGGATGCTTGCTCTAAATGCTGACTATCTGAGAGGTACACATCCTAATGTTACTGGGCGTGTGCTGTTGACGCTGACAGCTGTGTCCATGGGCCTGGCACATGAAGTGCAGGTGGTCAACATGCTGCAGTGTTTCTTGGCTGACGGACTGATGAATCTGCAATTCTTATGCGCTGTTAGATAAACTCGATGCTCGTTTTCACCTGTCAGACCAGCGATCACCGCAGCCAGCAGCAGCACAGGCATCATCGTGCCTGGCGCCAGCTTGTTCGGGGTTCGCAGGTTCAGTGCTGCACAGAGAGCACAGGTGATAGAAATTAACTGTAGTTGTATAAAAGGGTACACAGCACTTGTGCCGCACTGTGATGCCATAGTCAACGCGCCCACCTCTGTTATGGACCATCGATGATGGTACGCCGGTTGAGCTAATTTCCTGTAAACACCTGGTCACGGCACCAATGACATTGAAATAGCTGCGATGCTGCAACAACGGGTTGACCACTTTTCCAAACACTTTCTAGCGTGCGGATGTCGAGTTGAAAAACCTAACACACGCAGGACGATTTACTTGAGTGAAAGACCCACAATGCTACGTTCAACTCAGAATGCTCTGCATATATACTGCTTGTGCAATACATTCAACTTTTGTACGTGCTACAGCCAGCAACATGGTGGTAAACACTTTGATGCATCACATATGGCTGTTGATAGTGACGTGCGCATATATGCTGGTTTAACTTCTTGCTGGCGTTTTGATCCAAGCTCTGCGCTCTAATGAATGCCCCTCCCTCACTAGGGAGGCCTGCTGAATCAGATTGGCATATGCACCGCATGATGCTGCGCAGCACTACCTTGCAACAATTGGTAGCGGAGATCGCCTCACGAATGGCAGTCAAACATGCTGACGTCTAGATGCTGGCTGTCAGGAAACCAAAAGATGCCCTCAATTGTGCACAAAATGCACAAGCACAACGAGATGAAGGTAGGTGCCCGAATATGAAGGCGCGGGGTCAACATGCCATGGCAACAATGCACAGGCTTTTGGTGCAGTACACTCAATGATGCATGACACCAGTGCATGATGCTGAGGAGGAGTACTGCATCTTACGGTGCTTCTGGTGCTCCCAACGTTCAGAACACTGTTCAACGTGAAACCAAACGGCGTATGGCTCACAACAACGTGCAAGCACACCAGTCTGCACAACGGCAACGTCAACATCATATGTCCCTGCCAAACGAAGGAGGTACAATACCTGAGCATTGTGAGAAAAACAGACACCTACTCAATGAGTGGAGGAAACAGTGGTTGCTGTTGTACACAGTGTGCTCAGCACCAAGCGCTGGCATGCACAGCCGGCTGTCGTTCAATTAATTTGTTCTGGTCGCTTATAATAAAGTAACCATCCTCTTGGACCGCCATAATGCAGCAGCCCTGCACTGTCAGCCGCGCTGCTGTTCGGCTTGCTGCTGCTTTGCGCTTGCTTCCCTGATTTGAGTGCCTCTGCCCGTGCCGAGCCCCTGAATGCCCTGCTGCATGCAAAGCCGTTGCTGCGGCCGCCTGTGTTGCTGCTCCTGCAGCAGCTGTGACCAGCCAAGTTGCGGCAAGTTTTGGTGGATGGTGTACTCCTGAAACGCAACACTCTGCACCAGAACTGTGGAGTCTTCTTGTCAGTGCAGCTGTCTGCCCCCTGCCTGCTTGCCTCATGCTTGTCAGGTGCACCAGTAGACAGCCGCTCTCATGGTTACTTGTAACGCGCTGCCTGAACCCAAGAGCAGCCCGCTGCTTGTCAAGTGCTGCAGGATCCCAGGAGCGGCAAGACACCTGCCTTCACAACTTGTTGTGTTGCTGCGAGCACTGCCATCTGTCGAGCCCCGCCAACAGCAGCTGCCTGAATTGCTTTTGCCCGTTATGTACAACACTCATGTTGTCGTTGCAGCGTCTGCACCAATCAACTCGCCTCGCAACACTTGCGAACGCCACCACCAAAAGCATCAGCGGGGCCCGTGGTGTCCAGGCTGCTGGCAAGTGTGTTGTGTGCGCCGCCAGCTATGCGGCTCTGCCAATACAGCAGCCGCCGGCGTTCGCCGCCACCTGGAGCAAAGTCGGACGGGCTCGCTCCTGCGTCGCTGGCCATGCGAGCAAGTGCGACGCCGTCTAAGGTTGCACCACGTGCTGCGGCGCCGCCGGCTCTACGTATTGCCAGCAGGATTGAGTCACCGGTTGCAACGGCTGCCCGCAAGTTGTTGTCTTGACGGTTTTTGATGGTTTTGCCCCCGCCTTGGAGGAGGTTGCGGCCAAGAGCTGCTGACGTTGCGGGTGCCGCTTGCAGCAGCAGAAGCAACGTGCCTGCATACGGCAGCCGCAGCAACAGAGGGCAGCATCAGTCAGCTACGAGCAGAGGTGTGTGCTGCAAGGCTCTGGATTCTGTCATGAGCTCAGGTCGTAGCAGAGATGTATGCGCAAGTATGCTTGCCTGCCAGCCTGCTGCTGCTGCTGCTGCTGCTGCTGCTGCTGCTGTGCCAGGCTGACCGACCGACACCAGAACTCACATGCTGCCAACAGCGTTGCAATGCTGCAACAACTGAATTTCATCAGTACTGGCAGTCTGTGTGCGGTAGCGTCTCGGGTAAGCGCGTTAATGCGACCACACCCGCGAGTTTACTCCAAACTGGGTAAGGGTTGCCCAGCAGTCCTAGTCGTATGTTCACCCGTCAGATAAACAAAAGAACTATACAGTTACGTGGTGTCGTGCAACCCTGAACATGCTGAACATGACTGGGTGTGTCGATGTCACGGTGCTGCAGGCGAAAGGCGTCGATAGCCGCAATGTATTTACTTCGCAGCCTCTCATCACATCTTTTTATCACGCATGCGAGCGGACAGACTTGTTCAGCTCAGGAAGTCTGATTGCACTGGCTGCGACCATCGTGTACGGCTGTTGAACGCAGTGACACTGCCCCGGGCATGGCTGGGTAGGCTTTAATGTGCGTGTAGCAGCTGCAGAGTGTACTTGGGCAGCCATGAATGATTCTTGGTAGCTGATTGCTATCAGTGGTCGGAAAGCTGCAGCCCACATACAGGCGCCTGGGCAGGTGGGCCATGCGAGTTCGTTGGCCTGCTGCAGTTTCTGGTGACCAACGGTAGGATTGCTCAGGTGCCATATCCTATATATGAGACGTCTAGTCCGAATAAATGTCTCTGGTAAAATAACGGCGCCTTGCTGATGTTTTGGCAACAGTCCAGAGTATGCCAGCTCATGTGCACATGGCACGTGCCGTTCACTGAGTACGTCCGACTGAGCACCGTTCAGCGGTTGCCCTGAACATCTGCAAGCATACTGAAGGTGGTGTGATGCAGCTCATTGATGCTCATTGCGACGATGTAACCTCAACAGCCTCACAGAAACAGCTGTGCACTCAGAAATGCATGCAGAACATGTCACATGACACTGTGTCAACCGTCTTGGTGCTTTTGAAGTTTGCATACAGCACGGGGTGAGACTCATAGATTCATGGCAGGCAATACGTAGCGAAACCAAATGCGATCAGTGCATGCCTCGTCAGCTGTGTGCTGTGCTGTAGCTGGACTGCTGGGCGCTGCAGCAGCTGCGTTCGGCAAATTCGCATTTGCGGCATGCAGGTCAGTGATCTCTGTACACATTTGTATTGTGAGTGTGCTGCTAGTGGCGAAACGCACACCCACTAGGAACCATTATGCACGCCGCTCGGACAAGTTGACTGGTGTGTAGAATTTCGCAGCAATCGTGCAACTTGTTGCTTGAGTGAAACGACCAGTTCATTAAACGTGCACCACGCCAATGTCGTGAACTCTGATCAAACTCAAGCACCACGTAGCCTCTGCTGCTGCTGCTGTCATTGCTGCTGCTGCTGCTGCTGCTGCTGCTGCTGCTGCTGCTGTTGCTGCCAGCCACACCAAGTGCCACACGCAGTGGCTGCCTGCCGCATCACAACCAACTGCACTGCACCAGCCAAAACCTGCTCGCTGTAGGGATAGAGCTGTTCATGGGACGGCATGTTGGTGCGCCGCCCTTTTTAAATCCAGCTGCATGTCCCAGATGTTGCTGCAACTCCCTCCGCGTGCTTGCAGCTCCCGCTTCACAGGAGCGCTGCTTGGCGCAAGGGCCTGCCAGCAGCTGCCTACTGCCTCATGGCAGCCATCAATGCAGCAATGACCGCGCTGTTCGTGCGCAGCCTGCGGCGGCTTCCCTCGCTGCAGGCCACGGTGCTCAGCACTGCTGCCAACATGGCGGCGACAGTGAGTGCCAAGGGGGGGCTGGGGTGCTGGCAAAAGCAGCAGCAGCAGCAGCAGCCTCAGGCGGCTGCCAACACTGCTCGCCACAGGCCTGCTACGACGCGAAGGCAGTAACAGTGCCTGACAAATGTCTCTGCGACAATGCCGTCCAATCACACTTGCTTGCCTGCTGCCGCTGCTGCTGCTGCTGCTGATGCTGCTGCTGCTGCAGGGCTTGCTAGGTCAGTTGCTGTTTGCAGAGCACATCAGCACCAAATGGGCAGCAGGCATAGCACTGGTCACTGCTGGGCTGCTGCTCATATGCAAGTCAGTGGTAATCCCGCCACAGGCAACAGCAGCAGCTTTGCAGGGCAGCAGCAGCAGGAGCAACAGCAAGGCAAGGCCAAGGCTGCTTGAGTGTGCCAGTGGTATGGGGCATCAGCAGAACAGCAACAGCTGCCGCTTCCTCATCACCAGCAGCAGCTGCAGTGACTGCTGCACGAAGTATAGCAAGAGGTTGCGCCGCCAGCAGCAGCAGATGGCACAGCTGCCCAGCAGGCACAAGCAGCGGCTTTGGCAGCAGCAGCAGCAGATGTATAGCAGCTGTAGCTACAGGTGATGCAGCAAGCAGCAGCTCACCACACACTGGCGCGGCAATGCAGGCAGCAGCAGCGACACAGCCACAAGCTGCAATACAGATTGCCAGCACGCCGAGCAGCAGTAGCAGTAGCCGTAGCCCCAACATAGGTAAAGTTAGCAGAAGCAGCAGCAGCAGCAGCAGCAGCGATCGCCGTAACAAGCGGCAAGCAGCAGCAACAGCAGGCCTTGATGACGATCCGACCGAGCAGCTCGGGAAGCTCAGCTACCGCATGCTCGTCAGTTACGACGGCACGGCCTACTCAGGCTGGCAGCTGCAGGCGCGCGCGTCGACGATTCAAGGCCAGATCGAGCGCGCGCTCAGCACGGTGCTCAGGGAAGGCCGCAGGTGCTTGGGGGTGTGCGCGGCAGGGCGCACCGACGCAGGCGTGCACGCCAGGGGCCAGGTGGGTGACAGCTGGGGTTGAGTGTGAAGTTCACACTGCCGAACGTGAGAGGTTTACACGCTTGGTGTGGAGTTCAGGCTGGCGGGTGTGAAACATCAGATGTCAAGAGGTCAGGTTGGTGGAGTGTAAACTGAGCCCCTCTCCAGACATGTCGTTTCCCGCCGAAACACACAACCCCAGACGTGCAGAGCTGCCTGAAGAGGCACCTTTCTTTACCCACTCTCTCACTCACGAGTGATGTCGGGGAAGTTTGCCTGCTGGGTGTGAAGGTCTGAGTGAAGTGGTGAGGTGCAACGGGATATGGATGGATGTGCAGCATGGTGCAGTGCCAGGCATGTATGCAAGTGGTGCAGTGGATGGGTGAAAAACACTGTCAGGCATCTGTAGGTGAGGGACACTGTCAGGCACTTCACACTGTTGCAAAGGCAAAGTGACAAAGTCTAATGAGTGGCAAATTGACGCCAGGACGGCCGTCAGGGCTTGAATGTGTGCACTGCGGCTCTTGAGCATAACTGTCCGTGGCATTCATTGATTACAGAGCTTGCAGTGTCACCTGCTGCTCCCGCTGTCGCTCCATGGCAACTGCTGCTGCTGCTGCTGCTGCTGCTGGCTGCTGCTGCTGCGGCTGCTGCCACAGCGCAGGTGGTGCAGTTCTTCACCAACAGCAGCGGCATCGACCCTGCAGCGCTGCCCTACAAGCTCAACTCGCTGCTGCCGCCGGACATACGTGTCTTCTGGATGAGCCAGACAGCGCCCGACTTCAACGTAACGGTGTCGGCGCTGCGCAAGGTGAGCCTGCACACGTTGGTGAGGCAGGGGTGCCTGCACCACTGTGTGGTGTCTGTGGCACCCATGGCGTGGTGCAACTTACAGATGTGGCATGCAACCTAGAGCTGTGGCATGCAAGGTGAAGCTGTGGCGTGCAGGCCGGTCAACTCACTGCCGGAAACTTGTGAGTCTGGCAGCGTCAGCAGTGTGCAACGAGCAGCAGCCAACGTGTAAAGGTCCCGACCCGGCAAGAGGCTGGGCGCCCCTCGAGCGATGCCTCTGAGAGGCCACCCTCAGTATATACGGGTGTGTACCCTCAGGTCACCGCTTCTTCAGCGGCGAACCGTTACACAACGCATGAGCCTCACCCGCCATCTGTGACTGACTGCCCTGCTCGCGCCGTGGCTCACAATACTTGCTGCGGCACCCGCCCGCCAGACCTACCACTACAGCCTCGACACCGGCGCCGTGCAGGACCCGCTGCGCAGCCGCTACGCCCACCACCCGCGCAGGCCGCTCGACCTGGCCGCCATGCGCGGCGGCGCGGCGCTGCTGCTCGGGCGGCACGACTTCACGCAGTTCTCGAACAACAGCGCGGAGCGGCTGCGGCGCAACCCCGTGAAGACGCTGGAGCGGCTGGAGGTTGTGGCGGAGGGGCCGTCGGCGGTGCGGCTGGAGGTGGGGGCGGTGGCGCGCTGAGTGGCTGGCGTGGATGGATGGAGCGGCGGGCCGTGCTGAGCTGGCAGCGCCGTCGGGACACTGTGTCCATCCAGCGTGCTGCAGGACCCATCACAACACAGTGGTCCTGTGCAGTTGGCGTCCAGCACTGCTACCTCTGCTGGCATGCATCAGTCGGAAGTGTATTGCTAAGTGCGCATGTGCAGGGCTGTTTTGCCCTCTTGAAACGCCGCTGTTGGACGCCACATGACGAGCGGGCTTGCCAGTGCTAACCCCCCACCCTCACACATGCATGCCGCGCCTGCTTCATTGTAACAACATAACATAACAGGTCCAGGGCAGCGGCTTCCTGTACAAGCAGGTGCGCCACATGACTGGCGCGCTGCTGGCGCTGGCCGAGGGCCGCATCACGCAGCGGGACATCGCTGCAAGGCTGGAAGTCGGCAGCAACCAGCCGCCAGGTGCGCTGGCTGGTGTGGTGCTGTGGTGTAACACACGTTGTGGTTTTGCGCATGGTGCGACAGAGGAGTGGGTGGGGCGTGGTGCATTGCAGGACATGCGCTGCCCGGCTGGGGTGGGGCAGCAGTCGGCTGCCGGGCGCGCTGGCTGTGGTGTTGAAGGTGTCCCACTCTGCTAGTATGGTTCGTCATTATTCAGGGTGGCGTGCCAGAGCAACGGCTGGGGCTGCTGCACTGGTTGGCACTGCTGGACGTTGCTGTTCTGTTGTTTTGAGCAACAAATGGAATGACGCGCTCTCGTATGCCCCTGATGTAGAGTGCGGCAAGATGCATTTTAGGCAAATGGGTGCGGTTTTGCATGTAGAAACTGGGCTTACAGGTGCGTCCCGGGCATGTCGACTGTACAGTTGTTCCACAACCAGCGTGTGCCTTCCCTGCATGTCTGTCATGCAGTGAGTCTCATGGTCAAATGTTGGGCTTTTGCACAGTTCTTGCTGTGTCACTTCGGGATGGTGATTTTGCCAGCTGCTGGTCTGTGGGCGATGCGGCTGTTGCAGAAGTGCTGCAGCTGTCAAGGCATGCTTGCCCCGCCTTGTGACATGTCACATCCAGTCAGTTGCAATCTAATCCGGAGCTGGTGGTTCATGGTGTGGCCCAACACGTTGCTCCCGGCAGGCCTGCAGCTGTTGTGGCAGGTCGACCCCACCAAGCGTCAAGATGTTATTTTGTGTTACTTCAAACTTCCTGCAGGAGCTGGCGGCTTCTGGCGTGGCTACAACGTGGCTCCTGCGAAGGGTTTGCAGCTATTTGAGGTGCAGTACCCGCCAGGGGTGGATGACCCGGCAACGCTGCTGTACCCCGACCTCCCACATGACGAGTTGGGACGGGTGACAGCATACATCCAGGCGCTAGCAGCGTTGACGAGGATGACCTGTTGCTGCTGTGGCTGGATGGTGTTGCTGCTGCTGCTGGATGGTGTTGAGATGCGATGATGAGTGAGAGGGAGCTGTTCAGTACTCAACGGTGAGCATGACGTACTCAATCATAGACTGGTGCACATGCATGCAACAGCAGGCTGTGCCACTGTACGCCACACCGCGGGGCCGATGGTGTTGATGCTATGGTTTGAATGGGTAATCTGATGATGATAATGATGATGATGATGATGCACGTCACACCAGCTACCAGCAGCTCTTGCGGGCCTTGCAAAACATGTTCCTTCTTCCCTTGAACCGACATCGTACGCCAATGTGTTTCTTGCTGATCATGAGTTGTCACCTGACAGAGGTGCTGCTTGCTGAGCCAGAGCATGTGCATGTGACCAGCGACCTTGCTGTCTGTGCTGGCAGTGTGGTGTAGTTGTGTTGTGTCTGGGGCTCAGGAGTCTGGATGAGGGGCGACTCGGTTGGGTGTGCATCATCATCTGGGTCTGCATCATCTGGAGATGTCTAAAGGGCGTTGGCGTGGTGCGAGTCGAGGTAGTCGGCTGTGCCCACGGTGTGCAGGCAGGCATGTTGAGGATGAGAAGCATGTTGTGTTTGAATGCCACTGGTATTGCGACCTGCGTGAGCGGTTTAGCCGGCTATATTGGGACACTGGGGGTCCTAGTGACCCAGAATGTATGCTGCGACTGTTGGATCATAAAGACCAAACAGCTGTGGCTGAGCTGGTACATTTGGTGGACGAAAGACATCAGAAATCAGATCTGTGATCTGATGTGGGATGGTTTCCAGGATGATATTTGGTAGGGATGGCTTTTTCCTTTTTCTTTCCTGGCTTGCTGTGGTTTTGCTCTTTGCCCAATGAGCCTGTCATTGGCTCCCAAACGTGCGAAGTCACCCATGTAACTTCCACAATGTGCATGCCAAGCACCCTGCAGCTGCCCAGCTTGCAACTTAGCAATTGCTAAGCAGGCTGCAGGCTTTTGCTGGCTTTCATATTATGGGACATCCCTTGTGTATTACAGCCGGGCAGCCAGGTAGACTCTAATCGGATGTCGAATGGCCACTCCCTGGCTGCTTCTGGCCATCATGGCCAACCATGATGGTTGTCCGATTATTAATTGCGGCCAGTGATTGTAGTAGTCCAGCGCCGTACTTGAAATGTGAGGGTAGGATAGTACTTGCCAATTGGCTGTCTGGGAAGGAGCCGGTGGCTGTCCTGTCACAGGCCACAGTCGCTAGTGTGTCAGGGTTGCCGCAGCACAAGTGGGGCAGCAGCTGCTGCAGCTGCACTTGGCTACCAAAAGATTAGCCACAAGATGTATCAGCTTTCTTCCAGTTAAGTAAGCAAACAGCGATCTTACCGTCATCTATCATGTCGTCAAAGCAGGCTCTCTTTCACGCAGCGACGCGGCGACCTACAACTTGGTGTCACCCTGCCAAAGTCACTGGTGCAGATGACATCAGGGACAAGTACGTCGTGTTCGCAGTGTTCGCTCTATGTGATGTCAATCAAACTGCTATTGTAGCATCATATCCTGCAGGTCGCCGCAGTGTCACCGAAGCAAGCACTTCGAGACGTGCATGAAATGGACAGCCAAATTGTTTCATTCGGCTGGGCGCTGTATAAGCAGCTGATAGAATCACAGGAACTAGCAAACTATGCAGCAGGTGCTTTCTTCAGCCCCCTGTCTGTCTACGTGGCACTTGTATTGATCTTGCAGGGGGCAGGTAAGTTTCAAAATCTATTGTAGACTTGCTGCACGCTGTTGTCAGTCCACCTACAACTACAACACTAGACTCAACATTAAGGCATACTGATGTGAAGCATAGGCAGGGGAACGCTGCACCGCTGTCCAGCAACAGCACAGCAGCAGCAGCAGCAGCAGCAACAGCAGCAGAGCTAGGCTGCCTTTAGCAGCAGCAGTGACGAGCATGCTGCGACCAGCAGGGAGTATGCAACAACCTGCCAGCCACAAAGCAGCACCTGTACAGGCAGCGTGTCACAGCTGTAGCGGACGTTTGTCAATCCAACATGTCATATTCCGTTGTCATCTCCCAACAGCAGCCTCGCCAGCCTTGCGCCAACAGCACAAACAGTCGTCCTGTGTTGGCCAATCTGCCTGTCCATATCCTGCACTTGCAGGACCACTGTCACCGACCCACAGTGAGCTCTGGAATGCGCTGTCGCGGCCTCCAGCCCTGGGCAACATGACGGGCCCAGCACTGGCACAGGCAGAGGCTAGGCTCAACAACCAAACCGTTTCGCTGCTTGCGTCGCTGCTGGAACAATCAAGCAGCAGCAGTGGGGGCACAGAGCTGGGCGTAGCGAACGGCGTGTGGACGAAGCAGCTGCCGGTGCTGAAGGACTTTGCAGACAGCATGTGGCGGCTGTACAAGGTGAGGCTCCCGCCTCCCCTCCCCTCCCCTCTCCTCCCCATTTGTGGCAGCTCAAGTGTCACTATACTGCTGCATATACCACATGTGCTGCATAACGGAGCGCTGAACACAGGGCACTGAAAGCGCCTCTGCCAGCCCTGATCTCCAGCCGGTCATCTTTTGTGTGCTGGTAAAGCATTTCTTCAGACGGTTCTCTGCACTGCTTTGGCTGCAGTTCATAGACACAAGCAGCTGCAGCCCCCAGTGCACAAGGACCTTGCAGCCAGCTGCTGTGCGGCTCTGCAAGGTGCAGCGCTTCTGCGCGCTGGCTCGCCTGCAAGGCAACGGTGCACGCTGCGGCTGGTTGCACAGTGCCACAGAGCAGGCACCGCTGCAGGCCACGGTTCAGGAGCTGGCAGCACTGCAGCACCACACGGCATGCTGTGGCAGGGATGCTGTGGACCACACGGCATGCTGTGGCAGGGATGCAGAGCTGCAAACTTGCACGCGGGCCACGCATAGCTAATATACTCACGCAGCGCTGCAAACCGCCGCTTGCGGCAATCACACCAACACCTGCCACACACGCGCGGGTGAACTGCTGGGATGCGTGATACGTGCTACTGGGCGCCATAGGAGACGCATGGCACAGCAGCCGCCAACCTCGGCCCTGACCAACCTGCAGCTTCACGCACCTCTTTCACGGCGTTCTCATGCCACAGCAGGGCAAACACCCTCAGAACGTCCTGGGTGCTGCCAATGCAGACACCTGAGGCGGCCAACAACACTGACCCCTATCGATTGACCAGGAACAACAACTGCTTCCTCACAATTGCCACCAATGTGAGTTGTGACAGCAGTGCATGTTTCTAATTATTTCAGGGCCTAATTGGCGCCATGTGCTGCCCATGCAGACACCTGTGAAGGCGGTCAACAGCACTGACCCCATCAACAAGTGGGCAAGGGACAAGACTGGCGGCCGCATCACGCAGTCGGTGCCGCCAGGCACACCGTTTGACTTGATCGTGACGAACGCCGTCTACTTCAGGTACGCCGTGACTGCACGGACGTGAGGCTGCTACATGCTTGGCACGAGCGCTGCGGCTCCCGCGGTTGACTTACGGTGTGCGCCGCCTGTCACTCAGCCAGCAGGCTGCATGTCTGACTGTTCTCAGTGCATGTAGCATTGGGTTCAGGTGCTGAGGCAGTGGCCACTGGCGGCTGCTGCTGCTGCTGCTGCTGCTGCTGCTGCAGGGCTGCGTGGCAGTTTGCCTTTGACCCTGACGCCACGCTCGACCAGGACTTCACGACATACGTCAACGCCACGCCACAGGTGCGAGCACACAGCATGCTGCTGGCAACAACCATGGATGCACCTGTGGCTTGCACGACTTCATGTTGCAGACACAGAAGTGACACACGGTGTGGCAGGCAAGGCGGTGCTGCCGGCACAGCAATGAAGTGCACCACAGTTGTCAAGACGCACTTTGGCTGCGCACCAAACACAGCAGCTGTCGTAAGGGCCCCCAGCTGCTCTTCATATGTGCTATGGCTGCATGCTGCATGCTCCCCTTGAACTGCTGTCCTGGTGCTGCTGCTGCTGCTGTTGGCGCTTTCAGGTAGTGCAAGTCAAGATGATGTACAGGAAATTCAGAAACGCTGACCTCACCACAGGAGAGGAGGTGCTCTATGGCAGCCTGCCCGGCCGGTTCAGAGCAGTGAAGCTGCCATACAAAGGCAGCAGCATCGTCGCATATGCAGTGCTGCCGGACTTGACGCGGTACAACGCCAGCGTCGATGCAGCAGCAGCTGATGTCGGTCCAGAGTTGCTGTTCAATGCGTCGCTGTGGATGCCGCTGTGGAGGTTTGGCGGGAAGCTGGAAGTGCAGCTGCCGAGGTTTAAGATCTCAACCAACCAGATACAGCTGAAGCAGGTGGGTGCGCCCATGCAGTACTTGTCACCTCGCATGTTCCAGAGTTGAGCAATGGTAACAGCCAGAAACTGCCAGCCAGGCATGCGCCACTGCTGTTGGCGCGATTGTGTCACTGCGCTGAGTCAACAGCCAGAAGGGGGGGATGCGGATGCACCGCAGCAGAGCATCACATGACCCAACGCCAGTTGACACACCACTTGACATCTTTGGCGCACCGGCCGCGCTGAGTGTTGTGCTGTATGGCTGTGTTGCTCCGCGCCCTCGTATCTGCACGAAACATCAACGCTGGTGTTGCCCGTTGGCGAGGCAGTTGCCCATCAATTCATCCGCGGGCTCCTCCCTCACGCTTACTACGCCGTGCGCGGCACTTGCCGTGCCCGCTGTGCTGCTGCAGGCGTTGAGGGCGCTGAATATCACAGTAGCGTTCAGCCAAAAGGCTGCCAACTTCAGCAGGCTCTCAGAGCAGCCCCTGTTCATCACAAATGTGCTGCAGTCGGTGAGCGACAGCAGCTTCAGCAGCAGCGGCAGCAGCAGTAGCACCGGCAAGACCATCAGCGCTACCACCACCACCACCACCACCAACAACAACAACAACAGCAACAATAACAACCCCAGCAGCAGGAGCTGCTTTATCGATGGCAACAGCAGGATAATTGCGCTGCAACCCCTCCGAGTTGGCAGCGTGTTGCTGCAGTGGCTGCATCTGCTGCTTGCAAGCACCTGTGAGTGTGCACTATGCCGTGAAGCAGTGCAAGCACATGGCTGGGGGGCCCAGCCCATGTTGCTGGGGTGTGTTAATTCAGGTCCTTGTTTGTTTGACTGGCGCACGCGATGTCTTGGTACTCGCCACCCACGTGCTGCTGCTTGGGGCATGTATTTGTTTGCAGGTGGTGATCAATGTGGATGAGAAGGGCACAGAAGCTGCAGCAGTGACCACCAGCATGATGACAGTCACAGAGTACATCCCAGAGACTGTGCCGCCCCTGGTGTTCGACCGGCCGTTCTTGTTTTGGATCGTTGATGATGCAACACAGACAGTGTTATTCCAAGGGACAGTGAAGGACCCAAGCGCATCAGACAGGTAGCATGCCAAGTGCTGCGGCAGCAGTGCTGGTGGCAGCAGTGCGGCACCTGCAGCGGCCCGCAGGCCTGGCAATCGGCTGTTTGGTCCTGTGAGCTGTGCACAATGCATGGTGCATGCAGCAGCTCCCTGTTTGCTGGCGAATGCTGCAGCAACATTGCTGCTGTACAGCAGCAGGCACTGCCAGTCTGCCCAGGCTGGGCTGCAACGAGCTCACTGGCTGCCGCCTGTGCCAATCTTGAGGCTCCCACTGGTAGCTCAGCACTGTGATTGTTACCTTGTGGCAGTTGACATCCAAACTTAGATGGCCATATGGATGCATCTGCGAGCGCTTGAACCACAGCGCCGCAACATACTTTTTTTGTGTATTATCCTTTTCATCTCATTGACTCAGCGTATCATGTTATCAGGCTGTAACCAACACGCCAACTCAGCACAGCTCATGCCGCAATTTCTTGATCTATGGCATGACAGCTGTGTTCCGCTTGAGTAGTGCCTCAGGCTAACACACTTCATGGCAGGCATTCACACAGAAGCTCTGATGCCGATTCATCGTAAATTTCACAACATGCTAGTGCCGTGTCCTCTCACAACGGTTAACCGGCTGTGGCTGCCATTCACATTTCACATTTTGGAAGTTAGATGGCCTTGCATGCAGGGGTAGGGTGGCACTTGCTTGCCTTTGCTTCTTCATCTTTTTCACATGGGTAACTTCGCCCGTTTGGGGAGCCAATGTCAGGCTCATTGGGCAAAGAGCAAAACAAAGGCAAGCCAAAAAAGAAAAAGGACAAAGCCATCCCTACCAAAACGCGTCCTGTAAACCATCCCACATCAGATGGCAAACTGATTTCTGATGTCTTACATCCACCAAATGTACCAATGATGCTGTGAAGTCTGCTCAGTGTCATGGCAGGCTGCTCAGCGCAGTATGTAGCATAGCTCTTCCCCCTGTCCCCAAAGGAAGACTGACGCATGAGCAACCAACAGAGCATTTGCAAGCAGACCATCAGAACCAGCGGACGCAGGCAATTTGGAGCCCGCACGCCAAGCATAGCCCAATAAAAACAGACTCCATCCAGGCCAAGCAGTCCTTGCCAGGGCATGCAGATGCAGCACAGCGGTGTTGACAACACCAAGAACATAAAGCCCAGCCACAATAATCATCATCATTACCCATTCAAGCCATAGCATCAACGCCATCGGCCCCGCGCCCCACCGGGACGAGAGGAGGAGGAAGCACTGCTCCAGAATGCTTGCACATTATGCGCACATTCCAAGCCTTCAAGTAGAATCAGCAATACACGGTGACACCATCCGACATCTTCCAGAACTGCCCAAAATATCATCAGACACAAAATGCAACACCTTGGTTGATGAATTCAGACATGGACAACACGCCCAGCCACAATGTGCCACCCGGGAGGCACCGACAGAAAACACCCATTTGAATGTGCTGTGGCAGGTGTGCTGGCTATATGCAGGCCCACATCTGAGCACGCATATGTCTTACTGCTGTTTCACAACAAACCTAGGGGAGCCGCTCTGCACGCTGCACCGCAACAGCACAGTGCTGCAGCAATCACACTACTCTAGTGCTTGTACTTCTGCAATGCAACCAAAGTTGGCTGGCTTGTTGGGTTCCTAATATGGTTGCACGATATGCCACCTTGGATGCAAATGCGCAGCTGCTGCCTAGGGGGGCTAGACAACGCTGCAACGTGTGCAGGGGCTGCTGCGACCCAAATCTGTTCGGCACTAGACAGATACACGTGCCTGCCTTGCTGGAACATCTGCCACAACTGGTGATTGTAGCTTGTGATCAACTCTGACCTACATGAACAAGATTCCCATCAGTTTGTTGAGTTTAATGTGTCTTAAGACACAGACCAGCATTCAGGCAAAGAACTGGCAAGTGGATTGGTGTGCGACACCAACACTTGGCTGGCCTCACACAGGCGGCAAACAAGCTGCATGAAGGTCTGCCGGGCAGTCCTCTAGGCCCTCAGATTCGTACGGGGAGAACATGCTTTCGAGCACGCTCTGGCCATCCGGCCAGCCATGCTTCAGCCTCAAGGCAGTCCAGTCATCCTGAGGTGATGCCAGATGGGCAACCGACACATCACTCGACACGGCGCTGCGCACCCAGCTGTACTCGCCAGCCAGATCCAGCCCCGGTGCAGGCACTGCTACAGGAAGCTCATCAGCAGCGACAGCAGGAGCTGGCAATGAAGCTGTGGATATCCTGCTGCTGTTGGGACCTCCCTGATCTGCGCTGCCACCCTTGCTGGCAGCGTTCCTGCTGTTGTGGCGTTTGCTGGCATCAATTTGCTTGCCAGCAGGATCTGCCACTCTGGGGGCTTGCACGCGGCGTCCAGAGACGCGAGTCCATTGGATGTTTGCTAGGTTGCGGAACACAGCGGCTCTGCCGTTGAGGGTTGGGCCGTCTAGAAGTTCCAGGCAGGCTTCAGTCATCTCCTGCCCGGATGCTGGCAGCGTGAGGTTGCCCAGTGTCATGCCGCGCATGACGTCCTGCAAGCGGTCCATACACAGCAAGGCACACAGGCAAGCGAAGATGCTTTGTGTAAGTTGCAACAGCTGTTGGAGCGCGCTGGCAGCGCCAGTTTTCAAGGGGGGGTTGACTCCCCTCAACTCCTGTCACACCCCTTGTAGCGGAGGGGTAGATGATGGAAGTTAGTGAATGTAAAACGACAGAAATGTTCACATGCCTCTGGGGATGTCTATGTGCTAAGCTTCCACTAACTTCCAACATATTGCAAAAAGGGTGGGAAATCAGCGGAAGTTGGGAGTTAAATTTCAGTGGGCAGGGTTGAATCCGAGGAAGTTGGGAGCTAGTGGGATTTAGTGGTAAGGCAAAAGCAGGAAGTTAGTACAAAGAGACACGAACTTGGGGGAGTTAGCTGGTCAAGACATGGATTGGGCACATGTAACTGCCAGAGGTCCCCTGGGCCCCTCCTTGGGGTGTCTGCATGGTGTACTGTGGCAACTGGGCTTAAAAGCAAGCTCATCATGCGCCTGTGCCATGAGTCACCTGCAGCGTGGGTGAGACACAAAGGGCTGGGCCCCGGGCATGCAAGCTGTGTGCAATCACCAGTTTGCTTGCAGGCAACTGTTTGCAAGCTTCCTACAAATGATGCAGTTCCTGTATCAATTTGCACAGATGTAACTGATGTGAATACGACAGAGTTGAAACAATGTCACTCATATGATGACCTTGATATGGGTTCGAGCTGCCAATATAGTGTTACAGTGATAGGTCACAAATAGTGTAACAGATAATGGCTACAACTGGATTGGTAACATGATGATGATGATGGTGGTGATGGACATAACCATTTTCAATATAGCCAATTGATATTATATTCAGCAGCAATGTCTTCACGGTGCCACTGCGTCGCATGCTTTGCGCATGGGCACTTGCCGTCAATTAAGCCGGTGGTGAGAGTAGCCTGTGCCCTGGAAATGATGTCAGATAACACTAGTGGCTTGGCAACTACTAACTTCCTGGCTCGTTCACTAACTTTCCCTAAATTCCTGAAATGAGGCTTTCAGCAGGAAGTCAGGAGGTAAAATCTACTGGTAGAGCCCAGAATTATGGAAGTTGGGAGTTAGCAGAAGTTTATTTTTCCACTATGTTGATTTGGCCCCTTTAGACCACGTACAACACAGCTGTGCAAGCAGAATCACTAACTTCCACCGTTTACCCCTCCGCTACAAGGGGTGTGACAGGAGTTAAGGGGAGTCAACCCCCCCTTCAGTTTTCCCAACAGCATGGTGTGTATATCACAGCAGCCAGCAGCAGAACGCGCAACAAGTTGAAGAGCGACACATAAACTTGACACAGTGCCATGCCAATGTAACCATCCCTACGTCTGCACTGCCAAATGCATCACAACCCCGGCCCGCACCTGTGCCGGCCACGTCGCGGTGAGACTGCGCGCGGAGCCCGCTTTGATGTCCGCATAGCTGCCCACCGACAGCCTGAACGTCCCCCGGATGTTGGAGGTGTAGGTGGCCGTGGCAGAGTAGGTGCCTGCCTTCATCACCTGCAGGGAACATCCAGGGTGCTTGTGCAGTTGAGGCACAGACGTGCGTGGCAGCAAGCTTGGCAACACTGCAACAGACGAGCTTGGCATCAGTCGGCTTATGGGAGTACACCATTGGGCCTCCACCAGCACAGCTGTGTGTCAGCCAACCTGGCTCAGCATGACATTGCCTGCCGGGTACCTCACATGCATGACACCAGGTCTAGTTGTGCTGCTCGCGTCGCATTGGAGATGGCTGTGCAGGTTTTGCCAAGGGCTGATGTTGCTGCACCCCAGTAACGACCGACTCAACAAGAGCGTGAAGCTGACATGGTGTCACACACCAGTGCATGTCACAAGGGCCTGATGCAGCATCATCGGGTGTGCACGCCCAGCATGCTGCGGCATCTGCTGCCTGCACCTCAGGCAGATCTGCGCAAATCTGGGCATGCCCACCTTGAGCTTGAAGCACATGCTGTCGCCAGCGTTGTAGAACCCTGTAGCACCGTCAATCAGCAGCTGTATCTGCTTTGGTGTCCGCTCGTGAGCCCCAGCCGCCAGCATGTTAGTAACGGTCCAGTTTCCAAGCCCCAGATAATAAGTGGCTTCTGGAAGCTCCACGGTTCGTTGATGACAGATTGCCACCAACGTTCTGCGGCCTGGGACATCTTGCGTGCTAAGTACGTGCCCGTCCGCCCGTCACTTCATGTTGGGCGTCCTCCAAATGTTGCGTGCTGTTGACAAACCTGCGATCGACAACAGGTGTTTTGGTTAGTGTGTAGGGAACAGCAGGTGCAGCAGTCACGTAAACAATCATGTGCAAGCTGCAACAAAGGCAGGAGGCTTGCTACATCACCCCACATGTTTGAGGTATATAGCTGCGGCAAAACAGGTGGAGGCCAGCAGTTTGCAGGGCATGCTTGTCTGTTTGAAGCGGCTGCTGCGTGTGCACAGCCAAGAGAAATATCCGCGGTCACTGCCAGTTTGTGGGGCAGAAGAGAAAAGTAAGCATCTGCTCTGTCAATCGCCACGTACTGTTTGAGCAATTAATCGCAAAGACATGCTGCTGATAAGCTTCACCCTTTGGTTGTGCCAGCTCATAACAGTTGTCATAACATTGTCAGTAAAAGTACTTGGGCCCAGCCGCGTCAGCCACTCACTGGTATACTTTGCCCGAACTGCCAAACCACTTGTAGTTGCGGAACCTGCGGACAACGTACACAAATGTCAAACACGCGGTCAGAACACAGCAGGCAGTGTTGCGTGCTGTTGCGAGCTTGCAGATGCTGAAAACCAACATACACATGTTGGTTTGACAATTGCTTGTTCGTTACAGCCTAATTTAGGCATAATAGCGTGCAGCAAGCCATCTTTCAGTGTTGGCTGTCTTCGGAAAACATGCAGCAGACTCTTCAGTTACCCAAGGTCTGAAAAAGACAACGTGCCTTGGCAATGCAGGTGCGCATCTGACGGGGCGGTTTCAATGGTGTTTCATGAGCACCGGTGCTTACCTGACCACGATGCAGCTCTTGAACCCTGCACCTTTTGCAGATTGGATTTGAGGATCCCAGTCAGAGCCACCTGCATGGTAGTTCATCAACTTCTGAGGCTTCACCACATTCCTGCAAGCAACATAGCGGCCATGCCAGTGGCATGTCAGTGACCTGCTGTTGGCAGGTGAGGTGATCCCGCAGGGGCGGCTTGCATGAATGACGTGAAAACTGCACCACGTAAACCAGCCTTGAACTTATTGTGCTTTCGCAAGCAGCAGAATCACAGTTGATGTCTGTTGTGTTTGGAATCAGCTGAACATGTTGAGCATAGATCAGATCGTATCCAAGTCTAGTGCTTTGTTTCTGCCAAGCCAGTTGCTGGCCGGTGACAGGTGGGTGCAGGCCCCAGAGCGGGGTTGACACACCGCATGGAGCTCACACATCCAGTGCTGCTGCTGAAGTAAGCGCATACCTATCAGGTCCCAGCTCAGGAACTGTGTTTGGCCCCCAGCAGGCCGGCGACAGCATGAAGAAAGGCGCCACACCAACGAGCCCTGCTGCTGCACTGCGCTGCCTGGTCCTGCAGCTGCAGGCCTGCTGCTGCTGCTGCTGCTGCTGCTGCTGCTCGGGAGTAACACGCTTTTGAAGCTGATCCCATCCAAGGGCATGCCCCGCGGAACTGTCGCACCCACGCCTGCAAGGTCGACCAGTGTCGAAAATATGTCGGAGATCGCAACCATCGTGCTGTCGATCGCGCCGGGCTTCACGCCGGGACCTTGCACGATGAGGCAGTTCCGGATGCCGCCTTCCTGCACGGAGTGCTTTGAGCCGGCCATGCCAGATGGCATGCGGACCTGCAGCAGTACAGTGACAATGGCGGGAAAGGGTTGCAAGAGGCAGCACCATACATCAGCAGTCATGCCAGTTGACAAGCTGGTCCAATAGGCAGAGGTTCGATTTTAATTCTTCAATCAGCCAGCAGAAGTGCTGAATCCACCTTGGTTGGCAGCAGGGCCATGCGCGACCATCTGCGCCGGGTGTAATTCGACTCTCCTGCACTGACAACTGACTGGTGCAGACGATACTGGTTGAAAGAGCACGTCGCAATCAAACAGCACCCGTATGCTCTCACCAACTTCTTAGCTGGCGACGTCTCATCAGCATATATAGCTGGCCCGTTGTCGCTGGTGAACATGACGTAGTGCTCTGGTCCAGGCCGCTGCGGCCAGGTAGTCAAACAGGGGACCCATGGCGTCATCCAAGTACTCCATGAAAGCCCAGGCCTGCAGCAGGGCAAAGCAGGCAGGAAAGCACACAAAATTGTTCAAGCAGCCGCAAACCGGCAGGGTTCTGGTCGCGGCTGCTGATGGTTGCCGCCGTGTGCAGGGAGTGGCCCAGGCACCTCCTCAACAGCCCCGGGCACAGCACACGACCGTGCTGCAACGGCAGCAGTCTGTTGACAGCACAACTACAGTCCCAGTTATGGTGGTTTACGTGAGAGTGGCGATCACTCGCACCGACCGCCTGCCCAAACTAGCTCGCACATGTGGTCACAGTGCGTGCATTGGCGGACGGCTCATGCATGCATGATGGTGAATGGACGCCAGTGCAACTTTCTCCCTAAAATGCAGAGAACAGCAGCATGCAATGCATGCAGACCGCGCTGCATGCCTGAGCTGCCTCTGTCTGTGCTGCTGCGTGTCCAAGGTCTGCACCAGCAGCACGGCAGCTCACATCTTTGGTTGAATCCGTGATGCCGTTGTAGCCAGGCCTGTTGAACTTTTCTCTGTACTGTGGGGGCACAACGCGCCGCTGCGTTGGCTTGCCTGTCACTGGATCAGGCAGCATGTAGTTCCTGCAAGCAGTGTAACAGCGTCGTTGTTACATGAAAATTCAAATACTGTCAGTGACATGTCACACATGTCATGTTCGGTCGTGCCTTGCTAGGCAGTACTGTATTTGCAACATGGGCAGCTGCAGCAGCAGCTGGCCCTGCTGCAGGCTGGGTTCATGGGAGGGACCATGGTGGGCCTCACACATAAAAAGGGCCTCACGGCTGCGCTCATAGCCGAACTAAGCTGGGGTTTTCCCAAAGAGGCACCATCCATGTATGTACAACATGAGTTGCACATCAGAGTCTTTGACAACCTACAATGGTGACTGATTGTACTTGTCACTCATAGTAAGCCCCTGTCGTATGTGACGGTACTGTCAGTCAATACGTGTTGCTGCATGCCACCGCGTGCCAGCAAGGTTGTCAGGCGTGTGGGCACACCTGTTGTTGCTCAAGACAAAGACAAGGTTGGGCACCATGACAACTATTGCTGCTTCTGCTGCTGATGCTGTTTCTGCCAAAAACAAATGAAATCTGGGAGACCTGTTGGCATCTTCACTGTCAGCGAGCACACATTGTTGCATAACTGCGCAGAACTGATAACGACCAGCCGTCAGTGAGACCTGCAGCATCTGCAACTAATCAGATGCAATACCCTGCTGCGCTCACGTGTGAATGGACCTTCCTGCCAAAAAGACGAAGAAGGGCTCGCCATCCTTCACTCGCTGCTGCAGATACTCGATTGTTTGGTTGCGCAGCGCTTTGTCGTACAAGTGGCCCTCCTCTCGGGCGATGACGTAACGGCCATTCTTCCTGTGTGTGTGTTCAGGTTATTACATGGCATGTTATCTAACGATAAGCGTCACAGGGGCAAGCTGCAGCAGGTGCAGGGCATGTGTGACGTACATGGTGGCACACATATGCCTGTACACCTGACAGCCCTCTTTACATCTTGTAGTTGACAGTATCAGCTGGTACCCTGCAGGGGTGACATGGGTAGAAGCATGCAACCTCCAACACACTGCAAAGCTGAGTATGTATGTGGTCAAGTCTAAACAACGACATGGATGGTGCACACGCACACTGTCCTGCACGCGGCCGTCGCTACATCGCACACAATGGAAGCACTCAGTCCGCACTGTCGTCATGCTCAAGACAAGGCCAGACGTCATTAACAAACCGGGTGGTGGCGTTCCTAGTGGGCTGCCATGCGTCTGCACTCACAGCTGCAGCAATGCTTCCATCAGCGACTTGTAACTGGACCTGTTACTGGACACGCCAGCTCTGAGTGCTGTCCTCACCTGGCCAATCCCTCCCCAGCTGCGCCTGGCGGCGGCGGCATGTAGCCGTCCTGCACGGCCAAATTAAAACAAGGCAGATGCATGCACAGGAGCATGTGGCAGTGAGAATGCGCGGCGTCTCTCAACACCAGAGCTGTGTCAGGCGCTGTAGGTGCTTGGAGGCAGCACTTTGACATTCGCGTTTGGTCGAGCCAACTTGCTGGCACCTCGGCAGGCTGGCCAGCATGCACTGCATTTGATGCCACCGTCTGCAAGCAGCACTGCGGCAGACTTTGCGGCACCACCACCACCACCACCACAGCGCCGCGGTGGCGTGTCGCCAGGCGCGCAGCTGCCGTGCTGTCACACACATGCCACGGCATGCTGCTGCTGCAGCTGCAGCCTTGCGGCTGATCCTGGCGCCTCGTACCTCGAAGCCGTTGTGCCAGGGCTCATAGCCCAGCACCTGCGAGTTGTGCCACTTGCCAAAGTGCGCTGTGCGGTAGCCGCCTGCTGCCATCGCCTCCCCGATGGTGACCTCCTGGCGGTTGATGAAGTCCCAACCTGGAAGGTGCCGGCAGCAACATCAGCAGTCAGCTGTGGGCTTCACTACCCCCTGCAATGCTTGCAGGTGCATGAACTCACACTACTCTTCACCCTCCTTGAGGTGTCCAACTGCTACCAAGAGAAGCTCACACAGGCCACACAATCAACCCGGCGCCAACACTATTGCTGCTGATTCAGTCTGCTGTCAACTGCTGCTATGGTGGTGCAACTGCTCCACCTAGTCCCACCTTCAAGGCTGCTGCTCCTTTGCTTCTGTTGCAATCCTGCGGCCACCACCGCTGCCACCCCTGTTGCTCACGGCCACATCACCCTAACAATGATCAAGCATTTTGCTGCAAAACAAACCCATGCGGAGCACCACTCACATGTCTACACACCACACCAACCGGATGGCAACCAGGATCCTAGCTTCTGCCCTGCTGCCACTGCTGCTGCTTTTCCCCTTCTTAGTTAGCGCCCACCTCCTGTTAAGGTGTCGATAATGTCCGCTTTCCTTTCCACTGCTGCTGCTGTAACAGTGTCAGCTGGCCGTCAATGCCGACTCAGCCCTCACCTCCAGACACAGCCATGGTGCCGGTCCTGGCGTATGAGCGGCCGGTCAGGAACTGTGCCCTGCTCTGCGCACACTGCGGGGGCGTGTAGAAGTTGTCAAGCACCATGCTGCGCTGTCGGAACTTGTCGATGTTTGGGGTTTTGACCCGGGGGTTGTGGAAGCCCACATCGTCGTAGCCGACATCGTCTGTCAGGATCATGATGAAGTTGGGTTTTTGTCGGGGTGTCAGCGCTGGTATGTGTTGAGGGCCCCCTTTGCGCTGCTGTGAGCCGCATGCGCTCCTGCAACACACAGGTGCATGTGGCGGCTGAGTAACACAGGGAAGCGTGAATAGAAATGTAAAATCAAAACTCACGTTGGTTGCCATAGCTGAAGGTCACAGATCGGTGTGCTTTGTTTGTTTACAAGCATGCAGGTTGCTGTCAGAACCTGACGCTGCTGCTGCTGCTGCTGCTGCTGCTGCTGCTAGCGCAGCTGCTGCTGCTGCTGCTGCTGAGTTTGCAACCCTGATTTTCTCGGCAAAAGTTTATTTTGAAGCATGCAGGCCACCCAGATCATGCCTCAGGCGCAGCGCAGGCTCTGCAATGGCCATGTCCATGGATGCGTTCTCGGAGGTCACTCATCCTCCCCTCCGTTCTCAGGAACAAACCTGATGTTGCGGACATCAAAAGCACTGGAATCAGAAACCAAGATAGTAACAGACTACGCATTGTCACTGGCGCCGTGCTATGCGCTCTTCTCTTCGCAAACAGCCGCGGGACCCAGCACTCCAGCAGCTGAAATCCAGCTGTGGCCTTGTCTAATAATCAACTGAGCGTTTTGGCCTTTTAAAAACTGCTTATGAGTATGTTTCTGAGCATGCAGGGAGTATGCGTCTCATATTGGCGCTCAATGCTGCGCACACGTAGTGTGACTATACCTCACGTGCGGCGTGTGCGAGTACGCAGCAAACTTTCATTTCGCCAAGTATTCTTGCTTTTTCTATTTCTTACAGACATTATGCCCTCTGTGTAGCAGATACATCCCGTTGCGTGACAGTCTGATTTGGCGCCAAGCAGGAGCCGATGTAAACTGAACACTGCAGACTAAAAAAGAAAGAAACATATTTAGAACCTGATGTCACGCGTAATGACCACCAGGCCAAGCCCAAAGCAGCGCTTGATGGCTATTTTGCAACAAGCAGCAGCATACCGCAGTGCGATATGGCAGCAGCACTCTAACCCAACAGTGAAGCAGAGTCACCCGGCCTCCCTCATGCAAAGCTGCAGCTGCAATGGCATCTGTAAGCAATGCTGGCTCTGCCCATTGTAATGCTCCGCTGGATGCAACTTTGTGCTTACACCGTGTAAGTCATTGAAAACAAGCAGCAGCACTCTAGATTATAGTGGATTGAACCCAGCCGGACAATGAAGCAGAGTCACCCGCCCTCCCTCATGAACACTTGTTGCAAGTTGCAACATATGTCAAATGTGAGCACTGTGCTACTCAGCAGGCACAGTCCCACTAGGACAGCGTGCTAGCAGCTAGGAGCGCTCCAGAATCAGGGGTTTGGGGAGCAAAACTTGCATCCCTGGATCCAGCAGCTTCTCAAAATCACGTGTTTGACGTGAAGCACCCAGCGATCCAAGTAGAGTCAAACATTCCATAAACATGATGATCAAGCTGCCAGGCTGTGCCCACTGTGTGGCAACTATGCCAGGTCAATACATCACAGTTGATGATGATGTGCAAAATGCCTCAGCTGCCAACGTAGCTGACACTCGGCTTCACTCAATGTGCACACGATAAGCAAGCCCCATCCTGGTACTTGTGATTGTCACACCAAGGATGCTTCCCTCATTACTTCGGACTGCTGGTAATGCTTGACCTGCGACTGCTTGACCTGCATCCCTCAAGAGTGGAACACCGGCTGGCTGGGCTAGCGCATGAGGCAGGTTCAGTCCTGTACTACCTGCATTATATTGTACTGTATTGTACTGTTTGATGAAAAAATGGGGTGCAGCCGTTATCACGACCCATCTGCATGTTGCCGCAGCAGTGCCAGCCACAGGAAGCAGTACAGCACTACACCTCACTGCGGCGACTTGGACGGGTCGCTGACTGTGCCCACAAACAGTGGCGTGCTGCTGGCATCATCCACCAGCATGAACAGGAACGGCCGGTCAAACCTGCAGCAGCAGCAGCAGCAGCAGAGTCCAGTTGTCACCACCACCCAGCTGACGGCTGAGCACAAGAGGGCCCAAGCAGCGGCAGCAGCACATGCGCATCCGTCCTCTGCAGCTCCAAGCTGCAACCTCACAAAAACCCCTAACTAGTGGCTTTCAGCTGGCCACCAAGTGTGCGGCACACAGCATGGTGCAAACTAGCATTGCAAACAGCACTCGTCACCGCATTGAGGCACACATACACAGTTTATGCGCCAGATGCTGTGCCGTCTGGCCTCGTAACGTCACGGTGTGCACCTGATGAGTGGCGTTGCTGCCATGACTGCTGTTGCTCGCAGCATGACCACAGCCGTGACTGCTGCCGCCTCTGTGCCCTCCTCGTCACAATCACACACACCTGCACGGCATGAGCAGGCAACGCAGAGCAGCAGCAGCAGCAGCAGCAGCAGCAGCAGCAGCAGCAGCAGAAAAAAGAGTCACAGGAGTGTAACCTGACGGCTTAACAATGCATGACAGCATTTGCCATGGCACCACCTGAATCTACGAAGTGCTGCAACAACAAATATTGAAAGTGTGTAAGGGCAGGGCCGCAAGTGACGGTGCATGCCCAGTAGGCGGCTTGGGAGTTGCCTGCGCCAGAGCGCAATTGCGCAACACAGCATTGCATATGTTAGAGAGAGTAGTTACACGTTGGCCCAGTCACCATCTAGATAAAAGCCACCTCAACTGAGCACGGTGTCAAAGCGTGACAGAGAAAAGATGAGCGCACAATACAACACATTGTGTCCATCCGATACATGCGAAGTCCTCAAAGTATACTGGCACTCACGCAGCTAGCATGATGCTGACATGATCTCTGTACTCTGTTTGGTCCACCCAGACAAGCTGGCTGCTGGACTATGCTGTTTTCAATGCACTCACCCGTGTGCTGGCTTACTGCACGGTGCCTCATGCTTCGCATCACATCATACATGTACCAAGGCTGTGAGTTGGGCTGGCTAAACCATCAGCTGCCCGTCAGATCATGCTGTACCGCCTGCACTGCCTGATCACCACTGCATGTGCTGCTTGTTGAACTCACGCTTTGCAGTACATCGCTGATGTACAACGGCTCTGGGCTGAGCTGGCGAAAGTCGGCCGCCTTGTCCGCAAAGGGCGCAGACAACCCCAGAGCCTCCAGCTCCTGCAGATCAACGAGGTGCAGAGCGTCGCACCAAGCAGCAGCAGGGAGGTGCTGCGACCCCGAACCAGGAGCGCCACAACGACGGACAGATGCAGAAGCACCATGCACAACAGGCTGCACCAGCGACCCCACAACGGACCCTGCAAAGCTGACGTTTGCGCTCTCGTTGCCTGTCCGTTTAACTGGAAAAGCCCCCAGCTGCTGTCATCCGCTGGTGTCACCCACCTTCTTCAGTGACGTCGGCTGCGTTTTCACCTTGAACTTCGGCAGCTCGACATCCAGCCCAGCAGCCCCAACGTCCTGTACTTGCTGGCAGCCAGCAGCTCCTCAACATCCAGCTGTGCTGCTGCTGCTGCAATGCCCTGTGCTGCCAGCTGCTCGCTAGGCAGTACAACAAGGCCGAGATTGTACTGCCTTTGTATGGCAGCTTGACCGCCTGATACTTGTGTGTATCGGCGTACTGCACCTTGCGTGCACTGGCCCCTGACTGCTCAGCTGCTTTGAAGCGCTTGGCCATCATGTCGACCTGGGAGGCGCACAGAACCGCAGAGAGCACAGCACGGAAGAAAACAGCAGCAGCAACAAATTTGGGCCGGGTGGCTTGCCAACGCAGGTTCAGCAGGTGGGAGTGGCCTGCATACTGCAGGTGGTGCTTGCGCTACAGCAGAGAAGAGCAAACAAACACTGCCTGTGAATACAGATCATTCTGCTCCTCCTCTTCTGCTCCTGCTGCTGCTGTTGCTGTATGCGCCCGCCGACAACACAGCACCCCTTGCAACCCTGTCAAACAACTAGCGATGTTAGTCCGCAGCCTCACCTTTCCTGCCAACACTGCCACTGCTGCTGCTGCTGCTGCTGCTGCTGCTGTTCCGTGCGCCCACCTGCACCTCAGCGCCCCCATCGGTCTTGAAGGCCTGCCTGTTGGTGGCCTCCTTCTTGAAGGCATACTCCCACAGACCTGCAGCATCAGCATCAGCATCAGCATCAGCAGCAAATCATCCGTGCTTTGATGCAAGCAGCTTCTCACTGCTGCTGAAAGCCCGTGCCGGGTGGCTACTCTTGATACGACACAAACACAGGCCGCGCAGCAGGCCCCAAACAGCTGCCCCTGCAGTGCTGGCGCAGGCAGAGGCTCACCCTTGAAATAGACCGCGTTGGTCAACACCAGGTCAAAGGCAGTGCCAGGTGGCACGGCGGTGGTGATGAGGCCCTTGGTGGCGCGGCCCGCCCACTCGTTGATGGCATCAGCACTGCCCACCTCCCTCACCTCGGCCTGCACAGCAGGTTGGGTTCAGGCAGCAGACACCTAACAATGAAGTGATTGACGCCCCAGCGGAGCTGCGCAATGAACAGCAGGTGGTGGAGCGGACAGAGGGCGGGGGGGGGGGTCGCCAACGGTTGCACACTCACCCACTGACGGCCTGCGACGCCCATGAGCATGTCCAGCAGATGGACCAGCTATCCTGTATCATGCTGTCATGATACATAAAGGGTGCCAAGAAACAAAATCGGTCCACTGTTGGTTCAGTGCAGGACATTTGCTGCATGTGTGCAATTTGAGCCCTGCGCGCCATGCACACGACTGCCATTTGAAAGCCCAATGATCAATGCTCCTGCGCACGTGCTGTTTGTAGCGTGGTTTCAGGGCGCAAAACAAAAGAGAACACCCAAAGACTGCCTTATCACCCCATACAACACGCCAGAGCATTGAGGAGCCCTGCTGGACTCGCCTGGAACAGCTGCAGCATCTGGGCGGCATACTGCTGGTGCACCGGGACCCCTTGGGTCCACACGCCGTTTGCAACGATAAGCTGAGCACTTCCTACTGTGTTGCTGCTGTGGCTCCCACCCTGCTGCTGCTGTTGCTGCTGCACCAAGCTGTCGCAGAGTCCTGCAAGCTCTGTTGTGAGCTGCCGCACATCTGCCGGCGCTGCTGGCGCAGGTGGCATGAGCCCCAGCAGCCGTGACTTGTCCTGGTGCAGCAGGTGGAAGATCTGCTGCTCAGTTTCACTGCCCGAGCCTGTGGCAGCAACGGCAGGCAGGATTGCCACGCATGAGAGCCATGCACCATGATTGTACTAGCTGAAGCACACATTTTAGATGGCTGCTGAAACGTTTCAAGTTGTGCAAGTATCAAGAGTCCACTTCAACACAGAACTGCATGCAGGTGAGCATGCGCATGCACATGGATGTGGATCCAAGCAGCTGCTGCTGTTGCTGCGGCGCATGGATTATCACTTGCTGGTGTCAGCAACTTTGCTTGCAGAGCCATGGCAAGCATCCTTACCTGCACCGTTTAGCGCAAGTCCAAGGGCGATGTACAGACTCAAGGGAGACAGAAAGCTGCCAGACGCATCTGCGTCGGGCTTGCTGCTCTGCCGAAGCATCTGCCCGGCAAACGCAGCAATTCGTTGCCCAGCCATCTTGTGATCTATCGCTGAACAGGCAGAGTCGGGCAAGGAAGGATTGCGTGATCAAATGCGCAAGCAGGCGGTGCTGCAGCTGTCGAGATACCAGCAGGTCCAAGAATACCGCTGCTTTCCACGATTGGGCCAGCAAGCACCCTAGTGGGTATTAGTGCTGATATAGCAAGTGAGTGGAGAGTATGAATCGCAGCACGTGGAGCTTCGAGTTCGCTGCTTGCAGATGCTGTCCTCTGCCAAGAAGAGGTGTACGGTTCATGCAGACGCTGTTGTCTACGTAGGCCAATAACGACCAGAAACAAGTTGATGAGTGATGATGCTTCAAGGGTCCTGCGTCGGGCCTTTCCGAATGACTGTACGCTGTACGACATACTGACTGTCAGTAGGGTTTCAAAAAAACGGATGACGTCAACTACAACACGTGCCTGCCTTGTGACATGACATGCTGTGTAAAGATTTGCAGGGAGACACACTTTACAAAGACGATGCAGCAAATGCGGCACTCACATTGCTAGGATGGGGCCCCCGCCACCATGGCTGAACTGCCACCATGCTGCTGGAGACGCTCCGATTGAAGATCGTCTCAAAAAAAATTCTACGCATAAATTCAGCCACGTCCATCCCTGCAAACCAAATATCTCTGTGCTGGCCTGCTAATTGTCTGCCAGCAGCGGCATCACGACCTCTTCCACCTCCCGCCTGCTGGTGCAGCTGGCCACAATGCTGCCCCACTCTTTGACCTTCTCATCTGGCGGGACGGCTGCGTTGCGGCCGCCCTTGCTGTCGCACTCATCAATGTCCTCCTGCAAGCGTGCCATCACCGCCATTGGGGCGCTGCCCAGGGACCGGTCACGAGCCACGTCAGCTGATCAGCGGCATACCTGCAGCAGACGGAAGAGAGTGCAGGGTGCGCTGTCAAGACAGGTCACGCAAGGCTAGGATGGAATGAGCACGAGCAGAAGATCCAGGGCGGTGGGCGCTCTCACTGCAGGCCGGCCGAACCTTCTGCACGAGGCACTGTCCGGTGGCCTGGCAAAAGAGCTGCAGCACCAGAGCAGGCAGGCAAGACGACAGACACGCCCCCCCCCCCTGCTACGTCTTTGTGACTGGCCATGTCAGCTGATCAGCAGAGTATTCCATTGAGGACCACCAGCATGATCGGGCACTTCGATGACGGCCATGACCGTGCTGACAGGCGGTGGGGGCAGGCAGGTGCTGTGCTAGCACACTCAACACACCTTTACGCACTGACAGCAGCCTGCCTACATGCCAACAACAGCTTATCTACGCCAAAACAGCAGCCTATCTACGCGCCAACAGCAGCTTAACTACGCACTGACAGCCACCAACCAGGCGTGTCTGTGACGGGGTGTGCGGCACGCTGCTTTTACCAACTTTGACCATCACCGACCATCATCGGTCTGGCCGCCGCCGCCCCGGCCCCTGCCACTCCCAAATCAGGCAACAACGGCTCCTTTCATCCACCACCAGCTGCCAGCAGCATCTGTGTGCAAGGCGACGCGCATCCCACACACGCCACACCCCTCAGCCCCTCCGCACCCCCAGCGGGTGTGGCGGAGCCTTCCTGTCGCAGCACCATGCACGCATACGGGTGAGCCGCCACCTCATCAACTGCCGCCACCTCAGCCGCGGCCACCTCAGCATACAGGTGCGCCGCCACCTTACATCAACTGCCGCCACCTCAGCCGCCGCCACACCAGCCGCCGCACCTGTAGTTGCCCACGTGCTTGTTGCGCACCACGGCCTCCTTGACCAGCGCCAGGCTGTGCTTGTCATCCAGCTTCAGCGCACACAAATACCTGGGGTGCGGCAGTGCAGCAGCAGCGTCAGCCTCAGTGCTTTGTAGCAGCAGCTGCAGTGTGGTGTTCCCAAATCTGCGATGCCTCCTAATTACCATGCAGTTTTGCTTCGACTTTGCACATCATCCAAGTCGACAGCTCGTCTGCACCGATACAGCAGCATTGAGTCTTGTTTGCCGACCCATGCTGCTGCCAGTGATGCCAATGCACACAGCAGCATGCAGCGCCAGCAGCACTTGAGCTTCCCCAGGCAGCGCTGCATGCCATTGGAAAGCTTGGCCTCCGTATGTGCATGCACCAGCCCCATTTGCTTCCAGCAGCAGCACTGCAGCCAGCAGCAACCACCAAAGAGTGCTGGCAGCAAAGCATCTTTCCCCCCCTTGTCCCCAACACTCAAATCGAGCGTGCAGAATGCGAGCAGATCCATCAACCAGCATCTACAGCCCTCCATATGAAGATTTGGCCTTCTACGTGCCTGCACCAGCCCCCGGTGCTGCCTTCGCAGCAGCACTCCTGCAGCAACCGGCTGGCAGCAGGGTATCAATGATCTCTTGAAATCATAAGCACACTCGCAAAACCACTCAAACCTTGCCCCAGCAGCGTTGTTGCATCCCTGCTCCTGCATGCTGCGCGTTGCAGCATGCGCTCACGCTACCCCCACCTGTACAGCTTGGCCTCTTTCGCGGCCGCGCCCGCCCCCGCCGCCTTGAGCAGCAGCACCGCAGCCAGGTACTGCGCAGCGAAGGCCTGCCGCTGCTCCCTGCTGCCGTCCGGGGCTCTGCCTGCAGCGCCTGCAGCGTCTGTGCGAACGACTCGATGGCGGCGTCCCAGTTGGCGGTCTCCATCTCAGACACACCTGCCAGCAGCAGCAGCAGCAGCAGCAGCAGCAGCAGCAGCAGCACCAGCAGCAATGTGAACGGAATTTGAGTGTCATTACATGTGGGCGTCTAGACAGCTGCGTCACAAGCTCAAACGTGAACACATAAGCATACAACTTCTGCAGTGGGCAGTGGCGCTGCAGCCGTGTGTGATTTGTGACGGCTTTGCTTCATGGATGTATGCCAGAGTCCCACCAAGCCGTTCCTCATGCCCAACGAATCTGCAGACGCAGCAGAACGCTGCTCACACATGTGCGCTGAAGGCTGCAACATATGTGCAAATGCGCGCTGCGCTCCCAGCAGCAGCGCAGCATGCAGCCCACCCCGTACCGGTCTGCTGGACAGCTCGACAGGCTACACCCCAAACATTCAATTGTATGTCGCCGCCAGTGGCAGCAGCGGCTGCTGTTCGCACCTTTGAGGTACAGTGCCGTCGAGTCGCCTGGCCCGGCTGGCAGCACTGCTGCCGCCGCTGCCGCCACCGGCTTACCTGGCGGCGGCAGCAGCACTGCAGGCCTCGCAGCAGCTGCAGGCCTGGCACCACCAACTGCGCCTGGAGCACCCCCAGCGCTGCTGCTGGGCCCTGCTGCTGGCGGCCCAGCGGCGGCAGCCACGGGCGGTGGCGGCGGCGGGGACAGCAGCTTGCCCTTTGACGCCTCCGGGATCACGGGCGCCAGCGCCGCGAAGAAGTCGTCGTCCGAAATGACGGGCGGCCGCGCCGGCGCTGCTGCCGCCTTCGGGCGCATTGCGGGGCCGCCCAGCCCCCCCGCCCCGCTGCTGCTGAGGCCTGTGAGCGCACCGAGTGAGTTCAAGCTGCTGCTGCTGCCGCCGCTCGCCGAGGGACCCCTGGGGGGCAGGCCGCTGCCGCTGCTGCTGCCGGCTGCTGCTGCTGCAGATGAGGGTCCTGCTGCTGCGCCGCCGCCGCTTGAGGAGGGCTTGGCCAGGAATGAGAGGTCATACAGGGCGTCGGCGCCGGTGCCTGCACCGGACTCGTCACTCGACCTGGCCCGCAGACACGTGACAGCACGATAGCCACACGCAGTGGGAGCGTTTGAGCGGTCAGAGACGTGGCAATAAATTGTTGGCCCACTTCCACAAGCCACGTGCTGAGCGTCACGATAAAAGGTCAAAGTGATGCAGAATGGCTGGTTGGCAGCCAACCTGCCGCTGGCGGTGCGTTTGATGCCACAATCGCTGCAGCGCATCTCTTTCACAACACTCGCTGCCAGCAGCTGCTGCGCCACCAGCCCATCCCCAGCACCAGTAAACTCACCAACAGCCCTGCCCGGCCTCACATTGTACCGTTAGCTACCTCAAATGAAAGCCGCGGCGTCTGTGCTCCTCCAGTCAACTTGACCATGCAGTGCAAAGGCAGCAGCGCAGCTCACCTGCCGCTGCTGCTGGGCTTGCCGCCGCCTCCGCTCTTCCCAAACGCGTCCTTGAAGGAGCCCGCACCGGGCGGCCCCAGCTTGAGCTTCTGCACCGCAGAGCGCAGCTCAGGCGTCGACGCGCCCGTGCTGCCTGCTGCCGCAGGATTGCCGCCCTCCGCCTCCTCCTGCGAGAGCACCGCACGCGCAGCACATGGAACGGGGCAGCGGGCAACAAGGCGCGCAGGCGTCAACGCCAAGCTGCAACGGATGCAGGAGCTGCGGGATGAAAGTGTGTTGGCGCGAAGCGACACGCGTGCTTAGTGGAGATGGGAGCTCGGCGCCCCTAACATGCGTGCATCGGCCGCAACACAAGTGAGTGTAGGCCTGCGGAGTGCAGCAGAAGCGACGCTGCGGCCGTGCTGCAGCGTTTGCAGCTGCTGCCTCCTCCCGCAAGGGTGCCGCGCGTGTGCGGCTGCGCGCAGCGGGGTGTCGCAGCCGCCAGCAGCGTGCCGGGCGACGCACAGATGGTGAACAGGGCAGTGCCAGGCGTGCAAGCTGTGGTTGCTTGGCAGGGTGAAAGGCCGAGTCCCTGATGCGCCCGGCTGCCTGCGGCTGCGGCTGCTGCAGGGTCGTCAGTCCTGTTGCCTCCTGCTGGGGTGTTGCGCAACGCCTCACGTGTGACCATGTGGCCATGCTGTTGGCTGCACACACAACCCCTGAGCAAGGCCGCAAGCACAACAGCCACGCAAGCGCATGGGGACGACGCACGGGCACGCACGGTACTTGAACATGCTTGACAGCCCCCTGCCGCACACCAGGCACGCAAGGTACCAATCACTTGAGAAGCAGACAGCATGAACTGCGAGGGAAGCTGCTAAAAGTGTGCGCGCACAGCAGCTCCATTGGGACGCAGGGCGGGTGGTGTTGCTGCTACGGCTCGATTACCGACACAACTGCAAAGAGCGTGCTTTGCCCCCGGTCCGCACCTTGGACTTGATGTGGATCTTGAACTTGCGCTGCGTCCAGCCAAAGCTGCCCTCGCCGTCCTCGTCATCGGAGAAGTCGAACAGGCTGTCACGAGCCTGCAATAATCAGGCAGACAGCAGCAGCAGCAGCAACGTGCAACTGACGATCGACACAGCTCGAGGTCCGCTAGCAGCAGCAGCAGCAGCAGCAGCAATGATGTTCTTGATTTCAGCAGCAACACTGCCCCCGTCATCCTTGTGGCTGCAATAAAAAACCCGAGGCAACATTACAAGTGCAGCTGACCAGGATGGCGGCCGCAGTGAAGTCAGCAAACTGCAAGGGATGGTGCAGAAAGCCAAAGCGTCCGGTGGTTGAATTCGCCAGTGTAACCAGATCCAATCGCCAATCAGCACTGCATGCCCCAGCGCTATCACCATTAACCAAACAAGGCAGGAATCGCAGAAGAATACAGAGCAGCAGATGGCATGGCGGCCGACCGGCCTCACCTGCCCGCCTGCTGCTGAGGCTGTGCCTGCAGCTGCTGCGCCCCCTCCGTCGCCGCTGCTGACTGACGAGGCGCCGGTGCTGCGGCGCTCAAGGCCAGGCTTGGCGCCATCGCCTGCAGGGGGTGCATACCAGATGCGGAGCAGGTGCAGACCTTGCAAGTTCTGCTGTGGTCTTGGTGTGCGCTTGTGTTTGCAAGGACGTGCCCTGGAGTGTTGCGCAGGATGTGTTTGTTTGCGCTGAGACAGGCACCAGCACCGGCGTTGTGAGCAGTCGCAGGCCTTGCAGCGGCAGCATGACCGTAGACAGCCGCCATAGCAGCTTCAGCAGGAATCAAGGCAAAGCAAGGACCGCGCCGACCCAGTTTACACCCGTGCCAAGAGTGTCGGCTGGGTTCTGCAACGCCGCAAGACTCGCGCCGGTCAAGGTCAAGATCAAGGTCAGCCGATGTGTGAGCCCGTGAGCCCATGAGCGCCTCACTTGTTGCGCTGGCTGGCCGTTGGTTGCTGAGGGCGACGAGCTGGTCCAGGTTGGCCAGGAAGTCGTGGTCAGAGGACACGCGCCGCACACCAAGACCAGCGCCTGCACAGCACGGCACCACGGCAGCGGAGGCACGCGGTGTGAGCAAACAAGCACCAGCACAGAGCAACAGATGGGACACCGCTGGTTACACGCCGCACCCTGGCGCCTGCACAGCACGGCGCCATGGCAGCAGAGGCACGCGGTGTTACGTTTACAAGCACCAGCATCGCGCAGTGGAAAGGCTGCTTTGGTGCGATAGGCCGTTATGATTTGAAGCCACACGCCAGCGCCTGCACAGCTTCTGCAGCGACGGCGCACGGTGCAATACGGCAACCGTGGCGAGGGAGCAAGCACCAGCACACCGCAGTGAGTCTGCTGGTGCAGGTTGCACCACCGTCAGGAGGACGCACGCTGCAGCAGGTGAACAGAAAACAGTCAGACGCGGCAGGCGCAACATGGCACAGCAAGACGGCTGAGCGCAGTGGGGTCAGGTGTTGCGGGTTGGCCAGAAGGTCACGATCAGAGGGCAAGTGCCACGTGGCCCCCCACTCCAATGCCTGCGGCAGCATGCGCAGCGCAGCGCCGACGTCCGGCTGCCGCACTCTGCACGCGCGGGCTTGCGTAGCAAAACAGGCTGTGCACGGCCGCCTGCAAGCGTGGTGCCTTTTGAGCGCGCGGAGCACAAGCAAGAAATACGTGCAGACGTGCGGGCACTGCAGCTCCGCTCTTCCTCCCGCACATGGCCAGCAGCACACACGCAGCTGCTGCCACCCTCAAGGCAGCACGGCCCAACACCCCACCTTGTGCCGCTCCGGCCGCCGCCGCCGCCGGCTGCTCCCGCAGCACCAGGTCGCTGTCGCCCAGGTAGGCGCCCAGCGCGGCCGCGTCGGCCCGCGGCAGCGGCCCCACCTCGCCCTCCTGGATGAGGGCGGCGGGCGCGTTGAAGCTGCTCGTCTCCATGGCCGGCATCTTGCCTGCGGCGGGCGGCAGTTTGGAGGGCGGCGGCACGCGCACCAAAACACGCGGCGGCAGCAGCAGGCACACGCCCGGCAGCCGGTGGGCCATGTGCAGAGTGACAGACGTGGAAGCAGCGTGGCGCATGCAAGCAGCTGGTGTTTAGGGCATGCTGGTGATGGTGATGGTGTGCATGTTGGGCGTGTGACAGCGCCATCTTATGAACACACAGATGTGCCGGCGCAATCGCTTCGCTTTCACGCAGCGCAACAACCCTGGGTGCCACAACACGGGCCACCATTCATGTAGGCAAACAAGGTGGTTTAGTACACACGTTTGCAGGCATTTGTAGGATTGCACCCCCGCCCTTCCCGCAACAGACCATGCAAGCAGCGCCCTGCATGTTTATCAATCGAACCCCCTGCTCTCTCACCCCTACCACCAGCACCCTGCCTCAAGCTCCAACCACACTGGCGTTTTGAGAAAGCTGTCATCTGTCAACCATGCGTGCTGCCGCCGGCACAGTTGCACCAGCAACACAAAACATCACGCTGTTGCACAGCACACCCACCCACAAACTTGAAACCATTGCGTCGACACACACGCCTGTGTCTGCAAGGCAGTTGCAACAGCATACATGCCTGCTGAACTCAATCACGCGCTGTAGCATGCACACCTGCACACTCAAGTTCCTGCGGGCTGTCAGCTCCTCTGCTTTACAACATGCTCACCCTCAACATGCACATCCACCGCCGCAGACACCGCACCTGGTCCACCGAAGCTCCAGTCGCCCGCGTTGCTGAAGAAGCTGTCGTCCGCCATCACCGCCCGCAGCCGCCAGTCGCGCGCCCCGCCCCCGGCGGCGGTCGCGCCAGCCAGCGAGAACGCGCGGCCGCTGCGCTCGTACGCGGCCACGAGCCCGCGCGCCAGCCTGGCGATGTCCTGCGCCTCACGCTCGCCGCCGGCCGCCATGGCGATGCCCGACTGTCGCGGGGCGCGCACACCATGCACATACGTTTTAGGCACGACAGCAGACGTGGAAGCACGCGGGCAGAGTCACGACGCACATGCAGCGCTTGACAGAATCAGCGAGCATGGCAGAGTTTGCACATTGACGGCAGCAGCAATGACCAGGCGCCTGCTTGCCACGCCGATGGCAGACAGGTGCAGGGCCCTACGTGCAGCAACAAGCAGCTGTGCAAGCGCCAGCCGCGCAGAGCAATGCACAGCTCCGCGGCACCCCATCCGTGCAGGCAGCCTGCACGCACGCCTGCCGCCATGCTGTGCGGTGCAGCTACGCAGCCTGAGCACGCTGCCAGTGTCGGAACCCCCTCAACTCGCTCGACGTTCCAGGCGTACTGCCTGCATGCTGCCCGAGCTCTGCTGCGCAAACGCCCCTTCCCCACACACTGCCAGGGCCGTAAAACGTCGCCTCCCACTAGCTCGACCACGGCATCTTGACTACATCACTTGACACATTATGAATAAGTGCAGTGTGTCTCATACTCCCGATTGACGGCGCACCTGACCGCCCGAGCCACGCCGAATAGAAGTGCGTCATCCGCCTCCCACCCGCTCAACCCTGGCATTTCGGCTGCACCTTGGACAACAACAAAGCGCAGTTTATCTGATGACCCCGACTGGCAACGCACCTGCACGCCCGAGGCCATGCTGCGCAGGGCGGCAAAGTCGCCTGCGCACACCGCCAGCGCCATGGCCGTCTCCCACTCGCCCGCGCCCTCCAGGCACGCCTGCGCGCAGCTGAACTGGCCGTGCATGATGGCGCCTGCAGCAGCAGGCGGCACCATTTTTCACTTTTATACTTTTCACTGGTTTTTTATTTAATACATTCTACGCTGGGCCCTCTGTCCTGCGGCGCGTGCGCGACAGGGCGCTCGGCACGCGCGGCCACACCACAGCAGGCACGCACGCATGCCCAGCACAGCCGCTGCAGAAACCCAAGCCACCACATGCAAATCAGCTGCTGGCTGCGGTCGCCGCTGTCGGCAGCGCATGGCGCAGCCGATGCGCGGTCCTGCGCTCAGGCGACGCGCGGCGCGGCAGAGGGGCCGCTGCCACGCAGTGCGGAGGCTCACCCGCGGCTGCCGCCAGCAGCTTGTGGTGCAGCTGGCTGCCCTGGGGGGCTGGCCTGGGGTAGAACACGCTGCCCTCGTGCTCCCCACGCAGCGCCGACACCTGCACCACCACCAGCAGCAGCAGCAGCAGCAGCAGCAGCAGCAGCACTGTGATCCCACCCTCCGTCAAAATAAAATGCACCACGTTGCACCGCTCCCCACAAAAGTAATCTGACACAGCTGTAGCAAGCCTGTAGGGCTCTTGACATGCCTCCCTGCACAGCCTGGCAGCGCTGCAGGATCCGACATGCTGCGGTTTTGACACCACCTCTGCAGGGCGTTCACGCACGCTGCGGCTCACCACTGACAGCCGCAACGGCTGCCAGCGGCACACCCGCTGGCCAAGCCGCCGAGCAGCAACAACACCCCCACCGTCCCAGGTCCCACAGGCGCAGCAGCTGACGCCCCCTGACCAGCTTTTGCAATCTCCATTCTCGCCACCAGGCGGTCCTGCCCCTCCCTGCCTCCCCGCCATGCCTGCACCAACTGGAACTGGACAACCAAACCACCCAGCCCTGCACGCGAGCAGGCGCCCGGCACGTGCTGACTCACCACTGCCGACCAGCGCCCCGCCGCCGCGTTGGCCGCCAGCTGCACGGACGGCTCCACGTCTGCCGCGTGGGAGGCCAGCGCGGCGGCCACGTCCCCGCACCAGCCCTGGATGAGCGCCCACAGCATGCCCGAGGTGACGTGCGTGGCGTCAAACGCCTCCAGCAGCGCCTGACGGGGGGTGGGTGTGGGGGAGGAAGGGAGGACGCAGCGTGGGCAGGCAGCAGGGCAGACAGTGGGTTGTGCGAGGCGGCGCATGTCAACAGCGAGCGCTGCATGGCGACCTGCAACATGGCATGACCATGCGTGCGTAGCACCACCAACCTCCTGCAGCGCGTTTGGTGTACATTGCACTTGCGCTGATACCACTGTACTGATATGAATAAATCACAGCTGCTGTCCTGTCAACGCCGCGCTACGACAAACAGGCGGTACTGTTACAGATATTAGCATGAAACGCCTGACTGGCAGCAGCAGCAGCAGCAGCAGCAGCTTGCCCGCACCTGCAGTGCCGCTCTGGCCGTGTTGAGGCCCTTTGGCAGCAGCCCGCAGCTGGCGAGGCTCGTCCAGCCCAGCACCAGCGGCTGCAGCACGCCCACTGCACGGCTGGCGACCTGCATGACAGGCAATCCAGGGGTTTAGGGGTAAGGGTTTGGGGCAGCGACACAGACACCGCAACGCACAGCACGGCGCCATTTGTGGCCACTTGACGGCCACCAAAGGGAGCTGCCGCAGGCACGGCTGGCAGCATGACACATCCCCAGTGAGCTGCGGCTGACCCGGCTGGTGGTGGGCGATGCAGCACGTGCCTGGCACGCTGCAGCTGCCTGGCGGGCTCCTCATACTGCCTCTCACCCCCAGGCAGCCCCCATCGTGCTACCACAGAAGCCCATGCACTCACGTCACAACATCGTGCCCCCTTTGAGGTCCGCCTCCAATGATCCGCTGTTGGCTCGTAGCTGGCGCCCCCGTACTTTGTGATGGGTGGAGCATTCGATGTTGTCACAACATATGTAACGTTATGACAGCATCAAATGCTCCACCCACCACAAAGTATGGGGGCGCCAGCTACGAGCCAATAAAGGGTCATCGGAGGCGGATCTCAAGGGGAGCATGCCATTGCCAGCTGTACGATCAACAAGAGGCAACCCAGAAGAACTCAACAGCAGGGCAGAATTGCTGCCAGGCCCTGCATGCACTCTTTTGCGGCCAACCATGACGCAACCAGCCCCAACACACGGCCACTCCTAGATGACCCCTGAACCCTGGCCGCACCTCGAGCTCGCCTGTGGCGGGGTTGTGCCGCAGCAGCAGCAGGCTGTCTGTGAGCGCCGCCGCGAGCAGCGGCGGGGGGCTGCTGGCCACGCTGGCCATGTGCTGCACCTGCCCCGTCCACGTGAGCTGCATCACCTGCAGCAGCAGCAGCAGCAGCAGCAGCAGCAGCAGTAGCAGCAGCAGTGGTGTTGTTAAGACAGCCCCTGCTGGCGGCTGGATGGAAGAACGATATGCCAACACAAACACATGCGCAAACAGTGGACGCTGGCAAGGTGCTGCGCCGACGCATGTGGAGTGCGGCGCCTGCAGCAGCACGGCAGCCCGCGCACCAAACGGCCTGCAGCTTCCCTGCGGCGGCCTGCACGCGCTGATGCTGGCCTTGCTGTTGCACAGCCCCACAGGTTCCGGCAACACTCTGGCACATCAAGCACAGCATGCTGGGCATGCGTGAGCGCACCTTGCGGCGACCTGCGCACGCTGATGCTGGCCTCCCTGCTGCAAAAACACCCACAAAAAGACACAGGGTTCGGCAACACTATGGCAACACTTTGGCGCAACAGCATGGCGCAGCACATGCTGGGCACATGGCGGCTCACCTGGCCCCCCGCGGTCATGTACAGCAGCGCCGGCCCCACCCACAGGATCGAGGTGATCGCGCTGCCCAGCCCCACGCTGCCGCAGCTGGCGTCGACGGCGGCCAGCAGCGCCAGGTCGCCAGCCACCAGCAGCAGCCGCTGCAGCGGCAGCAGCAGCAGCAGCAGCAGCAGCAGCAGCAGCAGCAGCAGCAGCAGCAGCAGCAGCAGCAACGGATGCAGCGAGCGCGGTCAGGCGGGCATGCAGAGCGCAGTCGGTGAGGCGCGGTGTGCGCGGCCGACGCAGCGCTGCCAACAACAGCCCCCGTCGAGCAGCCAGACGCGCTGGCAGCGGCAGGGGACAGCGCATCGCATTGCACAGAGCCACGCGTTGGCACAGCAGCACGCGCGCCGCACGCCAATGCGCACAGACTCGCCGAGCGAGGACGGCTGCTGTGCGGTGCAGAGTGAGGCCCCAGCAGAGGCTTGCCGCTGCCATACACAGCGGGGGCTTGCGCCGGCCAAATGCAGCCAGCTCGTGACGCCACGGCGTGGCACCACAGCCGTACCCACGCCACTCCCTGAGAGCGCAGCCGCACACGCACGGCGAACGCCCAGCACAAAAAGTTCATTAGGGGGCAGCGACAGCCAGTCAGCGCATGCCCCACAAGGACGTCCCACACACACCCCCACAACACAGCACAGCACAACACGCACACGCACCCACATGCGCCCAGCACACACCTCCTTTGGCGGCAGCGACAGCCAGTCAGCGCATGCCCCACAAGGACGTCCCACACACACCCCCACAACACAGCACAGCACAACACGCACACGCACCCACATGCGCCCAGCACACACCTCCTTTGGCGGCAGCGACAGCCAGTCAGCGCATGCCCACAAGGACGTCCCACACACACCCCTCAACACAGCACAGCACAACACGCACACGCACCCACATGCGCCCAGCACACACCTCCTTTGGCGGCAGCGACAGCCAGTCAGCGCATGCCCCACAAGGACGTCCCACACACACCCCCACAACACAGCACAGCACAACACGCACACGCACCACATGCGCCCAGCACACACCTCCTTTGGCGGCAGCGACAGCCAGTCAGCGCATGCCCCACAAGGACGTCCCACACACACCCCCACATCACAGCACAGCACAACACGCACACGCACCACATGCGCCCAGCACACACCTCCTTTGGCGGCAGCGACAGCCAGTCAGCGCATGCCCCACAAGGACGTCCCACACACACCCCCACAACACAAGCACAGCACAACACGCACACGCACCCACATGCGCCCAGCACACACCTCCTTTGGCGGCAGCGACAGCCAGTCAGCGCATGCCCCACAAGGACGCCCCGCACACACCCCCACAACACAGCACAGCACAACACGCACACGCACCACATGCGCCCAGCACACACCTCCTTTGGCGGCAGCGACAGCCAGTCAGCGCATGCCCCACAAGGACGCCCCGCACACACCCCACAACACAGCACAGCACAACACGCACACGCACCACATGCGCCCAGCACACACCTCCTTTGGCGGCAGCGACAGCCAGTCAGCGCATGCCCCACAAGGACGTCCCACACACACCCCCACAACACAGCACAGCACAACACGCACACGCACCCACATGCGCCCAGCACACACCTCCTTTGGCGGCAGCGACAGCCAGTCAGCGCATGCCCCACAAGGACGCCCCGCACACACCCCACAACACAGCACAGCACAACACGCACACGCACCCACATGCGCCCAGCACACACCTCCTTTGGCGGCAGCGACAGCCAGTCAGCGCATGCCCCACAAGGACGTCCCACACACACCCCCACAACACAGCACAGCACAACACGCACACGCACCCACATGCGCCCAGCACACACCTCCTTTGGCGGCAGCGACAGCCAGTCAGCGCATGCCCCACAAGGACGTCCCACACACACCCCTCAACACAGCACAGCACAACACGCACACGCACCCACATGCGCCCAGCACACACCTCCTTTGGCGGCAGCGACAGCCAGTCAGCGCATGCCCCACAAGGACGTCCCACACACACCCCCACAACACAGCACAGCACAACACGCACACGCACCACATGCGCCCAGCACACACCTCCTTTGGCGGCAGCGACAGCCAGTCAGCGCATGCCCCACAAGGACGTCCCACACACACACCCTCAACACAGCACAGCACAACACGCACACGCACCACATGCGCCCAGCACACACCTCCTTTGGCGGCAGCGACAGCCAGTCAGCGCATGCCCCACAAGGACGCCCCGCACACACCCCCACAACACAGCACAGCACAACACGCACACGCACCACATGCGCCCAGCACACACCTCCTTTGGCGGCAGCGACAGCCAGTCAGCGCATGCCCCACAAGGACGTCCCACACACACCCCCACAACACAGCACAGCACAACACGCACACGCACCACATGCGCCCAGCACACACCTCCTTTGGCGGCAGCGACAGCCAGTCAGCGCATGCCCCACAAGGACGCCCCGCACACACCCCACAACACAGCACAGCACAACACGCACACGCACCACATGCGCCCAGCACACACCTCCTTTGGCGGCAGCGACAGCCAGTCAGCGCATGCCCCACAAGGACGTCCCACACACACCCCCACAACACAGCACAGCACAACACGCACACGCACCACATGCGCCCAGCACACACCTCCTTTGGCGGCAGCGACAGCCAGTCAGCGCATGCCCCACAAGGACGTCCCACACCACACCCTCAACACAGCACAGCACAACACGCACACGCACCACATGCGCCCAGCACACACCTCCTTTGGCGGCAGCGACAGCCCAGTCAGCGCATGCCCCACAAGGACGCCCCGCACACACCCCCACAACACAGCACAGCACAACACGCACACGCACCACATGCGCCCAGCACACACCTCCTTTGGCGGCAGCGACAGCCAGTCAGCGCATGCCCCACAAGGACGTCCCACACACACCCCCACAACACAGCACAGCACAACACGCACACGCACCACATGCGCCCAGCACACACCTCCTTTGGCGGCAGCGACAGCCAGTCAGCGCATGCCCCACAAGGACGCCCCGCACACACCCCACAACACAGCACAGCACAACACGCACACGCACCCACATGCGCCCAGCACACACCTCCTTTGGCGGCAGCGACAGCCAGTCAGCGCATGCCCCACAAGGACGTCCCACACACACCCCCACAACACAGCACAGCACAACACGCACACGCACCCACATGCGCCCAGCACACACCTCCTTTGGCGGCAGCGACAGCCAGTCAGCGCATGCCCACAAGGACGTCCCACACACACCCCTCAACACAGCACAGCACAACACGCACACGCACCCACATGCGCCCAGCACACACCTCCTTTGGCGGCAGCGACAGCCAGTCAGCGCATGCCCCACAAGGACGTCCCACACACACCCCCACAACACAGCACAGCACAACACGCACACGCACCACATGCGCCCAGCACACACCTCCTTTGGCGGCAGCGACAGCCAGTCAGCGCATGCCCCACAAGGACGCCCCGCACACACCCCACAACACAGCACAGCACAACACGCACACGCACCACATGCGCCCAGCACACACCTCCTTTGGCGGCAGCGACAGCCAGTCAGCGCATGCCCCACAAGGACGCCCCGCACACACCCCCACAACACAGCACAGCACAACACGCACACGCACCACATGCGCCCAGCACACACCTCCTTTGGCGGCAGCGACAGCCAGTCAGCACGCGCCCCACAGCAACGTGCAGCACACGCACCACATGCGCCCGGCACACATCGTTACGCCCTCAGCTGCCCCCGCAGCAGCAGCAGCCCCGCGCTCCCCTGCAGTCCGCCCGCTGCGCTGCCGGCTGCCGCATCAACATGCGCGGCGCATTGAGAACAAAAAGACCCCATGAGCCTTGTTTGGCTCCTTGGTGGGTGGGCCTGTGGCCCTACTTTGGTGTTTGGTATTTGGTACAATGCACGTGTGCGCTCGTAAACACCAGCCCACCAACCTGCGTCGTGAGGATGGCTGCTGCGCAGTGGCACGGCTCGAGGGGCGGGGCCTGCCCCAGCTCCTGCCAGCTGACAGACACAACGCGCTCGTTGGGCTGCAGCTGGAGGCTGTGCTCGCCAGCAACCTGCCAGCGGCAGCAGCAGCAGCAGCAGCAGCAGCAGCAGCAGCAGCAGCAGCAGCATATGATAGAAGTACAGACGGCAAGTGGCAGGCACCAAACGTCTGCAGATCAGCGCCACAGCAGCAACAGCGGGGCAGCTGCAGCCTGTGCTTGGCAACACCTCCACAGCAGCCACACAGCAGCACCACAACAGCAGCTGTGCCGAGCCCACACCAACGGGGCCCATGCGTGGGGGGGGCCCATGTGTGGTTTTTTTTTTTGTTTTTTTTTTGTTTTTTTTTAACGGGGCCCATGTGTGGTTTTTTTTTTTTTTTTTTTTTTTAACGGGGCCCATGTGTGGTGTCCTGACAGCTGCTGCTGCTGCTGCCTCCCCTGAAGCTGCAGCAGTGAGCACCAAGCCTGCAAGCGCATCACCAAACCGTGGGAGCTGCCTCTGCCATGACTGGCACCCGTGATGCAGTCGCAAGGTCAGCACACCTGGCCCTTGTCTGGCGCCGTGGCGACTGCAGCGTCGTCCCCTTCGGCAGCGTCCGGGTCGTCGCTGTCCTCGCCGGCAGCGTACTGCAGCCCAGGCGCCGGCAGCGCCCCCATCACCAGCTTGCCACCAGCTGCAGCAGCACAGCAATGCGGCGCAGCGCAGCATGTGTATGCCCCGGTGTGACAAGCAGCACATGCCAGGCACTGGCAGGGCACCTGTCACGATCTTGCTCTGCCAGCTGCGCCAGCAGCGACGTGCGCCACCTCAGCACATGTCGCCACCTCAGCCACAGAGCTAACCGGAGCGGCGCTGGCAAACATGAGCATGCACGCCGCAGGCTCGCCGCCAGAGACGGCGACTCTCTGGTGTCGACACACAATGCGAGAGACGGCAACTCTCTTGTGTTGAAACAGCAGCCCTCTAACGACGCCCACCTCGACAGGACTGCGGCTGCCGCTAAAATAACACATAATATAACAGAAATAATGCTGCTGACACACCTTGGTGCCAAAGGACGACGCCGCCGCCGCTGTGCAGCTGCCCCGCCTCATCAGCCGCCCCACCCTCCTCCTCATGGCGGAGCTGGCCGCCGCGACCGGCAGCGCCAAACCTGCAGCACGTGGCAGCAGCGCAGCGCAAGCGTCGTGGCGCAGCACATGGGCCGCCAGTTGCCTGGCTGCGGGCTGCTGCACTGCCAGAACAGCAGTTCCAGCGTCGATTCCTCAACACATCCCACAAAAAATCCCACCCACCCACCTGCGAGCTGTGGCACTGCCAGAACAGCTGCTGCAGCGTCAAGCTGTTTATCCAACGCACCTGTGCGCGCCGCTGCCCTGGCCAGCGTGCTGGAAGGCAGCGCCGATGCCGATTACAGGCACCATCATGTCTCCTGCCGAGCCGTCGTTGTCGACCTCGGACGGCGACCACGTCTCGCCCGGCCGCCGGATGCGCCTCCCAGTGATGCTGCTCACCGCTGCCGGCGCCTGCACCTTCGTCGCTGCAGCGGCAGCCGGCTCCGCTGCAACTGTATCCGCTGCATCAGCAGCAGTTCCGGCATCTGCTGCTGCTGCTGCTTCTTCTGCCGCTGCGGCTTCTGCAGCTTCCTGCGCTGCCTTGTCGGCCGCCTCAGCCGCTTCTTTCGCCGCCTTTGCGGCGTCCTCGGCGCCGACGCGCGGCGCAGCGAGCGCCGGGGGGCCGGGAAAGAGCCCGGCACCCAGGGTTGAGGGCTTTGCGAGGCTGATGGTGTACAGCGGCAAGCCCTTGCCCGTGAACCCCGGGGTCCTGAAGACGCTGAGGGTGCTGCTGTTGGCTGACTGCACTGCGAAGAAGAGGTCCTGCGGGCCCAGAAACACGCCAGTGCGGCCTGCACAGGCAGCAGTCGGCAAACAAGAGCAGATTTCAACAAGGGAACCATCAGCAGAGAGCCGGAAGCTGGCCGTGAAGCATATCTCGTGCCGCATGCCCACCCTGCACCACACCCTTGGTGCGCAACAGTGGGCCTATATCAATGCGTGGCGGCGCTGTACAGCCACAGCCGCGCCACAGCTGCCTGCCGCCACGTGCCTGACAGGCGTTCAGCATGTTCCAAAGCCACAGCCGAGCCAAATCTACGCTGACACTGGCCACACCAAGCAGAGCTGCGCCAGCGCAGCATGCATGCATCGCCTGACACGGCAGAAGCACCAGCACCCGACTCACCCGGCAGAAACCAGGAGGCCTGCCGAGCAGCAGCAGCAGCGCCCTGCACCAGCGTGAATTGCCAGCCGCCGGCAGCGCTGCGGCCGCTGCCGCTGCTGCTGCCGCCCCTGCTGCTGCTTCCTGTGGGCTCAAAGAACACCAGCCAGGCGTGCTGCTTGGTGCTGTGCACCAGCTGCTTCGCAACGTGTGCGCGGCCGGCCTTGTCGGTTGGGGGTAGGTCGACGAAGCAGCCGCTCTTCTTGGAGGCGAGCGCATACTTTGAGAGCTTCCCCGGTGACAGGTAGTACAGGTGGCAGGGGAACTGCAGCTTGGCGGGTCCCATGCTGCAGCAGCAGCAGCAGCAGCAGCAGCAGCAGCAGCAGCAGAAACAACCCGATGGATGGGTGCAGCAACCAGGTCGGTCAGAGGTTGGACGCAGTACAGGTGGCATGGGAAATGCAGCTCTCCACCATCCGCACTAAAGTAGCAGGCGTCAGCCATCATGTGGAGGCAGCAGAAACACACTGGCAGTCGGTTACCTGCAGCAACCACCAGACATCTGGTCACAACTACAGGACAGGGCACTTACCAGCAAAATTCCAAGGTACACAAGAGGTTTGGGTGGGTATGCACCCCGACTCTGGAACAACGCAGCAGCACTGCTTAGCACAACGTGGCAACTACTTCATGGCCCCAACAGGCCCACCCAGCAGCTCCCCGCCAGAAGTTGAGCCCCCGTGTGCAGCGCTGCAGGCCTCCAACTGCCCCGCACTCGCCGCCGCACAATGCACCAGCCGCAACATGCGACGCTGCAACACACCCGAGCACACGCCCCGCCTCACCCCGCGGCCGTCTGCCAGAAGTTCAGCCCCGTGTGCAGCGCCGCCACGCTGCCGCCCAGCCAGCCCGCGTCCGGCCTGGCGCTGTGCAGCAGCCGCAGCAGCGGCACGGACGCCGTGCGGCGGCTGATGGCGGCCTCCGGCGCGCTGATCTGCCCCAGCCGCTGCTGCATGATGTTGGCGGCCTGGCGCAGCGCCAGCGGCGGCGCACGCTGCACCGCCACGCAGCCCAGCGCCGGGTGCAGCACCGCGGACTGCACCACGGGCGCGAGGAGCTTGTCTGCAGGTGGCGGCAGCAGGCAGATGCAGCAGGCAGACACAGAGTCGAGGCAGCAGGCACATGCAGAAGGAAAACATAGGTTGCAGCACCGCGGACTGCACCACGGGCGCCAGGAGCTTGTCTGCAGGTCGCGGCAGCAGGCAGATGCAGCAGGCAGACACGAGTCGTGGCAGCAGGCACATGCAGAAGGAAAACATAGGTTGCAGCACCGCGGACTGCACCACGGGCGCCAGGAGCTTGTCTGCAGGTCGCGGCAGCAGGCACATGCAGCAGACAGACGTGAGGACAGCAGCGGCGAAAGGTGCAGCCCTGCTGACTGTACCACGGACATCATCAGCCACCTCTCGCTGACGCATGAGCTGCAGCACCGCGCCCAGCACCCAACAAGGTCAGGCGCGGCCAGTCCCGCCGTCAGCACACGCACCAAGCTGCCGTGCAGCACGCCAGCACAAGATGACGATCCACACAGCCGCCAGCAGTGAAGTGAATTGGGTGAAGTGCCAGGCACGCACTCCCATGCCGCCTACCTAGCAAGAAGCTGCCGGCAGCAGGCGCCGCCAGTGCCGCGTCGCTGCTGCTGTCGCAGCCCCACAAGCTCTGCCAGTCAAAGCCGCCGCCAGCGCCGCTGCTGCCGGCCGCTCCTGCAAGCTGCGCCTTTCCGCCGCCGCCGCCTCGCGCTGCCGCTGCTGCTGTCGCCGGGGAGCCGTCGAGGTCATCCGTGTACACGGTGATTGGCTCCAGGACGAGTCCTGCAGGGACACCCGTTGACGCAGCAGTGATGATCAGGCCAGGTCGCCCCGCACGCACAATGACGGTGAGGCTTGGAGGCTCGCTCCATGCACATGGCCGGACTTGGGTTTGTTACTTGCCTGGGTCCCCGGCGCTTCCCTGCAACATGAGTGCTGGCTACCCGCTGTTTCAAGCGATGCAGCACTGGGCGGCATACGTGCGAGGATACGCAGCCCACAGCCGGTCACCCTTGAGCATGCAGTCCCTGTGATGCTGATGCACCTGTCCTGAGCCACTGTGCTGCCGCTGCTGCTGCTGGTGCTGCTGCTGCTGCTGCTGCTGTTGAAGAAGCTTGCAGCAGCCCGTCCGAGGCCTAGCTGGCACCCTTCCAGACCGGCAGGTCCAGCAGCCGCCATCGTCTGTTGACCCACCAAACCCTGAACCCTGAAAGCAACCGGACCCCAGACCCTGCAGCAGCCCACCTGAGGTTTGACCAGAGTTTGACTTTGGCGCTGGCAGGTCCAGCAGCTGCCAGCCCAGCACCTCCAGCTGCCCCGAGCTGCTGCCCGTGAACGCAAACAGCACGCGCTCCGCCTGCGAGCCACGAGCATGCGGCGGCAGCAGCAGCAAGACAACAGGCAGGCGTCGACGGAACGCGCTGGAAGGGGCAGGGGAACGGGTCAGATAACTGCCGAAACAGGCACGCAAGACACGCCCACCCACTGTGCAAACGCAACACTACGTCAAGACCAAAAGGCGCCAATGTTGCGGGTACACAGACGCGAAATGTGTTCGTGTAATTTATGCAAACAATGACAGCAGTGTGACCCACCTGTGTCACCCCTGACCTCCCTCGCTGCGAGCCGGCACCGGCCACTGGCGTGCTACTGGGCGTGCTTGCCGCCACCGCAACCCGCGGCTCGGCCCAGCAACACGCACGCTGCATGCTGCTGGAATCAAGAAACTGCCGCCAGCCCACGGCAAGCAATCCAGGACCAAACAGTGCAACACCAAGTGATGCAACACCCCGATCAACAGCGATGTGTCAGGGCGGGCCCCGCCGCGTCACCTGCTGCAGGCCAACGCCAATCACCGGCGCGTTGTCGGGCGTCACCGCCTGCATCACCACGCGCGGCTCGGCGCGCCCCACCAGCTCCAGCAGCAGCAGGCTGCCGCTGCCGCTGCCGACCGCCAGCAGGCACCCGCCCTCCACAAAGGGGTGCGCCAGCGCCTGGCAGGGCGACTGCGTCAGCGACAGCCGCCCGAGCGCGGCCGCGTCACCTGCTCTTGACGGCGGCAGCAGCAGCAGCAGCAGCAGCAGCAGCAGCAGCGGCAGCAGCAGCAGCGGCAGCAGCAGCGGCAGCAGCAGCAGCGGCAGCAGCAGCGGCAGCAGCAGCAGGACAGGGGTGTGGCAGCGCTTGCAGGGCGGCTGCATGGCAGACTGGGCCGGCAGCTGGACGGCCTGTCCATGCTCCGATGCTGCCTCCCCACCCTCCCACACTTGCACGCAAAACCCCGCCCAAAGGGGATCACCAGGCAACATGACGGCAGTCGGGCATGGAACCAATAGCTCAGATGGGGCGACTGCGTCGCGCGCAAGCAGCCGTCGTCAAACAGCACCACCGGCTTGCACGCAGTCGCACGTGCAGCACGGCAAGCCACCAGCTTGTGCACACCCAACAGCTGTTGGGCGCATGCAACAAGCGCGACCTAATTGTGTCACCGGGACGACGCAGTGCACCCTGCGTCACAACCCTAGGTCGCAAAACTAGGTCAAAACCCTAGATCACAACCTTAGGTCGCAACACTAGGTCGCAATACTAGGTCGCACCCCAAGCTCATAACCCTAGGTCACCATCCTAGGTCACACCCCTAGGTCACACCCCTAGATCACACCCCTAGGTCCCCAGCTCACCAGGCAGCATGAAGGCAGCCGGCCATATCATCTGCAGCCCGGCCGGCGTCAGGCCGTACGCGCGCAAGCTGCCATCGTCAAACAGCACCATCAGCTGCGAGGCGCCGGGGTGCGCAGCAAGCCCGACCACTGGCTTGTTGACGTCCAGCCGCAGCTTGACGCCCCATTTGAGCTTCTTGTCCGCTGGCTTTGCTTTCGCGGCCGCCGGGCCTGTGCCGGCGTTGGTCGCCATGCGGATGCTGTTCTTGCCATAGCGGGTGAAGAAGATGACGGGACGCGAGCCCTGCAGGAGCGGCGGTTATGACATGAACCAGGTGAGTGTGCGAAGCGTTGGGTACGCATTGCAGGTGCATGTCCTTGCTCTGCCGTTGCTGTTCTTGCTATTTTGGGCAATGTCACGACCACATGCGTGGTGGATCATATGTCTGACAGGTCTGCTCATACATGCGATGGCTGATGCGCGCTAGCCAGCGGCCCACTACAGCAGCTGCATGAATGGTCCCAAGACCATGCTGGTGATATTTCCATTGTACGGGACTGGGCAGCTCCAACCAGCAACATGTTACTAACATGTTGTTACATTTCAAACGCACCCCTGTTATGGCCATCATGATGCTGTCCAGCGGCCCGCTGCGCGGCTCCGTCATGGGGCCAGCACACGGCTGCGCCAGGTGGCGGTGTTGATGCCGATGATGTGCCACTCCTACAGCAGATCAGCGGCAGCAGCAGCAGCAGCAGCAGCAGCACATGCCATGTGCAGCAGCAGTGTCTGCGTTGTGAGATGTAAAGGCGTGGAGGTGCTGGTGCCATCAGGCAGTGCCTTTGTCACGGCAGCAGCAGCGCATGCGGGTTACAGCAGGAAAAACCAACCTGAAATTTTGCACACAGCGTGAAACTGCCACAACAGCTGCCCGCACGTCTCCTTCAACCGCCAGCCCCATAGAATGGCACACACTCATATGCTATATCAGCGCCACCAGCAGCAGGAAGCCGCCTCTGCCGAGCATCAGCGGTACACCCCAGCCCAGGCACGAAGAGTCAAACACACCCCGCACTGCCGCAGCCGTCGGTCAAACACGGTCAAACACACCCCACACTGTCAGACACGTCCGACACGGTCAGACACACCCCGCACTGCCGCAGCCGTCTGACTGTCCCGACCTGCGTTGCCACCACCAGCAGCGAGCCGTCCCTGCTGTACATCAGCGCGACAGCTGGAGTGCGCAGGTCAACGCGGCCCAGCCGCACGCCTGTCACCAAGTCGTAGCCGCCCACACACGTCTGCACGCCCTGCAGAGCCACGCAGCAGCGCAGGCGCATGCAGGGCGGACGAGACACAGCAGCGGACGGCAGCAGCAGCTTTTGACTTGCCAGCAGCGGCAGCCGTGTGTTTGAGAGCGCTGGGGTTGATCAAGCAGTCGCCAAGTCATGGCGCAGCAGCACAGCGCAGCGGCTACATCATCATCAGCGGCCACCGGCCATTAGGTGGCGCCGGGGTTGCTCAACATGTACAATACAACTGCCAATCATCAAGTTACAGCTGCCATACACGTCTAGCTACCCTGCAGGCAGTGCCAGTAGCACGGCTGATGTGGCGCTGCAGCCAGGTGGCAGTGCAGCGGCGACAGAGAGCAGGCAGGCGGCAACACCAGCGCAGCTTGGCTTCATCCAGCAGCTGCTGCACACGCAAGCACTGCCTGGGTGCGTGATATGGCGACTTCATAGAATACTGTGAGTGCCGATATTGGTCAAGACGTTGCTTCCAGGAGCTGACCACAAGCAGTTGCTGTGTGCAACCAACCCGTGCTGTCGCCGGCGTTGCCACTGCTGCTGCAGACGAGCTGCTCTGCATGATGGCACACGCGACAGGGCTGCTGTGCTGCTGCAGCAGCTGTGCGAGCTGCATCTATTGTGCTGCTGCATGGCCTGCGCTGCTGTGCTGCACAATCTGGTGTGCAGCTGCATCACCTGCGCTGCTGGGCTGGTGATTCATTCGTGCTGCGCATTGCCTGCGCTGCTGTGCTGCGCATTCTAGCTGTTCTGCTGCATCGCCTGCGCTGCTGTCCTGCACAGCCTGGCTGTGCTGCGTGTTCTCTCTATGCTGCTTCAGCTGCTGCTGCGCAGCTCGTTGCTGATTCTGTTCAAGCTGCTGCCCACGGCATCGCCAGCGTTGCTGCACGCATAGTCTGCTGCTGCTGCTTCTGCTGTGCTCCAATGCTCTCTTCAGGCACGCTGCACGCACCACTGCCAGCAGCGGCTTCGTTGGGTGGAAGGCGACACATCTCGGGTGCAGTCCCCTGGGCAGGCTGCACACCTCCACCTGCAGCACATGCGCAGCGCACATGCAGACACAGGCCAGCGTGAACGTGCAGGGCAGTGACTATGCATGAAACGCGGACAGCCTGGCAGCAGCACACGCAATGCAGCCCCCTGGGCAGGTTGCACACCCTCCACCTGCAGCACAAGACAGCCCAGAGTGCACAACATGCAGTGCAGGGTAACCACGGTGGATAGATTGTGTGCAACATGACAAGTATGACACGACATCCTGGGTGCAGGCCCGTAGGTGAGCGGCAAACCTCCAATCTGGGCTTCAGCAGCACAGGCAGGTGCAGCACACCTCAGAACAGCGTGCACGTTGTTGGTGCAACGGCAGTGCTTTAAAAAGCTGCCTGTGGCATGTTTTATGCAGCAATGCGTGTGTGCAATCTGCAGCAAATCAATTGCTAGGTACCATCAAAAAGAGTCTGTAGCAAAGAGGAATATATTCAGAAAGAGAGAAAGAGGAGAGGGAGCGGGAAAGACAGTAGTTACACATGGGTCCAGTATGCCATCACTCCCCTTGGTACCAGGGGGGGGGGGATGCTGGCAGCAGTGAGGCAGCAAGCACAAGACCTGCAAATCTGTTGGCAACAGGCTTGGTCGATCTTTGCGGCTCCCAACCATAAAATGACTTCTAACAATCATTACAGAGTATTCACACTCATTGGTGCCGCCACATGCAGCCTGGAAGATGTTGCTGTGTGCGCTGTATCTGCACCCCAGGTCCACCAAACGCAAGCAGCTGCACAGCACAAACACTCCTGCCAATCAACTGCTGATGCAACTGCATCCCTCACCGGCAGCAGCGTAGCACAGTCCACATGGCCAGCTGACTCCAGCCTGACAAAGTCAGCGGCCGGTGCTGTTGTTGTGCCAACCATGGTGATGCTTCAGCAGCAGCAGGTGTATGCCTGCTGCTGCAGGCTATCGCCTTGCTTGCTGCTCAACTGCTGCTGGCAGCTCCACAACCAGCGCTTTCGGCTGATCTAGACATGCGTACTGCTCAGCATGATCAGCAGCTGCCTTCTGAGTGAAGCAGAGCACAGGAACGGTTGGTGATGTTGCGTATACCTGCAGGCTGCTGGGCTGGTTGACACGCTCAACAGTTACAATTTGTGCGGTTTTCTTGTACTTTTCTTGATGATTTGTTGTCACCGGCGTGACACTCGCAGAACTGCAGTACAAACCAGGGCTCTTGCCTATGAAAAATGTTGAAACGCGCGTGGTGCAAACGCCTTGCTTGGATCAGACACCAGCGTGCTGCTATTGCCCTGATCAGTGCCAGCTTCACGCGTCTCAAAACACTCGCACTTGCGTAGAAACTGTCTAGCCTTTGCAGCAGCTACTCCTGATTTACAGCAATGCAACGCTTAGGTCGCGCTGCAGCAGCGCTGTTGCAAGCGCATCGCTCGCTGCTGGCAGCCGGCGCTGTGCAGCAGCAGCAGCAGCAGCACACCACAGCAGCAGCATTGCAACGTGGGTGTGAGCCGGTTGCCGGAGCATCAGCTATGTTGCATTCTGCAACCAAAGCTAACTAGCCACCTACCTCATGCAGGTTTCACCAGCAGCTTGAGCAGCTTGAGCAGCAGCTTGTTGCAGCAGCAAGGAGCGCACCACAGCTCAACACCTAATTGCCAGGTAGGTCTGATAGGTCTCTTCAAGCAGCAAGATGACTGCCTGTTTTGTCACATGAACCTGCTGGGCAGCAGGATGATTTCCCTGGTTCATGTACAGCCCTGCTGTTTATGATCAGTGTATCAAGACCACCAGTAGCTGACCGGTGACAACCAGCAAGTGTCACTCTTGTTGCCCTTGCTGCCGTGCCGCTGCTTGTCATAGAGTCTGCGCGTACCCCAGCATCAGCTGCAATTGCACCCCTGGCAGTAGCTGCAGCAGCAATAGCAGCCATGTGCAGTCAGCAGCACTTGCACAGCTGGGCAGCCGCAGGCCGCTAGCAACCTCTGCCAGCAGCAGTGACAGCAGCAGCAGCAGCAGCAGCAGCAGTCAGCTATCGCCCACAGAAGCAGTACCAGCAGCGCCAGCGGCGCAGCAGCCCCCGCACACCCAGCAGCAGCAGCAGCAGCAGCAGCAGCGTGGCCCCGTCGAAGGCATCTGCAGGCGCAGGAACATCAAGCTGGGCTGGAAGAAGATCGACTTTGTCCTGCGCATGGTGCGGCGCAGCTTTGTGGACGATGCACTCTCACAGCTGGCCGCAAACCCCAAAAAGTCGGCCGTGTTTGCGCTGCACGCGATTGCAAACGCGCGCAACAACGCCATCTGTGCCGGTGCGGACCCTGCCAAGCTCTGGGTGGCGGAGGCCTTTGTCACCAAGGGCCGCTACCGCAAGTCCGTAGCGTTCATGGGCAGGGGCAACACCGGCATCAAGCAGACCAGGTACAGCCACCTGAACGTGACGGTGCGGCAGCTCGAAGAAGGCGACCGCAGCGCAGCAAAGGCCATGCTGCGGCGGCGGCCGATTCACGTTGCGCCGCTGGTGCAGCGGCTGCAGCAGGGCCGACGCGGGCGGGCAGCGGGCCGGCAGGCGCAGCAACAGCAGCCGTGGCGGCGGCGGCGGCAGCAGCAGCAGCAGGCAAGCTAGCACAGCACGTGCAGCTGCTGTGGCTGGGCTGGTTCCTCTTGTTGCAACTGCTGGTCGCTGCTGCTGGCAGACCTGGCATGTGCCAAACAGCGGCCGTGGCACTTCATGCGTCCTTGGGGCAGAGGCTCCAGCAGGGCAGACGTGGGCAGCTGGCATGTTTTTGTTGCATGGCTCTGAGTTTAGTCTGCATGCTTAGTGCAGACGAAAGGCCTAGTGATGATTGTGCAGAGCACGCCATGCCCCCCCCCTGGACCTGCAGCAGTCCTGACTGCAAGGACGACTTCTCAAACGGCGTGGCTGCGGAGCGTCACAGCAGCTGTTCACATGCATCGCTGCGGTTTGCATCGTTATTTGCATTGCTCAGTCAGAAAAGGCGTGATGCAGCAGGCGCGCCAGGCCTCAATGCAGCAGCTGAGGAGCCAGCATCATGATGATCTTTTCATGCAGGGGTTGTAGCTCAGCAAGTACAGGCTGATGGTGTCTTAGCGCCCTGGCACGGTCTGCATCTTCTTGGTCTTGAGCAGAGAAAGGGGAGCTGTGTCTCATAGCAAGCTGGTGGTGGTGGTTAGACAGCACTACATGAATTGCGGTGCAACATGTCATTGGGTGGGGTTGCTTAGATAGGTGCTATCTGGCAGCTGCTGTCACAGCATGGTAGCAGTCCACAACAAAGCAGTGGGCTTGGTGTAATGGCTGCACAAAGCACTTGTGTGTCTGCTGGTATCCTGAACCTGTCAGACAACCGGTAGTAGCAGCATGTGGCCTGCATGCTCTGTTCCTGCTGCACACCCACGCCAAATCATTGCTGCTGACAACACATGCTGGCGATACCTGAGGAAAACACACAAGCAGTCATTGCTACCAGTGCACCCCATGCGCTGCGGTGCTGCCAGGCTGCAGCTGCGTGCCCTGTGCGGTGTCAGCCGCAGTAGTGCTGGTGCAAGCTGCCGTGCATGTGCGTTGGCATTCTGCTGCAACGAATCACAGTGTCACTCAACTCACGTACAGTGTGCAGCACTGCTGCTGAGCATCCTTGGCTAAAAGGCAGCAACCATACTTGAGCAGGCTACAACAGCAACGAAACAACAATTGATATGGCACAGGCCATCACTCAACGTAGCCGAACTGCAGCTGCAGCACGAGGTCGAATGAGAAACCCCGAACCCCAGCCCCCACTCGACTGTCTGTTCGGTCAAGTGCGTGCACTGCTACCTGACGATCCCTCTTTTTCCTGAGTTACATCAGTCAAAATGACGAAGAAGCGCAGGAATTCAGGGCGCAACAAGTCCGGCCGTGGCCTTGTGAGTGCCAGAAGCTTGCTAGCAGGCTCACGCGGGCGGCAATGTTCATACCGGCGATACAGAAGTTGCCTGAAAAGCTTAAGATGGCTTTTCAAGTCCTGGGTGCGATCAGCAGAGAAGTGACGGGTCTGGCTGGGTGCTTGCAGGTGCGGCGCGTCCGCTGCGAGGCCTCTGGCGTGATGGTCCCCAAGGACAAGGCCATCAAGCGCTTTATTGTCAGGAACATTGTGGATGCCTCTGCCATCCGCGACATCCAGGACTCCTCTGTGTTCGATGGTGAGCAGCAGACAATGGGCAACACAGTCTTGCAGGAAAGTGATCTGGGGCTGATGGTTGTCTAGTTCAATGCTTGAGATGTGCAGTGGGGGATGGAAGCGGGAGCTCCGCAGGCTCTTGCATGGCACCAAGAATGACAGCAGCCAGCAGCAGCAGCACAGTGCATGCGACAGAACAGCCAGGGGGGCAACAGGCTAAGCATTAAGTGTTTCACTAGGTTCGGGCAGCAGGAAGTGTGGTGACAGCTGCACCGGGAGCCACTTGGCCATCAGCGTGGCTGCAGTGATGGTGTTTGGAGCCTGGAGTGCCTGATGCATTCAAGCTGAACAGCATCAACGGCAGCTGCATCAGCAGCGGCTGCAGTTGCTTGTGACATCCAAGGCGTGCAACCCTAGTCATTGCAGCAGCATCAGCAACTGTGTGTGCGAAACGGCAGGCGGCGGTTTGGAGCAGTGCGGCAGCACATCGCTGCAAGCTCCCCATACAGGGGTCAAGATGGCCACAGCAGCGGTGTCGCATGATTATTGCACGCAGAGGGGCCAACACGGAGCGTGTGTAAGCTGACAGACAGCAGTGTGTTCAGCCGCAGCTGGCCATGCAGCAGCTTCCAGCACAGTGGCAAACAGGGCCGCGTGGGTGCACTTTCTGCCTTCTTGCTGCCTCATGCTGCTGCAGCGGTTGGAGCAGCAGCTGCTGCAGCGGCTGCTCAAGGTTGTCAATGGCACGCATGCTGTCGTTGCTGTGGCGGGCAGCAACTGGCATGCAGGTGCAGCAGGGACGCAGCTGCGGGGGTTGATCAATGGAGAGGAAGCACAGCAGCGCTCGCAGTCCATCCAGCAGCAACAAGGCACAGATTCACTGGCATGCCCGCCACAGCAGTGGCAGCATGTGGTGCAACAGCAGCAGCTATCCGTGGCAGTTGCTTCGCTCACACAGTTGCTGGTGGGGGTCGTGGAGGCAGCCTTGCGGTGCTGTGACCTGAGCGCGTAGCGCCTCACTCAGCAGCAGCGGTTTTTGTGCGGATGGTTGGGACGAAGAAGCCTCATTGTTGTGCCGTTCACAGCATCTTGGTTGGTGCTGACACATCGGGGTCTGCTGCTGCTCCAGTGTTGATGAACGCGGCAGAGCCAGCAGGTCCCTGACATGTCGGTGCCACGCGCGCTGGCTGGTGGTGGTCGGCGCTGCATTTTTGTGTTGCTCACCTTGCATGCGTGCACATCACGGGCCGCATCATGCACTCACCTGCTGACCCGCCAGCACAACATCCGCCGCGTGGAAGCAATGGAGCGCTGCCTACGACCAAATACAAACATTCATCACTGTATAACTAATTACCGCGCTGCTGCTGCTGCTGCTGCTGCAGGCTACGTGCTGCCCAAGATCTACCGCAAGGTTTACTACTGCGTGAGTGCTGCCATCCACTCCAAGGTGGTGCGTGTGCGCAGCAGGAAGGACCGCCGCAACAGGGAGCCCCCCAAGCGGTTCAGGCCCCGGGAGGACAACAAGCCCAAGGACAAGCAGTAATGCAGTTTCCTGCAAGGGCAGCAGCAGTTTCCTGCAAGGGCTTGTCAGTTGCAGGGCTAGGATGCTGGCAACCAGCAGCTGCACGGAGGCAGGGCGCTGGCAAGCAGCGAGGGCATCTTGCGGCAGGGCTCATCAGCTGTTGAGACCTGGCGCCTGCGCAGAGCAGCAGCCTGTGCGGAGCCAGTGTGGGTCGAGAGTTGGGTGGCGTTTGTCTGTTGGCCGCTGCTGCAGCAGTAGCAGGCGCTGCTGCTGGCTAGCAGGCAGGCACATCCTGCCTTTGGTGTAACTGTTGCCATACGCATGAAACTGTAGTGCTTACGTTCCGCGATTGCTATCGGGCACTGATAAATGGTAAATGCAAGCAGTCGGAAGCTGCAGCTAACCAGCTGGTTAGTGCATGGCAGCTGGGCACGCACACTGCTTTCAGCGCTCTCTGCTCATGACCTGCGTCATTGCAACTGGATGGGCTGCCTTCTGCTTGCCTTCGTTGGTGTCAGCTTTGCTTTACAACAGGTGCACATGTACACACAGCAGCTGGTTGCTAATGCATGCCGTCAACCCCCTCCCCGCTGGCAGCTGGGTTGCAAGGGTGCTTTTGCTGACACGCTGTAGAGTGCTCACAGCAGCAGCAAAGATGGCACAGTACTGATGCACCATGTGCTGTCCTCTGCGCTGCCTGCTGACGGCAAGAAGCCGCTGGGCGTGGACATCCTGGGCAGCCGCGTCACGCTGTTCAGGGACGCATGCGCAGAAACAGACGCCAGAGCAATCCTCCAAGTCATGATCATCATCATCATCATCATCATCATATTACCCATTCAAGCCATAGCATCAGCGCCATCGGCCCCGCGCCCCACCGGGGCGGAAAGAGGAGGGAGCACTGCTCCAGAATGGTTGCATGCATTGCGCACATCCCAAGACTTGACAAGAAAAGCAGCAATACACGGTGACACCATCCAACATCATCATCAAGTCATGATCATGATTTGATCGATCAAATCAAAACGACATGCTGAGCACCACTGCATGCAATGCACTGCCAGTGCAGTGGAGTCCACTGCATGCAACGCATGTCAAAACGACATGCTGGCAGCCCAACGTTGGGCGTTAACGTTAACGAGGGTTAGCCGGCTTGGTACGGCCCAACATTGGGCGGTTAACCGCCAGCTGACACCCACGCATGCACTGGAAGGAGCTTGTTGTAGTTACTTTGCGCGGGGCCATGGGGTTATGCTGCTCATCTGAGATTGAACACACTTCCAAGCATTGCTTTGAAGGTATGTCGTTTTGCATTTACCTGGAGCCCAGGAGCCGTTAATCCGTTCTTTTACACTTCCACCCCTCCCCCCCTCCCATCATGAGATGATGCCATGCGTCCAAGACGCTGCAAGCTGGCATGCAGGGTGAAGTGCGTAACCCAAGCAGCAAGGTCTTGCAAGTCAGGAAAGCACCAGACAGCCACTGTCGTGACGCTGCTGCTCCGGTGATTACTGCACTACACACATGCATTGACAGCCAGCACCATGCACAAGCTGGGAGGCACCCTGGTGCATACAGCAGAAGATCTGCACGCCTACTATGTTACCTTATCAGCCATGCGCATTTGTTCAAACAGCCCACGCGCACGCAATGCTATAACTATGCCACATCAGTCACCTTACCATGTCATGCATTGATGTCTGCTGCGTTGTCATCTTCGTAGGCAAACAAGGAAGCCAAGTAAACTTGACGTCAACACACACACGTTAGACACAGGTGCCCTTGGCATCAACAATGCCAGGTCTGCGACTGCTGGTGCTGTGCTGAGCAGGCTGCTGTCATCCCCGCAATGCTATCCAGGCTGCTGCTGGTGCTCCTAGTGCTGCTGCTGCTGACTCAGCCCTCTAGCTCTGCCAGCTCAGCCTCCAAAGCAGCAAGTTCTTCAGCATCTAAACCTGCCAGCAAGTCCTCTTCACCCATCGCATCAATGGCTGCCATGTCGGCATCGCCTTGCTCAGTGCATCTGCAATGATCTTCTCTTTCGCTGCTGCCGCAACCTGCTGGGCTGCGAGCTCAGCTTGCTCTGCTGACAGCTCTGCATGATCAGAACAGCAGCAGCAGAAGCAGCAGCAGCAGCAAGCAGCAGAGTGCTAGCACAATGGCCACGAGTAACAAAAGACCAAGGGGGAGGAACAGGGCAGCTGATAGCCTGCTGCCTTCTAGCGGCACGCTTGGACCTCTGGAAAGAGGCAGCAGCAGCAACAGCTTAACAGCAGCAGCAGCAGCAGCAGCAGCAACAGCAATTGGCGGTATGGTCAGCAATGCGCAAGCATATCGCAACGCGGATGTAGCAATGCATTGCAATGGCCTAAGAATGTGTTGGTATCAGCTACCGCAGCACACAGCCTTGAGCATCCACCTGTCGGGCGAAGCAACCCCACACCACACAGAGCTAGTGTCCATTCACAGCATCAGCCAACACCCACCCCTGCATCCCCTGCTGCGGGGGCGGCCACCCTTGTGCATCCCCTGGCCCACAGCCAGCCCATCCCCCGCCAATGCCCACCCCTGCATCCCTGCATCCTCTGCCTTGAAGACCGTCACAGCTGCGCACCTGCGTCTTCTCCCTGCTGCTGTTGCTTGGCGGCTTCTGCTTCCATTGCCTTCTCCTCTTCAGCCATCTTGCGGAGCTCCCGGTCAAACTCGTCTTCCTCTGCTGCAGGCTGGCTGCTGCTGTCAGAGCTTCTGCTGCGCTTGAGCCACAGCAGCACTGCACCTCCTGCTGCTGCAGCTGCCGCAAAGCCAAGCAGTAGCACGGCAGGCAGCGGCAGACCACCACTAGCACTGCTGCTGCTGCTGCTGCTGCTGCTGCTGCTGCTGCTGGTTGCGGGTTTGCCTGTTGCTGCTGGTGCGGCTTGCTTGTCCTTCTTCTTGCTGTGCTGCTTTGCAGGGACAGGTGCTGCTGCTGCTGCTGCCATGTCCACTGCTGCAGGAGCTGCAGGTGAGCTGTCCCCTTCAGCTGCTGCTGCTGCTGCAGGATATAACACAGCAGTGGTTTCAGGCACCACCATACTGCCAGGCACTACAGCAGGGGCTGCTGCCGCAGCAGCAACAGATGCAGCTGTGGCCAGCCTCTCTTCTGCTGCTGTGCTGTCCTGCTGCTGCATGTGCAAGTCCGCTGCAGCTGCCTGCCCTGCATAAGCTGCCCGCTCAGCCGCAGATGTTCCAAGCATGCTGCTAGTGCTGGCTATTGGGCTGCTGCTGGCCTGGCCCTGCATTGATGGTTGGCTCTCTATTTTGGCGCTGGAATGCTGCCTTTAAAAGACCAGCCGCTATTCAGAGCACGCTGCACTGGTGACTCCTCTAAACTAGTGGCGTGCGTGCTGGTCGGAACCCCTGGGCTGTCAAACAAGGCGTTAACATCTGAATCAACAGCAGCAGTAGACTGTGCTTCATCATCAGCAGGTGTTACAGTGGATGCAGCACCTGCTGCTACCTGGGCGTCACGCTGCTGCGCATGTGGGCTAGTTGTGTTGCTGTTGAGTTCCCAAGGCATCTTCCAGCTGCCGCTGCGTTGCAAAGGTTCCGTAAAGGACTTTCTTCTGCTTGCTGGGTCCTGCTTGATCTGTAGTGCCGCATCTTGATCCGAGCGTGCTGAAGCAGATCTAAGAACGTCATTGCTTTTGCTATCGCTGTCCATGCTAGCCAAAATGCATCCGCGGTAACACAAGCCCGTTGAACTGTAGTCACCCGACCAACTGCTTAGGTTGAGCCAGAGTACGTCGCTTGCGTGCTTAAAGTGCTGGAGGTTGACATCGTAGTATAATGCATGTGCATAAAGCCGAGCAGTATGCGCAATGTCACTGCGCACGACACTGTCCCAAAACAGCAAAACCCCCACCGGCCCACTGGTACCCAACATGTGTCCTTATGTGGGCGCATACAACTCCTGCACCGCCCCACCGTCGGATTTTATGTCAAGCAAGAAGTGTGGAACGAATACTTGCAGCTGGTTGGTGCGCATGCCTGAACCCCAACTGGGGCAGAGGCAATATAATGTGGAGCAGCTAGCGTCTGCTGTAGCAGTTTTGCCAACCTCTTACGTAAAATGTAGCCTATCGTTTACAGATGAGGTGCATCTGATGCTTGACTCTCTCAATGACATGCGAAGCAGTGCGTCCGGCTTCAACATGATGCAGTACTGCATTATGATGCAATACTAGTACTGCTAGTGGGTGAAGCTTCAGCCAGCGGTGCTTGCATGCAGACTCTACATGATGATGAAATAGTCGTTCAGACAGATGAGGGGTGTCTGCTGTGCTTGCCAGTCGTTCCGACAGATGAGAGGTGTCTGCTGTGCTTGCCAGGCTAGCTTGCTTCAGTACTGCGTCTTGGTACGCAGTGTGTTTCACGACAGCAGGCATGGAATTACCGAATTACCGAATTACCAAAGTAGGGCCACTGGCCCACCCGCAAAGGGGCCAAACAAGGCTCATGGGGTCCACAAAACTCAAAAGAAGACCATCAACCGGAAGAAACCACAACCACAACAAGCTCATAGAGCTCAGAACTCAGAGAATCAGTAACTTCAGAAGCACTACTAGTAATGCCATCACTGGGAAGCAACGAATGTGCCAACTCTGGATCGCTACGTACCAGTAAGCAACTGTGTATGAAAGCAGCAACCTTACTTTGTCTTTGCCGCATAAAGTCTGCCAGACATCGCCCGCTCGGGTTTGCTAATGCACTTGGGTTCTGCCAACCACCGAACTCATCAAACAGACACCAAAAACGCTCCCGGACTAGCTCGTAAGCATCACACTCAAATACCACGTGGAACTCATCCTCAACCTGGCCAGCAGCGCATCGGGTGCAAAGCCGCTGATGTCTAGGTAGCAAGGAGTTGCCAGCCCTCTCCCACCGACCAGCAGCCACGCGCAAGTCATGTGCACCCAGACGAAAACGCATCAGTGACGACAGGTGTACTTTGTTGAGGCCAGCAGTGTTGTGCACATAGTCTGGACACCAGCCAGACGGCTTCGACATGTCCAGCTCATCAAGTGATGTGCATGCAAACCAGCTCTCGTACGTAGAATGCATGACAGTATCAGAACCAGCAAGTCTGGGATCGGTGGGTAAATCATGCCACTGCTGATATAACCAAGACTGAAAAGCCTCATGCACACAGCGCATATCAGACTCCTCAAGGCTGTGCAGACCGACCAGTGCATCAGGTATGTCGCCCAACGTGCCCGTACGGGTATGCAACGTGCGCACAAGGGACCTAAACTGCCAGAACCACAAGGACTTTTTGCCTACCCTGATCAGCGCTGCTTGGGTAGGTGCGCATACTGAGGTCTCTGTTCTCCTGCATTGCTAAAAGCAACCAGTCACTAGGCGGCCGTGAGACCACCCGGTCCCACAGGTCCCAGCAAGCTGTGAACCAACCACTGATCAGGGGTCTGCAGCCAAATTCACGCAACAACAGCTGCCTGCAAGTAGACTTGCGAACACGCCCAGCCAACATACGCAAAAACATGAACTGCACCACTTGCATGTCATTGCTAAGCGCCTTGGCAACGCCCTGCGGCCCACTTCCGCAGCTATGAAGCAGTGCAGGGGCCCACACTTCTGAGCAGTAGCCCAAGATTGGCGAGACCAGTGAGTTGAACAGGTGCACCTGCAAGCCAAGCCCCGTGATGTGGTGGTCAGCGCAGCGGGGGCGCATGGCCCACGTTGCCCGTGAGCCAGCAGCTGCCAGGGACGAAACACATGCTGTAACACCCTTAGTCTCATGGAACACACATCCCAAATACCTGAACTCGCTGCTTCTGGGCACAGGCACACGCACACCATCCCTGCCAACAAAGGTCCACTGCGCAGGACCCCGGTAGCGCTGGTGGCCAAATACTGCCACCTCTGTTTTTCCCACATTCACCTCCATATCATAATGCGCGCAGAAGGTACTCACAGCATCCAGCAGCTGTTGCAGCTCCTCCTGGCTGCTGGCTAGTAAGGCCAGGTCATCCGCATACAGCAGCAGTCTCAGCAAGCGCCCACCCAGCTGCACACCGCATTCACAATGGGTACAGTAAGCACCGCTTACAGATGCCAGTGCAGCTTTGCATGAGGGAGGCCGGCCGGCCCGCGGGTGACTCAGCTTTGGGGCCCTGCTGCTGCATCACCGGTAGAGCTGGAACACAGTCACAGAACCTGGCCCACAGCGTCAATCTTCAAATACTGAGTTTTATACACCCACAGCTGCTAGCCGTGACTGGCTCCGAAGCCATTCAGATCAGGACTCATCTTCTGCATGAAGCTCCTTGTGCATGCTTTGCACAGCTGGTGGTGACAATACCCGAATATCCTCAAGCGCATCTCCATGCGTTCAGGTTTATGAATTTCGAGCTCCGAATGCATGCTTGCATGCTTGGGTGCCCATCTACAAGACAAAGTGCTGCCACTGCTGCTCTGCGAGATCAGTGGCGAGCCGATACAGGTCCACAGCAACCGTATATATATTAGGGCGATGCTTGTTTGAACATTTCAGGTGGCGGAGTACAAAGCTTTGTGTCCAGCTTAGGGCCGCTTGTTCTCCGCGTGTAGAGCACTGCTGGACGCACAGCGAGCGTATATGCCTAGCTCGTCACATGTACTACCGGTTGCATGCAGCCGCGGCCGAGCGGAAGCCATGTGCGCGCCGATCGGCGCACTGTAACACAATGCCTGTCGCTTAGGGCGGAAGGTTTCATCTGCCTACGGTTCGTACGGTGGGGCGGTATTTATGACACACCCATCTGTCTTTTGCGCCACAGCCTGCTTTACACTGTCAGTCCGCCGGTGTACCTTCTGATTGTATGGTGAATCAGCTACAGCCAGAGCATGCTGTGGTGAGGAAAATGCACATCAACATGGCATTCAGAAGTTCCGGTGACAGCCGGTCAGTGAGTTTGGTGATAGGATCCACCGCCCATTCCAAGGGCAGGTTGAGCAGAGATTGACGGAGCCACTGGATCGGCGGGCTGCGGTCCGTGAATGGGGCTTTGAACGGCGTTCACTAGGGCTGTGAAAGCACACTTACACTCAAATTCAAATAATCCAAAAACAGATCAAAAAAGTCTTTCTTACCTTGCTTCGCAAGGCTTTCTTACCGTAGGTAAGACAGCCTACGGTAAGAAAGACTTTCGCTTTGCGAAAGGTTGAACAAAAAAACCGAAGAATATTGTTATAATTTTAATTTTTCTAATGAAAACTTCTATCAAAAAATTGCGTGGTAGTTTGTGGGATCAACCATTGTTGACTGTAGCGCAGAATCATTTGATTAGTTACCCAACACCCTCTAATTTGAATGGTAATTATAATTGGGGTGTTTTGGCTGGATTGTGTCTTGTTCTACAAATTAGGACTGGGATTTTTTTGGCAATGCATCACACAGCTCATGTAGATTTGGCATTTCATAGTGTACAACACTAGATGCGTGATGTACCTAATGGTTGGTAGTTGCGTTATTTGCATGCAAACGGAAGGAGTTTGTTTTTTAGGTAGTTTATATGCATCTTGCCAAGTGCAATTGTGTGGTTGGTTCACGGCGCGCTGCCCAACCTGTGACACACTGTGACTAGCTCTGACACCAGTGACCCCAGTGGCACGCTCGCCACCCAATTGGGTTGCAACAACATTGGAACACATTATGCCAAGCACGGTATTCCTGCACATTGTTAGCCGTCATGTACAACTGATGCGCAGGGCCGATGGCGCTGATGCTATGGCTTGAATGGGTAATATGGTGATGATGATGTACAACTGATGGAATACCAATACACAACACAGCAGCAGCACAAGAGTTCATCAAGCCATTGCTGAAGCACACTAGTGCACTGCACAGTACAACTCTTTGCTGCTGACCACTTGCGACATCGTAGATGCGATGGTATACATGCGCAACCCATATACCTAATCCTGTTGTTTATGAAAAGGAACAAACTGCTAGCAGCCACGACATCAACTTCTTTGTCGCCATGCTGCTTGCAACCTGGCAGCTTGCAAGTACACAGTGCATAATGCTGCTGCTAGTGCATGGGGCTGCATAGCTGTCAACACAAGGCAATGTGGAGTGTCGAGAAGCGCCAACGGCCGTCTCAAATGGTATGTCGTGGCTGTACTTCAGACATGGTGAGACGTCATCATCCTGCATCCCAGGAAGGCAAGCAGTTATGTTGCAGCATGTATGAGTGACGCCTGCACATGGGTTAAGCGCAGGTGACAAGAAACCTGCTGGTCCACAACTGGCTGCACACAGGTGAGGGCTGCTGCCGCTGTTGACCCCGCCGTTATTTGGGCCTGCTGCTGTTTGCGCCGGCTCAGTGCTGTTCCATCGCACCTGGTGCAAGCATCAAGCAGTGCCCTTGCTGCCCTATAAATCAGCGCCGCCGGCAGCATGCTGGCCCCACACTCATTTGCTGACACCGCCCTGCCGCCTCTGCCGCTGGACCTGCAGGTGTATGCGTGCTGGGCCGCACCGGCGACCTGACGCTGCCGCGCTTCACCAAGTACACCACCTAAAGCAGCACCTCAACAGCAACAGCGTCAGCCGCACCGTGGGCGGTCCACGCGGCCGCAGCTGTGCGCCGCTCGCTGCCAAATGCAGCTCGCCTGCGGCCAGCGTCCTGCTGCATCACGGAGTGCGGGTGACCCTTCCAAGAATCAGCTGCACCGCGTGGTGAAGCAGGACGCTGGCCGCACGCGAGCTGCATTTGGAATTCCGTCATGCCTGAACTCAGCCTCTGTCACCAACCGCAAGCATTGCCACCTGCGTACTGTCCACATTGTCGCCATGGTTCCGCGTTGCTCTTGGTCACCAGCTCACCGGCCCGCGCAGCCCTTGCACCTGTGTGAGCACTCGCACCTGCTCACACTCTGAGCAGCCCCGCCGCATTCTCGACAGCCAGACATGCTGCTCACATCTTGACTCCGCTGTTTGCCGGCCTGAGCAGCTGCCTCGGGGCTGCGCCATCTGTCTGGACGCCCCTGTGCAAACCACCTTGGTGCCATGCTGTCACGTTGCCGCGGGTGCAAGAGCAGCTCTTGCACCCGTGGGTACGTGACCGCAAGGCACCAGGGTGGTCTGCACAGGGGCGTCCATGCAGATGACGCAGCTGCGTCTGTGCACAGCAGCATGTGCCGACACTGCTCCATGACCTGGGTCTTTTGGCGCCAAGAAGACTGCCCCTTGTGCCGCGCGCAGGTGCAGGCTCACACCCTGTGCCAGCCGGCTGCCGCCAACGGGTACGCGTTTACAGACAGCGGTGTGCTGTGCCTTGCTGTCACGCATATTTGTCGACACTGCACGGTGCATGGCAGCTGCTCGTCTTCACTGCTGCTTGCATGTAAAAAGCAGCAGCACGAACCCAGCCGGAAAGCAAAGCAGCGTCACCAGGCCTCCCTCGTGCAAAGCTGGACTGGCATCTGTAAGCGATGCTGGCTCTACCCACCATAATGCCATGTCTGCTGCCATTAATCACGCTGCTTTACAAAGATGCAGCACTGAAGCAAGCTAGCCTGACAAGCACAGCAGATGCCTCTGAACACCTGTTCTGCATGCAAGCACCGCTGCCTTCACCCACTGCAGCATGTTGACGCTGGACACAAAGTTGAGCACTTGAGGAACCATGTTGAGGCCAATGGAGCCGCTTCAGGGGCACCAACCCTTCCACAACCAGGAAGCAAAGGTAGAGGCTACACCCACCCGCACGCACTCGGACATTCCCAATATTTCCTGAAGCAAGCAGAATTTCAGCGGACAAACACAATGTGAGGTGGGCATGCATGTGGCACCGACATGCTGCCTGCTCTGCCAGCGTCGTCTGCGCTGCTTTGGCGCACGTGGCATGGGTGTGCGTTCGCCTATGCACGGTGGCTGCCACATGCTGTGCACGCTGCAGCTTGATGGGGGCAACACCGTCGCTGCATTGTTACATTTCCACACAATAGGGTGTCCAATGGCTACACAAGTGCACACGACAGGGTTGTCCAGCGGCTTTTTGCTCCAAGCATGCAGCATTTTTTCTGCATGCCAATTTCACCCGCAATAGGGTATCCAGTGGTCTATACATCTACACAACAGGCCATCCAGTGGTTGACATTTTGCTGCGCGGCATCCCGCATTTTTTGCTGCATGCAAGTAGCATTACACTCACAACTACCTTGTTAGTAAATTCATGGTCGTTAGGGTTTACACTCTTCACTGATCAGCATTTGCATTCACACTCATACATGCTGAGAATGTACGTGTTGTGTTCAACCCATGCATTTTAGTGCGGCTGCGGCAGCGCTGCTGTGCAAGGTTACTATGCACCTGCCGCCTGCGCTGCTGTCTGCTACTAGCATCACTGCACAGAAGACACTGCTTTCTGTCGTGTTACCAATTCGCACAAGGCAGCCGCATGCAACTGCAGAAGCAGCAACTGCCAGCATCAACAGATCTGCTGGTTGGTGCCCAGCTGGCCTTTGCTGAGGGTGGGCTGAATCACCTGCGCAATCAAAGCTGCCAGAACCTCTACATGTACAACTGCCTGGATTCACAGGTCGAAGGTTTGATGCTGTTTGTGCAGTGAAATGCTGCTGGATCCTGCAGCTTGCATAACTCACCTTCCTGTGATTCACTGCATCATAGTGCTGGGGCCTGCCGCACAGAGCGATGACAGCTGATCGATCAAGTCATATTAGTTTTACACAAAAGGTCAGGCTCCGCTCAAGGCAGCTCGCAGTGGCTGGTCCTGCTGGCACTGCCAGCCTACCAGGGCTGTTCCGGAACTGGGATCCCTGCCAGTAAACCCGCCGGTTGATCTTGCTGTTTTTGAGCACATCCTTCCTTGAGTCGTCAACAAACAAACATGCTGGTGCTGTATGATGTTGTGATCAGCGCAATAACGTGTGCGCCGTTCAAGAGACCTTGCAGGCCAGTGGCGCAGTTCCATTCATCGTCGTGTGCGATTTCGTCTTATCCAAAGCGAGCATTCTAGCCTCTGATGACGCGTAAATTTTCAATCGACCCCTCACTTGCCTGCTTGGGAACCAATTGTTTCGACAACAGACTGGGTTGTTACCCAACAACCGCAGCGTTTCAAAGCTGCCTTGGTAAATATGTCGACAAGTCCTGTCACAAACATTTCCAAGGCTGAAAGCTTACGCCCAAGAGGTTTGCTTTTGTTCGTATGTAGAGCTGCAGTGCTGGCAACTGTTGTGCTGTCCCTTGCAACAAAGCTTAACGTTCACTGAGGCAAAAACTTGTTTAATGATCCCGACTGGGAAGGGCGCAGTCAAAGCATGATATGTGTCACCAGACAGCAACTGAAAGCATGCTGCACAGCAGAGGATGATACACTTGCTGGTTCTGCAGATGGAAGTGCTGCTGCAGCAGCAAACCAATTGTTGAAAACTACACTTAATCAATGCGCGGTACAGCTTACCCTGTTCACAGTCGGCAACGGCCAATCATAGCAGGTGCTGTGGATGCCCAGTAACCCCCAGGACAGAGTACAAAAAATTCATTAGTGCGCCGTTGTCGCAGTCACAGCTGCCTGACACCTTGAACGCTTACGACCAGGCAGCAGCACAGCCATGGCAGCAGCAGTCCCTGCCAGTCCAGCAGCAGCAGCAGTGTGTAACAACAGCAGCAGCCAGACAAGCAAGATGTTGTGAAGGACCTTGCAGCATCCAGCCAGCAGACACATGCGTAAGGTGCTTCTAGCACTACAAGCATCAGCATCAGCTGCGGCAGCAAAACCAGCAGAACAAAAACCAAAGCCACAAAAAAAGCCAGATGTTGCGAGCGGTGCCGCGCCCCTACCCAGCAACCTGCAGTTACTATAGCCGGCCCTGTAGGAGGAGGCATCAGTAGCAGAAGCAGCAGCAGCAGCAGCAGGGTGAAGGGCGCTGCAAAGCAGATGGACGCCACCAGTGGGATACCTTGTACCAGCAGCTGCAACAGCAGCAGCAGCAGCAGCAGCAGCAGCAGCAGCAGCAGCACAGCCAGAGGTGGCAGCAGCAGCAACCCCCAGCCAGAACTGTACACGTTAGCGCTGCAGCCGCAGTTGCTGCTGCCACCACCACCGCCTGCACAACTAGCAGAAGCAACAACAGCAGCAGCACAACCGTCTGGTGTACGGCACACTGCAATTCGCCACATCGTCAGCCATTACAGCACCAGCACACCACCCAGCGTTACAGCATGTAGTCCTGCCAATGCCGGAGACACGAGAGGCAGCCGCTGCGGCTATGCAGCCGCTGAACTGGCTACCGCTAACATCGGCGCAGGCAGCAGCAACAGCAACAGCAGCAGCAGCAGGGCACAGTCCAAGATGACAGTGCAGTCAGATGTAAGGGTGGTGCCACATCGAGCTCACCCTGTACCGCCACCTGTACCGCAGCCTGTGCAACACTCTGCTGCGCTGGCAAACCGCGAACATGTTTTCAGTAGCAGTCTTGCTAGCAACGTGGACAGCGCCGGCACCCACAGCAGCAGAATGGTCAGCAGCGCAGGCTCTTACATCACGCCAATGCTGACACAGCCGCCGCTGCTGCGACAGCTGCAGCAGCAGCAACGGGACCGTGGTGGGACTGGAGTCAGCATGTGCGGGCAGGCTAACAGCAGCAGAAGCAGCAGCAGAAGCAGCGGCAGCAACAGCAGCAGCGGCAGTGGTTGCGCTGGTGGCGTGGCACCCAGCCCGGTCAGCAGCAGTGGTGTTGAAACGCGATGGGCAGCACCTACAGCTGCTGAAGTCAGCCCTGGCAGAAGCCCTGCTCAGCAGTGCCTGCCAGCTGATGCTTGCGGCCCAATCGAGCACCAGCAGCAGCCGCAGCAGCACCAGCAGTGTATCTCCGGTCCAACCGCCCGTGGCTGGGCTAAACAGGCAACTGGAATTGACGGATTTGTGCGGGTGGTTTCGATCGCCCAATCAATGAAGAAGAAACTGGGTACAATTACAAGAAACCCTCATGAGCGGAACAACGGCTCGCTGGGCTAGTGCCTGAGGCAGGTTCAGTCCTGTACTACTGTACTGTTGTATTGTATCTACATGCGGGAGCAGCAACAGGCAGCTGCTCCTGTCCCTCAAACTGTTGCGCAACAGCAGGAGGGGCAGGTTCAACAGGACCAGCAGCACGAGCAGCAGCGTGGGTAGCAGCAACACACAGCCGTACCAATCCACATCCAGCCTTGCCACTTGCTGCCGTTGCATGGACTTGTGCTGCTGAACATCGTCAGGCAGCAAAGTCGCGCTGTGCAGCTGCCGTCGGGCTGGCGCAGCCATGGGGATTGGCGAGGGCTTCAGCTCGGAATGCGCTTAAGACTGCTGCTGCACGCAGCGCTTTCCAGGCAGCACGGCGCGTTCTGGAAGCTGACACGATGGCTGGGCTGGCAGCTCGGCGGCACCCAGATGCGCCGCTGCAGGAGCGGTACGACTGGTACAGGTCACAGCAGCCGAGTTGGTGCAGGGGCAGAACGGACAAGCATGGTGGTGCAGCTCAGCAAGCTGCTGCTGCTGCTGCTGCGGGCGCTGGTTCAGACACAGCGCAGCATGCGCGGGGCACAGAAGAACGGCTCGAGCAACAGGAGCACCTGCAGGGTGCTGCAGCACCAAGCGATGTTTGCCAGGCTGACAACAGCAGCAGCAGCAGTGGCAGCAGCAGCGGCGGCGGACCTGCCGTGATGGCAAGCAGCAGCAGCGCAGTCACTTGCAGCAACATTGAGCAGGATGCAGCACGCATGATGGCAAGCAACGCAGTCCCTTGCAGCAGCATCGAGCCGAGTGGAGCGCACAGATGCAACAGGGACGGGTGTGCTACACAGCCGTCAACCACTGCTGATGACAACGAGCCAGAGCAGCAGCAACACCAGGAAAAGCAGCAACAGCAGCAGCAGCAGCAGCAGCAGCAGTCTTGCCCAGGTGTAATCATCCAGCTGTTACCAGCACTACAGGTAAAGCTGCTCCCCCCACCATCAGAAGAGCAAGCCAAGCCAATGGTAGCTGAGCTGGTGCATGCGCTGTTTGCTGCTGATGACACCACCAGCAGCAGCAGCAGCAGTCTCGCGCGCTACGCAGTGGGTCTGTTGCAGCAGGGGCAGCAGGCCAAGCTGTCATGCCTGGCTAGGATCAGCAGCGCTGACCTGGCGCTGATCCTGCAGCAGCAGCAGCCGCTGCAGCTGCTGGACAAGGCCCACGAGGCGCTGATGTGGCGGTTGCTGGCCAAGTGACGTCAAGACGACAGCGTATGTGCAGAGTTGTGTGCACCGTGGCACCGTGTGCACCGTGGCACCGTGGCACCCATCCGTCCCTGATCAGCGCCATCAGCGCAGCAAGTGGAAAAAAAGACTGACACTCACGCTTTGTTCAACTGGATCAGCCCTTCTCAGGCTACACACTGGACTGGCCGGAGGACTGCTTGGTGAGCGTAGCGTTTCAGGCAGCGAATAGAATCAGCCTGGCGTTACAGCTACACGCGAGGGGCTTCCGGGCGGTGCTGTGGGCCTCTGCAGAGGAGGGGCGGTTGTCGTGTGAAGGGTGCAGCCAGAGGTCACCCGCTGCGGTTGTTCGGCCTCCCCCTCTGCAGAGCCCGCAGCTCGAACAAGCGATCTTTACCCTGATCAATCGTTTGTTCTCCAGTTCTCGGCCGCAGCCGTGCACAGGGCGACCTTTCGAAACATCTTACTCAGCATGAACAGGGGCCACTACGCATTACCTGGAAGACTGCGCCTGCAGGGTGGCAGTCTGACGTTTGTCACGCTCAATTTTCATGTATTTCACTTCCGCTCTAAGCTGCGTCACCTCAAGCGTCTTGTTCAGGACCTCAAGCCTGACGTACTGCTGCTGGTCGAGTCCGGCTTGAAGCTTAATGAAACGGCTGCGCAACGAATTCTACAGGATTGCCTACATGCGAATGATCTTCTACACATCCATGCTCGTGGCCCTAACAAGGGTCTGACACTGCTGTCCTTCAACGATGCGGTACGCTTCACCCTGCAGGCACAGGCACTGGACGGGAGCTGGTTTGCGGCATCTGTTGCTGCCAATGGCGCAGGACCAACAGTACCAGCCGCAGGAGATGGTGGGTGGTTGGTGGGCATGCACGCGCCGGTGTGTCACAGGAACACGCAGCCAGTGCGATGGTGGCAGCTGCGTGCCGTGTTGCAGCAGCTGCTGCCCAGCGAATCACCGTTGCTCATGCTGGGGGACATGAACGTGCATATGTCTCAGCTGGACAAGTCGTCACCATATAACAGCACGGATGCAGCAGTGGCGGCAGCCGTACAGGAGTGTGCGCAGGCGTTCTCACTCCAAGATGCCACCCGGATGTTGTACCCTCAAGATGTGCTCTACACCTTCCATGGCTTGACGGGTGTAGCATCTAGGCTAGATTACATTTACGTATCGCCGCATTGGTCCGAGCACATCGCACGCTCGGGAGTGTACACATTCCCTGCGTCCGATCACAACGCGGCCTGGTGCTGCTTCATGTATGGCAGCCAGCTGTCGGGGCCGGTTGATCCTGCAGCCCGGCCACTTCCAAGTTGGGTATTCCGTAGTAGGATCCTGGGACCTCAAATCGAACAATATGTTGTTACCTATATGGGTTCTCACCCGTGGCCATCGTCAGCAACTGCTGACACACAGTTTGCATGGTGGATGCGGTTTAAACGCAGTGTGGCGGCCTTCGCAACTGCTGCTATGGTACAGTATAAACGAGACCATAATCAACCGCTGCAAACTGCAATGGCTGCCATGATGGTTGCGGAGCGGCGGCTTGCTGCTGCTCCATCACAAGACACCAGGCTAGGATACGTGGAGACGAAAACAACCGTCAGGCACATGTTGGATGAACAATTTGCAGTGCAATCTGGCATGTCAAAGCAACGTTGGTACAATAATGCAGAACGGCCGTCCCGGGCAGTGTCAGCTGCGGTCAAGGCCGCAGCTGTCCGGCGCACACTCATTGCTGCGTGCTAACGGACGATGGCACCATGCAGCGGGACCCTGCCGGCATAGCAGCAGCTTTTGCTTCTTATCTTACAACCGTGTTGGCTGGAAATCAGTGCGATCATGCACAGCAGGCCATCTTCGCCAATAAACTCACTAGGCGGCTGTCTAGTGAGCAACGTGCGATGCTTGCCAATAAACTCGATTAAGCGGCACTTCCCCAAAGATAAAGTGCCTGGCCCAGACCGCTTAACATATGAATTTTACGGCTTGGTATGGCCTCATGTACGTGAATGTTTGCTTGACGTTGCAAAGGTGACAGTGTGTGGAGCTTGTCCTGACGACATGAACCTGTCCACCATAGTGCTGAAGTACAAGCAGGGTGATAAGTGCCAGCGTTCCAACTACAGGCCGCTCTTACTCTCCGACACAGACTATAAGATCATAGCGAAACTCCTAGCTGCTCGAACAGCAAGGGTGTTGCCATCATTGATCCATCCTGATCAGCATGGCTTCGTGCCTGGCCGGTACATTGGGGATACAGTATTCTTCTTCAAGCTGCTGGAAGAGTATTGTGAACTTGCAAACCAAAGCATGCTGGTGTTCATGTCAGATATCAGCAAGGCGTATGACACTGCGGACCGCGGAGTCATACGTACTGTCCTCACAACCATGGGATTTCCCCCCAATACATCCGCTGTTTTGACGCGTTCCACTCCAACACCCAAGCGTGCGCGTTGGTTAATGGCACACTATCAGCAGCCTTTCCTATTCATAGCGGGGTTTGCCAAGGCTGCCCATGGACCCCAATGCTGTTTATCATGATGGCAGAACCCCTAGCAGAGGCTATCAGGACAGATGCAAGGATAGTGGGGGTCCAAGTGCATGTGCCGTCGTCGCTCTTGGACCCAAAGCCATTCACAGCCAAGTACGCTGCCTATGCTGATGATGCCGCCACCTTTCTGAGCGACTGGCGCAGTGTGAAATGGTTGAAGCGAGTTTTTGAGGCGTACGGTGCCGCCTCAGGGAACACCTTAAACATCGCCAAAAGTAAATGCTACTTAGAAGGGGCAGAAGCTCAGAGAAACAGGGTGCGCCTCCAGCAGCAGGAGCCTTCCCTCAAGCTCATAGACAAAACTGGGTTCTTTGTGTATTTGGGTGTGCCGTTCGGCACAGCGACTCAACAGTTCTGGGACGGTAAGCTTGCACAGATGCAGCAGCGCCTCCGCTCGCTGCGCTCACTTAACTTATCTACGTTTGGCAGGGCACTGACCGCCAGAACGTATGCACTCTCTGCAGTCTTGTATGCTTTGCGCTTTACCAGTGAGCAGCAAAACAGCCGCTTCCTGCAGTCGATAACCGGTTTATACCGCAACTTTGTCCTAAACAACAAAGCAGACGTTCCTGCCATACTTGGAACGGAGTGCTACAGGATGAGTGTGGCCGATGCTTCCTTACACCCAAAGTATGGCGGTGTTGGTATGCTAGACCTGCCTACATACATTGCAGCCATGCGCTTTGGGACACTATTGCAACTGATGAGATCTACAGAGGCTAGGTGCCTTCACATTCTTAGGGCGGTCCTGCGGCTTGTCACGTTCCCCTTCAACCTGGGTATACACGCACTGTTCTGCTCGCACCCTTACACCACGAGGCTACTTGCTACCTCCCCAGGACTAACTGCACTACACTCTCATGTGCGTCAACACCCGCTGCACAGGCGTACACACGCCCTGACCAGGCGCCAAGCAATGCAGGAGCCCATATTCTTCAACCCGTCTATCTCATTGGACGCTCTTGTTTTTGGCAACGCCCCGTTGCGCACATGGCAGCGCATAGCAGCAGCTGGCTTCACGCATGCTGCTGAATGAATGAATGAGCTACGCGTGATGTGTTGACACTTAACACCCGCGTAAGTTCAGGAAGGGGGCGTGTGTGACGATGAGGTAACCTCATGCGCCTTCACGCACCCTACCATCCCTACCGGTCCCGAGGGGCCGGTATGGTACCCGTGGGGCTAAGAGTTATTTCCTAGATTTCTTTGTTTTTCTGTGTTGAGGGGCAGAGGTGAAGTTGGTGGTATTGGTGCCTTTAGGCGGTCCTTTCTTTGATCCGAGTTTGTTATGCAGCAGTGCTCTTCTGTGCTTCCACATCTCGCCAACTGCTTGCACCGACTTGAAGTGCAGTTTGCGCAACAGGGTTTCCAGCGGGCGTCCTTTGACTCCTAGATCATTGGATAGGGTTTGTCCAAATTCTTTGTATATTGTACCCCCCACTCCTAGTAGAAGGGTGCAGTGCTTGACTCTAGCACTTTTGTCATACTCTTTAAGTGTGCTGACCAACTGTTTGTGTTGCTTGACGGCTCTGGCTTCTTGGTCCTCTGGCTTGGTGTCTCTGCAGTACTTGACCTCTATCACAGTGTATTCTCTGCGGCAGTTTTTGCGGTCGAATTTGTAGAGGAAAGCGTCTGGTATGCTGAGCTTTGCTAGCTTCGTCCTGACCGTTTTTGGTATGCTGGCCGGGAGCGCCGCATCTGACAGGGTGCGGGTGATGTCCAGGGTATCCTTGCCTTGAGCCTGGCGACGTTTGTTCAGGCCCACGTCAGCTGCTATGAGTTGGCTGCCTTTTTCTCCCATGTAAATCGCCTCGACAATCAGGCTGCCAGCATCGTTGTGCCGTAGTGTAGCTTTTTTCAGTAGCTTGCGGCATCCGCTCATTGCGTGGTGACCGCTGTCCTCCTCGCCGCATAGCGGGCAGAGGTTGGTTTCCGTCTTTTGTAGCGTTTAAGAAGTTTGTATGTCGGCAGCAGTCCGTATCGATATTGTAGCACGAGTTTCCGTACGTAGCTTTTTACAGTTGTGCTGGTCATGAACAAATGACTGTATCGGTGATCTATCTTTTTTACCATGTCTGTCCAGCTGGCATGGTACACTGTATTTGTGTTGGATTGTCCTAGGTGGCAGATGCTGTGAATGCGGGCTTTCAAGGAATCTTTCATGTTGGGTTCCGGGAAAAGGGTAGTGTCGGCGGGCTGATCCTCGGCCTCTCCTGCAGTAGCGGCAACCGCGGCTATTGCTTCGGCTGCTTTATTAGGAATGATCTCGGTTTCCGTGTACAGCCAGTACATGTCATCTCTGTTGTTGCTTGCGTGTTTATATTCATGAAAGTCATCGTGATCAGCTGCATC